>CM057931.1:0-600000 GCA_030141595.1 Chydorus sphaericus
ATTCACTCCACATTCCCTTCTCAATTAGACTTAAGAATTTAGTCAGACCTGAAGCTCTTATTATCTAAAAATCTTTTCAAATCCAATTAGTTTAATTTGAACTCTTCATCCATAATCTAGTAAGGTACACTTGTGGTTCATCTTAAAGTTAACTTGATAATTGATTGATTGGGTAACTCTTTGCTTGATTAATTCTCAATTAAATTTGAACACTTGAATTTTCTAAACTCAATTGATAGTAGCTCTTTACTTGATTTATTCTCTGAATTAAACCAAAGAACTTATACACAAACTTACACAAATTCATAAGACGCTTTGTGTTCCATAGAGCTCTTATTTACATCCACACTTCACTTATAAGACGCTTTGTGTTACATAGGGCTCTTATTACACACACACACACACACAAAAGAAAGAGAAACTTGATTAACGATGGCTCAAGCCAACGAGATGCAGCGTAGGAGCTTCTTGGGTTCGGTCACAAAGACGGTCAACAGAATAGCTCACTTATTAGATAATCACGAGATGGGGGATGATATTGACGCTCAACTCGAACAGGCTTTGACCGATCTCGAAATCAGATGGGACAAGTATGAAGAGGCACAAACAACAGCACTGCTCAATCTCGATCCTACCGAAATGGATTATGAGGCTACTTATGATAGAGCTTTTAACTCACAAGAAGATCATCGCGACACGATGTCCAGAGCAAAGACCCTAGCGGAAAGAGCTCGCAGAGAGTGGGCTAACGTCAAGGAACAGGCTCAACGGGCGGCGATAGTGGCAGCAGCGGCCGGAGCTCCTTACCAGCCGGTAGCGCAGGTGAACGTCGCAGCTCCTAATCTTCACGTTGCCGCTCCTCAAATCAATTTCGAAGTAAACCAGCCCAACCCTCCTCAGCCCACAAGATTTAGGTTCAAACCTTTAGAGCCTCAGATCTTCAGAGGCGAAATCACCGAGTGGAGATCCTTTTGGGCCATGTTTCAATCGTCAGTGGACACTCAAGACTATACCAATGTAGAAAAGCTCACACTGCTGAGACAGCACTTAGAGGACGACGCCCTTCTCACTATAAAAGCTCTCGCCATTACAGAACCTAATTATCCCGTCGCAGTTCAAGCTCTCATAGATCGATACAACGACCCAAACCTGGCCATCTCTACTCATCTTGCAGAACTTGACAACTTACCTTCAATCAAGAGTACCAGCGAGATCCAAAAACTCCGCCAATTCCAGTTGACTGTGCAACTTCACGTCGACTCTCTTACAGCTCTAGGTCAAGCAAGCGGCAGTTATGGCGCTCTTCTCACCACAAGATTGCTCCAAAAAATCCCTGAGAATCTACAGAAAAAGTGGTTTGAAGACCCAGCCCATTTATCCACTCAGCTTGATCCATTCCTAACCTTTTTGAAAACTCATGTTGAAGCTCTTGAGCGTTACAGTAGGATAAAACTGTTAGAGACGCCAAAAAAGGATCCGCCAAAGAATCAACAAAAGCAAGTCTCTCCACCGGATCCTCCTCAATCAACAACATCAGCTTTAACGACCACTAGTAAACAAAATGATCCTAGTCATCGTGGAGCTCACACAGGACGGCAATCCGGTCCGAAGCAGAACCCGAGCCAGCAAAGGAAACCTCTTCCGTGCCCGTTCTGCATCCCAGCAGCGACTCATCGCCCTTCCAAGTGTCCACTCACAGTTGACAACAGAATTAAGGTACTTCAAGAGTTAAAAGCCTGTTTCAACTGCTTCAGTCGTGAGCACAAGGCCGATAACTGCACGTCCACCTGGATGACACCGTGTCCAAGATGTGGCGGTCGACACCACAGTGCCGTCTGCAAAGCCAGGAAAAATCCACCGCCCGATCCACCAAGCTCACCAAAAGGTATACTCAAACCAAAACCTAAACTCTCATTTCACACACCAGATTCCTTTACAATGAGCACAATGGAAGAAGAGGATCCTCAGTCGCTCCTACAAACAACAAAAGCCATTGTGAGAGGACCAGGCGGCAAGATCAAGATCCGTTGCGTCCTTGACAACTGCGCTCATCGATCTTACATCACCAAAAGAGTCGCCAACGCCATCAAGTTGATCAGCATTGGCTGCCGAAACATGGTGGTTGGAGGGTTCGGTGGGAACAGAACCACCGGGCAGTTCGACCGCATAGCCACTTCAATCTCTTCGCTCACCGGTGACCAACAAGTTCCAATTCAAGCCTTCGTCATCGACAAGATCTCCGATATCTACCAGCACGCTTCTTCTTCTTCTTGGTGGCCAGAATTAGAAAAGAATAACATCATCCTAGCTGACGGCGCTGAAGAAGCCGACGAAGAAGTAGATCTTCTTATTGGAGCTGATTTCTACTGGAAACTAGTCACCGGAAGAATCCACTTGATCAACGATGGACCCATGGCGGTAGAGAGTTTGTTTGGGTGGCTTTTGAGTGGGCAACTCAATGAGACCGGTTTCCGTCTCGCACCCACACTAACGCTCTCTTCCTTATCATCCCAAAGTGAGCTGGTCTACAAAGAACTTCAGAAAATGATCGACATTGAAAACCTTGAAGAGGTCGACTCCTTTAGTATCGCCTCAAATCACCCAGCTCAAATCCACTTCAACGACACCGTCAACTACACCAACAAACGGTACCAGGTCGAACTTCCATGGAAAGAACATTACTCCAAATTACCGGTAAACTTTAAATCAATTAAACAGCAACTAATCCGTCTCGTTGAGAAATTGGAGCGCAGCGATGGCCAGCTGGAGCGCTACGATGGTGTCCTTCAGGACCTAATTCAACGCGGCTTCATTGAAGAGATCCCGTCAACAGTCCCAGCTCACAGCGGCCCTCTTCATTACCTGGCTCATCACGGCGTTTACGATGAGGATAGAACGACGACAAAACTCCGTGTCGTATTCAACGCTTCCGGAAAGACGAGAGGAGCTCCATCACTGAACGACTGCCTCCATGCTGGTCCCAACCTCGTACCACAACTCACAGCCGTTCTGCTCCGCTTTCGGACCTTCCGTGTCGCTCTAACGGCCGACATGGAGAAAGCCTATCATCAGATCGACGTCAAAGAAAAGGATCGGGACGCTCTTCGTTTCCTGTGGATCGATTTGAACAAAAGAGAGATGAAGACTCTTCGTTGGTGCGTCGTTGCATTTGGAGTGAATTGCAGCGCCTTTCTACTAGCAGCTACCATCAACCATCATCTGAAGAAGTATGAAAATTCTCATCCCGAATTGGTCCAAATCCTCTCAGAAAATCTCTACGTTGACGACCTGATCGCTGGTGCTGACAGCGTAGAAAAAGCTCACAAATTAGCCACTGAATCCAAAGCAATTTTGCTTGAAGCCGGTTTTCCGCTTCGCAAATTCGCCACAAATTCAGCTGAGCTCCAACAGCTTTTACCGGACCATTCTTCTTCACCAATGATCTCAATCAACATCGACCAAACAACAAAAGTTCTTGGTCTCGTATGGGATCGGGTAAGTGACTGCTTTACGTACAAAACCAGCTCAATCCTTTCTCAAGAGGAAGAGAAGAAAGCCACCACTTCAATGCGCCTCCTTCTCTCAGCTTTCTCTCGCCTTTTCGACCCACTAGGATTCGTCGCTCCTTTCATCATCTCGGCCAGGATCATTTATCAAGAGCTGTGGAAAAGAGGAGCTAAATGGGACGATCCACTTCCAGAAGATCTTGCCGTCCGGTGGTCTCAATGGATAAAAGGCATCCATCAACTCTCTTCGATCACGGTACCAAGATTCTTCTTCGATGATCCCGATCAAGACCGTCAAATTCAACTCCACACCTTCTGCGACGCCAGTGAGAAGGCTTACGGAGCTGTGAGCTATTTGCGCACAGTCACCGTAGCGGGATTTATCAAAGTATCTCTCGTAATGAGCAAAGTGAAAGTGACCCCAATCAAACTTCAAACGATTCCGCGCCTAGAACTTGAAGCTGCTAAAATTGGTGTGAAACTAGCCGATTACATCATGTCATCTCTCGGTCAATCCATCAAGTTGGAAGCATTTTACTGGTCAGATTCCACGATCACCCTTGGCTGGATTCGGGGGGAGCCCCATCGCTGGAAGACATTCGTTGCCCATCGCGTCCAGCTCATCCATCTCAAGAGCCGAACGGATTCATGGCGACACGTCAACGGAATGGAGAATCCAGCAGACCTGTGCTCGCGTGGATGCTCATCCGAAGATTTAGTCGACGCAAATCTCTGGTGGAGTGGAGCACCCTGGCTCTCTGGTCCCCAATCATCCTTCCCCGGTGAACAAGAAGCCATCATCGAACCAGATGATCCTGATTACTGGAAGGAATCACGAGCCGGACAAGTCCTCATCACGCTAGAGAAGAATCCACCACCTCCAACTGTCATCAAACTGGAACGGTTCAGCAAATGGTCACGAGCGGTGCGAGCTATGGCCTATGTACGCCGTGCGTTCCACAAGAATCCGGACGGTAAATATAGAAAGGATGATTTATCGTTTTACGAGTTACAGGTCGCCAAGATGGATATCATCCGCCAAGTACAAAAGGAAAGTTTTCCGACGGAGTTCCTCGCTCTCCAGAACGGTCAGCGGCCGCTAAGAAGCTCACAATTGACCGGTCTCCGCCCCTATTTCGATCACGATGACCGCGTGATTCGCCTCCAGCGCCGCACAAACATGTCAACAGAAGAAGCAGTTGACGTGGTGGTACTTCCGGCCAATCACTACGTCATCAAACTCATTGTTTTGGATACACATCATCGCCTTCTACACGCTGGAATCAGTCACACGCTCACTGAAGTCCGTCAACACATTTGGATCCTTCAGGGAAGAAGAGCTGTCCGAAACATCCTCTCAAAGTGTGTTGAATGCCGTCGACTACAAGGCCCTTGCATCCGTCAACCAATCGCTCCGCTTCCATCAGTACGATGCTCACAAAGCCTCGCCTTCGAATCAGTTGGGATCGACTTTGCCGGGCCACTCTTCATCCGCATCAACAACACTACAAAGGAAACAAAGAAGGTATACATCTGCCTCATAACTTGTGCAGTAACCAGAGCTGTTCATTTAGAATTGGTCCAGTCGCTCTCAACATACTGCTTCCTCCTCGCGTTCCGGCGTTTCGTCTCTCAAAGAGGACTCTGTCGGGTCGTATACTCCGACAACGCTAAAACCTTCAAGGCCGCCAACGACGAGCTGGAACAAATGTGGAAGAATCTACGGGATCCAGAAGTGTTGGCGTACTTCGGTGAGAACGGGATCGACTGGAGGTTCATCTGCGAAAGGGCCCCATGGTGGGGAGGCTTTTACGAGTCTCTCGTCCGCTCCGTCAAGACGCCCTTACGCAAGATCCTGGGAATGAGTTTACTGGAAGCCGACGAACTTGAAACCATCCTAAAGGAAGTTGAAGCCATGCTTAACACCAGGCCGCTCACATACGTCTACAGTGACAAAGCGGAACCGGAACCACTTACCCCTAGTCACTTCATCATCGGGAAAAGGTTAACCCTTCTACCCCCTCTCACCAAACAAACCACTGAGACTCTCGCCGAACCTCCTGAGCAGCTCACACGTCGAGCCCGTTATCGAGACCGACTTCTTAACTCTTATTGGGAGAAATGGAGGGGTGAGTATTTCCAACAATTGTCTAACCAAATTTCAAAATTTCCTTCATCTCAACAGCCTGTGTACGAGGGGCAAGTCGTTGTGCTACATGACGACAACACTCCTCGTCACAGATGGCGCTTAGGTGTCATTGAAAAGGTCATCCCCAGCCGAGACAAAATCATCCGATCGGTGTTACTTCGTACTCAACGAGGTGTCATCACGAGAGCAGTACAACATCTCTTCCCACTAGAGATCTCAGCTCACAAGGAGGACCTTCCTCCAACCGCTGCTATCGATGCTCAAGGAGAAGGAACGGAAGAAGAATCAAGCTCAAGTTCCTCCGAAGAAGAAGAGGAAGTTGCCGAGCCGCAGGAACCGGCAACGGGGGAGGATGTCGGAACTCGAACGACCCGTAGCGGCCGACGAACCCGAACGCCCGCTCACCTAGAAGATTTCGAGTTATAATTTCATATTCCCTCCACCAGATGTCTTTCCTTTCCTCGCCTGTCAAGTGCTGAAGAGAAAGTTAATCATTCTCGTGCTACTTGACAGGTAAGATCTCTCCCTTCTCATAATTATTGTATGTCAATTAATTAATCATTCTCGTGCTACTTGACAGAACTGATTCAACAAAATACAATCCAAATTTCAACCCCAACAATCTGCCTACCGCGTTAGAGTCAATTTAATAGTAACGGAAAATATAGCCAACAAAATTAGCAATCTTTTCCAATTTTCAAAACATTGCTGCGTCTTGTACCAAAGATATGAACTAGTTTTTGGGTCTAGTGACTTCAATCAAAATACCAGCTTTGACTGCAGTGCTAAACACATCATAGTAACGGAAAATATAGCCAACAAAATTAGCAATCTTTTCCAATTTTCAAAACATTGCTGCGTCTTGTACCAAAGATGTGAACTAGTTTTTAGTAAATGATGTTTATTTTTACATGTATAAAAGGGTCTAGTGACTTCAATCAAAATACCAGCTTTGACTCCAGAGCTAAACACATCATAGTAACGGAAAATATAGCCAACAAAATTAGCAATCTTTCCAATTTTCAAAACATTGCTGCGTCTTGTACCAAAGATGTGAACTAGTTTTTAGTAAATGATGTTTATTTTTACATGTATAAAAGGGTCTAGTGACTTCAATCAAAATACCAGCTTTGACTCCAGAGCTAAACACATCATAGTAACGGAAAATATAGCCAACAAAATTAGCAATCTTTTCCAATTTTCAAAACATTGCTGCGTCTTGTACCAAAGATGTGAACTAGTTTTTAGTAAATGATGTTTATTTTTACATGTATAAAAGGGTCTAGTGACTTCAATCAAAATACCAGCTTTGACTCCAGAGCTAAACACATCATAGTAACGGAAAATATAGCCAACAAAATTAGCAATCTTTTCCAATTTTCAAAACATTGCTGCGTCTTGTACCAAAGATGTGAACTAGTTTTTAGTAAATGATGTTTATTTTTACATGTATAAAAGGGTCTAGTGACTTCAATCAAAATACCAGCTTTGACTGCAGTGCTCAACACATCATAGTAACGGAAAATATAGCATGTAAAAGCATGTAAAAATAAACATCATTTACTAAAAACTAGTTCACATCTTTGGTACAAGACGCAGCAATGTTTTGAAAAAAATAAAATAAAATACAATCTTATTAATTTATTAACTAATTTTGCCCTATTAAAGGGTCTAGTGACTTCAATCAAAATACCAGCTTTGACTGCAGTGCTAAACACATCATAGTAACGGAAAATATAGCCAACAAAATTAGCAATCTTTTGCAATTTTCAAAACATTGCTGCGTCTTGTACCAAAGATGTGAACTAGTTTTTAGTAAATGATGTTTATTTTTACATGTATAAAAGGGTCTAGTGACTTCAATCAAAATACCAGCTTTGACTCCAGAGCTAAACACATCATAGTAACGGAAAATATAGCCAACAAAATTAGCAATCTTTTCCAATTTTCAAAACATTGCTGCGTCTTGTACCAAAGATATGAACTAGTTTTTGGGTCTAGTGACTTCAATCAAAATACCAGCTTTGACTGCAGTGCTAAACACATCATAGTAACGGAAAATATAGCCAACAAAATTAGCAATCTTTTCCAATTTTCAAAACATTGCTGCGTCTTGTACCAAAGATGTGAACTAGTTTTTAGTAAATGATGTTTATTTTTACATGTATAAAAGGGTCTAGTGACTTCAATCAAAATACCAGCTTTGACTCCAGAGCTAAACACATCATAGTAACGGAAAATATAGCCAACAAAATTAGCAATCTTTTCCAATTTTCAAAACATTGCTGCGTCTTGTACCAAAGATGTGAACTAGTTTTTAGTAAATGATGTTTATTTTTACATGTATAAAAGGGTCTAGTGACTTCAATCAAAATACCAGCTTTGACTCCAGAGCTAAACACATCATAGTAACGGAAAATATAGCCAACAAAATTAGCAATCTTTTCCAATTTTCAAAACATTGCTGCGTCTTGTACCAAAGATGTGAACTAGTTTTTAGTAAATGATGTATATTTTTACATGTATAAAAGGGTCTAGTGACTTCAATCAAAATACCAGCTTTGACTCCAGAGCTAAACACATCATAGTAACGGAAAATATAGCCAACAAAATTAGCAATCTTTTCCAATTTTCAAAACATTGCTGCGTCTTGTACCAAAGATGTGAACTAGTTTTTAGTAAATGATGTTTATTTTTACATGTATAAAAGGGTCTAGTGACTTCAATCAAAATACCAGCTTTGACTCCAGAGCTAAACACATCATAGTAACGGAAAATATAGCCAACAAAATTAGCAATCTTTTCCAATTTTCAAAACATTGCTGCGTCTTGTACCAAAGATGTGAACTAGTTTTTAGTAAATGATGTTTATTTTTACATGTATAAAAGGGTCTAGTGACTTCAATCAAAATACCAGCTTTGACTCCAGAGCTAAACACATCATAGTAACGGAAAATATAGCCAACAAAATTAGCAATCTTTTCCAATTTTCAAAACATTGCTGCGTCTTGTACCAAAAATGTGAACTAGTTTTTGGGTCTAGTGACTTCAATCAAAATACCAGCTTTGACTGCAGTGCTAAACACATCATAGTAACGGAAAATATAGCCAACAAAATTAGCAATCTTTTCCAATTTTCAAAACATTGCTGCGTCTTGTACCAAAGATGTGAACTAGTTTTTAGTAAATGATGTTTATTTTTACATGTATAAAAGGGTCTAGTGACTTCAATCAAAATACCAGCTTTGACTCCAGAGCTAAACACATCATAGTAACGGAAAATATAGCCAACAAAATTAGCAATCTTTTCCAATTTTCAAAACATTGCTGCGTCTTGTACCAAAGATGTGAACTAGTTTTTAGTAAATGATGTTTATTTTTACATGTATAAAAGGGTCTAGTGACTTCAATCAAAATACCAGCTTTGACTCCAGAGCTAAACACATCATAGTAACGGAAAATATAGCCAACAAAATTAGCAATCTTTTCCAATTTTCAAAACATTGCTGCGTCTTGTACCAAAGATGTGAACTAGTTTTTAGTAAATGATGTTTATTTTTACATGTATAAAAGGGTCTAGTGACTTCAATCAAAATACCAGCTTTGACTCCAGAGCTAAACACATCATAGTAACGGAAAATATAGCCAACAAAATTAGCAATCTTTTCCAATTTTCAAAACATTGCTGCGTCTTGTACCAAAGATGTGAACTAGTTTTTAGTAAATGATGTTTATTTTTACATGTATAAAAGGGTCTAGTGACTTCAATCAAAATACCAGCTTTGACTGCAGTGCTAAACACATCATAGTAACGGAAAATATAGCATGTAAAAGCATGTAAAAATAAACATCATTTACTAAAAACTAGTTCACATCTTTGGTACAAGACGCAGCAATGTTTTGAAAAAAATAAAATAAAATACAATCTTATTAATTTATTAACTAATTTTGCCCTATTAAAGGGTCTAGTGCCTTCAATCAAAATACCAGCTTTGACTCCAGAGCTAAACACATCATAGTAACGGAAAATATAGCCAACAAAATTAGCAATCTTTTCCAATTTTCAAAACATTGCTGCGTCTTGTACCAAAGATGTGAACTAGTTTTTAGGTCTAGTGACTTCAATCAAAATACCAGCTTTGACTCCAGAGCTAAACACATCATAGTAACGGAAAATATAGCCAACAAAATTAGCAATCTTTTCCAATTTTCAAAACATTGCTGCGTCTTGTACCAAAGATGTGAACTAGTTTTTAGTAAATGATGTTTATTTTTACATGTATAAAAGGGTCTAGTGACTTCAATCAAAATACCAGCTTTGACTCCAGAGCTAAACACATCATAGTAACGGAAAATATAGCCAACAAAATTAGCAATCTTTTCCAATTTTCAAAACATTGCTGCGTCTTGTACCAAAGATGTGAACTAGTTTTTAGTAAATGATGTTTATTTTTACATGTATAAAAGGGTCTAGTGACTTCAATCAAAATACCAGCTTTGACTCCAGAGCTAAACACATCATAGTAACGGAAAATATAGCCATCAAAATTAGCAATCTTTTCCAATTTTCAAAACATTGCTGCGTCTTGTACCAAAGATGTGAACTAGTTTTTGGGTCTAGTGACTTCAATCAAAATACCAGCTTTGACTGCAGTGCTAAACACATCATAGTAACGGAAAATATAGCCAACAAAATTAGCAATCTTTTCCAATTTTCAAAACATTGCTGCGTCTTGTACCAAAGATGTGAACTAGTTTTTAGTAAATGATGTTTATTTTTACATGTATAAAAGGGTCTAGTGACTTCAATCAAAATACCAGCTTTGACTCCAGAGCTAAACACATCATAGAAAACGGAAAATATAGCCAACAAAATTAGCAATCTTTTCCAATTTTCAAAACATTGCTGCGTCTTGTACCAAAGATGTGAACTAGTTTTTAGTAAATGATGTTTATTTTTACATGTATAAAAGGGTCTAGTGACTTCAATCAAAATACCAGCTTTGACTCCAGAGCTAAACACATCATAGTAACGGAAAATATAGCCAACAAAATTAGCAATCTTTTCCAATTTTCAAAACATTGCTGCGTCTTGTACCAAAGATGTGAACTAGTTTTTAGTAAATGATGTTTATTATTACATGTATAAAAGGGTCTAGTGACTTCAATCAAAATACCAGCTTTGACTCCAGAGCTAAACACATCATAGAAAACGGAAAATATAGCCAACAAAATTAGCAATCTTTTCCAATTTTCAAAACATTGCTGCGTCTTGTACCAAAGATGTGAACTAGTTTTTAGTAAATGATGTTTATTTTTACATGTATAAAAGGGTCTAGTGACTTCAATCAAAATACCAGCTTTGACTCCAGAGCTAAACACATCATAGTAACGGAAAATATAGCCAACAAAATTAGCAATCTTTTCCAATTTTCAAAACATTGCTGCGTCTTGTACCAAAGATGTGAACTAGTTTTTAGTAAATGATGTTTATTTTTACAGGTATAAAAGGGTCTAGTGACTTCAATCAAAATACCAGCTTTGACTGCAGTGCTAAACACATCATAGTAACGGAAAATATAGCATGTAAAAGCATGTAAAAATAAACATCATTTACTAAAAACTAGTTCACATCTTTGGTACAAGACGCAGCAATGTTTTGAAAAAAATAAAATAAAATACAATCTTATTAATTTATTAACTAATTTTGCCCTATTAAAGGGTCTAGTGACTTCAATCAAAATACCAGCTTTGACTCCAGAGCTAAACACATCATAGTAACGGAAAATATAGCCAACAAAATTAGCAATCTTTTCCAATTTTCAAAACATTGCTGCGTCTTGTACCAAAGATGTGAACTAGTTTTTGGGTCTAGTGACTTCAATCAAAATACCAGCTTTGACTCCAGAGCTAAACACATCATAGTAACGGAAAATATAGCCAACAAAATTAGCAATCTTTTCCAATTTTCAAAACATTGCTGCGTCTTGTACCAAAGATGTGAACTAGTTTTTAGTAAATGATGTTTATTTTTACATGTATAAAAGGGTCTAGTGACTTCAATCAAAATACCAGCTTTGACTCCAGAGCTAAACACATCATAGTAACGGAAAATATAGCCAACAAAATTAGCAATCTTTTCCAATTTTCAAAACATTGCTGCGTCTTGTACCAAAGATGTGAACTAGTTTTTAGTAAATGATGTTTATTTTTACATGTATAAAAGGGTCTAGTGACTTCAATCAAAATACCAGCTTTGACTCCAGAGCTAAACACATCATAGTAACGGAAAATATAGCCAACAAAATTAGCAATCTTTTCCAATTTTCAAAACATTGCTGCGTCTTGTACCAAAGATGTGAACTAGTTTTTGGGTCTAGTGACTTCAATCAAAATACCAGCTTTGACTGCAGTGCTAAACACATCATAGTAACGGAAAATATAGCCAACAAAATTAGCAATCTTTTCCAATTTTCAAAACATTGCTGCGTCTTGTACCAAAGATGTGAACTAGTTTTTAGTAAATGATGTTTATTTTTACATGTATAAAAGGGTCTTGTGACTTCAATCAAAATACCAGCTTTGACTCCAGAGCTAAACACATCATAGAAAACGGAAAATATAGCCAACAAAATTAGCAATCTTTTCCAATTTTCAAAACATTGCTGCGTCTTGTACCAAAGATGTGAACTAGTTTTTAGTAAATGATGTTTATTTTTACATGTATAAAAGGGTCTAGTGACTTCAATCAAAATACCAGCTTTGACTCCAGAGCTAAACACATCATAGTAACGGAAAATATAGCCAACAAAATTAGCAATCTTTTCCAATTTTCAAAACATTGCTGCGTCTTGTACCAAAGATGTGAACTAGTTTTTAGTAAATGATGTTTATTTTTACATGTATAAAAGGGTCTAGTGACTTCAATCAAAATACCAGCTTTGACTCCAGAGCTAAACACATCATAGTAACGGAAAATATAGCCAACAAAATTAGCAATCTTTTCCAATTTTCAAAACATTGCTGCGTCTTGTACCAAAGATGTGAACTAGTTTTTAGTAAATGATGTTTATTTTTACATGTATAAAAGGGTCTAGTGACTTCAATCAAAATACCAGCTTTGACTCCAGAGCTAAACACATCATAGTAACGGAAAATATATCCAACAAAATTAGCAATCTTTTCCAATTTTCAAAACATTGCTGCGTCTTGTACCAAAGATGTAAACTAGTTTTTAGTAAATGATGTTTATTTTTACATGTATAAAAGGGTCTAGTGACTTCAATCAAAATACCAGCTTTGACTGCAGTGCTAAACACATCATAGTAACGGAAAATATAGCATGTAAAAGCATGTAAAAATAAACATCATTTACTAAAAACTAGTTCACATCTTTGGTACAAGACGCAGCAATGTTTTGAAAAAAAAAAATAAAATACAATCTTATTAATTTATTAACTAATTTTGCCCTATTAAAGGGTCTAGTGACTTCAATCAAAATACCAGCTTTGACTCCAGAGCTAAACACATAATAGTAACGGAAAATATAGCCAACAAAATTAGCAATCTTTTCCAATTTTCAAAACATTGCTGCGTCTTGTACCAAAGATGTGAACTAGTTTTTCGGTCTAGTGACTTCAATCAAAATACCAGCTTTGACTCCAGAGCTAAACACATCATAGTAACGGAAAATATAGCCAACAAAATTAGCAATCTTTTCCAATTTTCAAAACATTGCTGCGTCTTGTACCAAAGATGTGAACTAGTTTTTAGTAAATGATGTTTATTTTTACATGTATAAAAGGGTCTAGTGACTTCAATCAAAATACCAGCTTTGACTGCAGTGCTAAACACATCATAGTAACGGAAAATATAGCCAACAAAATTAGCAATCTTTTCCAATTTTCAAAACATTGCTGCGTCTTGTACCAAAGATGTGAACTAGTTTTTAGTAAATGATGTTTATTTTTACATGTATAAAAGGGTCTAGTGACTTCAATCAAAATACCAGCTTTGACTCCAGAGCTAAACACATCATAGTAACGGAAAATATAGCCAACAAAATTAGCAATCTTTTCCAATTTTCAAAACATTGCTGCGTCTTGTACCAAAGATGTGAACTAGTTTTTAGTAAATGATGTTTATTTTTACATGTATAAAAGGGTCTAGTGACTTCAATCAAAATACCAGCTTTGACTCCAGAGCTAAACACATCATAGTAACGGAAAATATAGCCAATAAAATTAGCAATCTTTTCCAATTTTCAAAACATTGCTGCGTCTTGTACCAAAGATGTGAACTAGTTTTTAGTAAATGATGTTTATTTTTACATGTATAAAAGGGTCTAGTGACTTCAATCAAAATACCAGCTTTGACTCCAGAGCTAAACACATCATAGTAACGGAAAATATAGCCAACAAAATTAGCAATCTTTTCCAATTTTCAAAACATTGCTGCGTCTTGTACCAAAGATGTGAACTAGTTTTTAGTAAATGATGTTTATTTTTACATGTATAAAAGGGTCTAGTGACTTCAATCAAAATACCAGCTTTGACTCCAGAGCTAAACACATCATAGAAAACGGAAAATATAGCCAACAAAATTAGCAATCTTTTCCAATTTTCAAAACATTGCTGCGTCTTGTACCAAAGATGTGAACTAGTTTTTAGTAAATGATGTTTATTTTTACATGTATAAAAGGGTCTAGTGACTTCAATCAAAATACCAGCTTTGACTCCAGAGCTAAACACATCATAGTAACGGAAAATATAGCCAACAAAATTAGCAATCTTTTCCAATTTTCAAAACATTGCTGCGTCTTGTACCAAAGATGTGAACTAGTTTTTAGTAAATGATGTTTATTTTTACAGGTATAAAAGGGTCTAGTGACTTCAATCAAAATACCAGCTTTGACTGCAGTGCTAAACACATCATAGTAACGGAAAATATAGCCAACAAAATTAGCAATCTTTTCCAATTTTCAAAACATTGCTGCGTCTTGTACCAAAGATGTGAACTAGTTTTTAGTAAATGATGTTTATTTTTACATGTATAAAAGGGTCTAGTGACTTCAATCAAAATACCAGCTTTGACTCCAGAGCTAAACACATCATAGTAACGGAAAATATAGCCAACAAAATTAGCAATCTTTTCCAATTTTCAAAACATTGCTGCGTCTTGTACCAAAGATGTGAACTAGTTTTTGGGTCTAGTGACTTCAATCAAAATACCAGCTTTGACTGCAGTGCTAAACACATCATAGTAACGGAAAATATAGCCAACAAAATTAGCAATTTTTTCTAATTTTAAAACATTGCTGTGCGTTATACCAGAGCTGTAAAACCGTTTGGAACGTCCTGGGACAACCGGACTAATTCGTACGTAATCCTTTACTCCATGACACTCCTGGACTATCCTGGATAAATGGTCAAGTATAAAAGATGGTATCGAATAAATTTTGATAAAAAGTAGGAGGAGCCAATTAAATTTGAACTAATTTTGCCCTATTAAAGGGTCTAGTGACTTCAATCAAAATACCAGCTTTGGCTCAAGTGCTTATCACATCATAGTATTGGAAAATAAAGCCAACAAAATTAGCAATCTTTTCCAATTTTCAAAACATTGCTGAGTCTTGAACCAAAGATGTGAACTAGGTTTTAGTAAATGATGTTTATTTTTACTTGTATAAAAGGGTCTAGTGACTTCAATCAAAATACCAGCTTTGACTGCAGTGCTAAACACGTCATAGTAACGGCAAATATAGCCAACAAAATTAACATTTTTTTCCAATTTTCAAAACATTGCTGCGTTTAGTACCAAAGATGTGAACCAACCAGCTTATGCTCAAGTGACATGCACATCATAGTGACGGAAAATAAAGCCAACAAAAATAGCAATATTTTCCAATTTTCAAAACCTTGCTGCACCTTGTACCAAAGATGTGAGTTAGTATTAAGTAAATGATGTTTATATATTCATGTATAAAATGGTCTATTGACTTCAATCAAAATACCAGCCTTGGCTCATGTACTATGCATGCAAGATCGGCTCTTCCGTGGCGCAATAGGCCCGACTTAGAGGCTCTACCGCTTGGTGGCGCTGTCATCCACTCTTGTTCCCCATCTTAATGTTTAAGTGTACCCGCCATTCTTGATCTGTCAAAACATTGGGACTGACATGTCCAACGTTTTAAATCTTTCTTGTGTGTGATTCCTGTTTTATTTATTCCAGCAGGTATTTAATATTGAAATTATGTATTTACCCTCTTTATTTGCTAATTCCCTATTGTTTTTTTATGATTATAGTGCTATTTGAGCCTGCTTTATCTTGATTGTTGCTCACTCGTTCGGACGTGAGGCTTCAATCTTCCTTCCATCTCTCTTTCTCTCGTACTCCCGAGGTATTATTGTCTTATAGTTTAGTATTATGCTCTGTATGCTCATCCTATAATTTCCCTGCAGTGGCAAACTTCAAGTTTGCAGGAGTGTGTGTGTGTGACCCTGTGTCGTTCAGTCAGGCCCCGAACACATATTGTCTTTCAAGGTACTACACACATCCACGATCACACATTTTATTTCTCCATCTTAACTAATATGTCCCCTTTGTAATTATAGATATATTTTCAATATTGTTGTGGTTATATAATCTTGTGTGGACGATTGGGCTCTTGCTCTACTCTACACAGGTAATTTCTAATTATCATTCGAGTTAATTTTGTACCTGTGTAATTTACATATTTATTTCTCTCTTTCAGATATTATATTTGTATTATCTTCTCTCTATTGCTGGGCACGTCTTACAAACGTGCTCTGTTGAAATACAAGAACCTGAGCTATTAAACATTGGTCCGTCGAGCCGGAACTGCCATCCGGCAATACTACAACTACTCTTCTTACAACAAGCTCTTCTCAGTACTCGCTCTTGTTAACCAGCAGCTCTCCTTCATCATGGCTACTGCCCTAGAGAAAGCTGCTGATCTCCTCAAATTCAAGTTGGAGCAGAAGTCCATCCGGACTAAAATCACGACAGGTGAAAAGGCTGCCAGGGGAGTTATGGTGAAGAATGGATCACGCCATTCTCTCCGTTAAATTCTTGCTCGTGCCAAGGTCTTGGGCACGAAGCTGGAGGACGTCAACAAGAACATCGAGCCGCTCCTGACCGACCAGGCTATGGTCGGAAAGCAGTTTGACAAGCACCTCACTTACGCCACCAAGTTTGCCGACCTGGAGCACGACGTAGAAGCCCATATCGATGACCGTGCCGGTGAAGCTTCATCAACGACCAGCTTCCGGCAGCAGTATGCTCCTACGGAGCTCCTCCGTCAGGCCTCTCGTCGCTCTCAACAGTACCTGGACGCCAAGAAAGTTGCGGAGGATTGCCAACGGCAGGCCGCTGCAGCAGAAGCTTCTTTTCAGCAGCAACAGCAGCAAATGGATGCTGCTCGTCAAGCCCAGGAAGCCGCTCGTCTTGCAGCTGACCAGGCTGCCCTAGCTCTTCAAAATCTCGCCCTGGACAACGATGATGACGACACCACTGTTAATCCTGGTGCTCGGGCTGTCATCAACACTCGCGTTCGTGCTTGGATCGCCAATCCAATCAACTCTTCTGCTGCTCCTCCGGTTGCTCTCGAAGATGAGGCACCGGATGAATGGATCGACCGCTACATTGCTGGAACGGAGCTTCCCCTGGACCGGGGAGTGCAGTTTTCTTCATCATCATCGATGCCCGAACCTTTCTCCGGCCGAGCACTCGGCTGGTTCACCTGGGCGGAGATGTTCTACGCCACTGTCCATCACACTCGTCGTTCCGTCGCGGAGAAGCTGGTCTGCCTCAAGGCTGCTCTACAGAAGAGTCATCCCAATCTTGTCATCGGAGCGGGGGAGCCGGCGTACAAGGATGGCCTCCGTCGCCTTAAAGAAGAGTGCGGTAAGCGCACCGTCATTCGAGCGGCTCTTGTTTATGAGCTGAAGACCATAAACATTCCACGGGACCCTGCTGGCTTCAAGCGTGCTGCCCTGGAGATCCGCACCTACATGTTCGAGCTCAGCCGGATCGGAGAGCTTAGCAACACCGACTACATCGACCACATCTGCCAGAAGATGGGTCAGAACGACCTCCTCGCTTGGAACGTGACACCGGGCTGGAGCGTCGTAACCTCATCCAGTTTGGAGATTGGCTTTGCAGGAGAGCCGATGCATACCAGAGTACCTACGGCATGGCTGCCGCTCAGAATGGTGGTGGTGCAGCTCCTAAATTTAATGGATCCGGTGGTGGTGGAAGCAACTCCAAGCCTCATCATCATGGCCGATCTCACAAGGCGACTACTAGAAGCAGTGGTGCTTCTCTTCCATCATCGAGACCTACTTTTACACCTTTCTGTTTTAAGTGTGAAGGATCGCACCGCCTGGAAGAGTGCAACGACTTCAAGAAAGGAACGGTGGAAGAACGGAAGTCCTTTGCTTCATGTGCTTGATACCGAAGCACTCCTCTCGATACTGCTTCAAGAAGAAGACCTGCGGGATTGATGGCTGCACGCTTCTCCATCATTCCTTATTTCATACGCCTCCACTGATACTGCCCGTACCTGTGTAATTTACATATTTATTTTTCTCTTTCAGATATTATATTTGTATTATCTTATCTCTATTGCTGGGCACGTCTTACAAACGTGCTCTGTTGAAATACAAGAACCTGAGCTATTAAACACACATCACAGTGACGAAAAATAAAGCCAACAAAATTAGCAATCTTCCCCAATTTTAAAAACTTTGCTGCACCTTGTACCAAAGATGTGAATTAGTTTTTAGTAAATGATGTTTATATACACATGTATAAAATGGTCTAGTGACTTCAATCAAAATACCAGCTTTGGCTCAAGTGCTATGCACATCATAGTGACGGAAAATAAAGCCAACAAAATAAGCAATCTTTTCCAATTTTCAAAACTTTGCTGCATCTTGTACCAAAGATGTGAATTAGTTTTTAGTAAATGATGTTTATATATTCATGTATAAAATGGTCTAGTGACTTCAATCAAAATACCAGCTTTGGCTCAAGTGCTAATCACATCATAGTGATGGAAAATAAAGCCAACAAAATTAGCAATCTTTTCCAATTTTCAAAACTTTGCTGCGTGTTGTATCAGAGCTGTAAAACCGTTTGGACTGTCCTGGCCAATCCTGGACTATTTTGGACGGTCCTTGACACTTAATTACACTTATATAATAAGTACAATGACACCCCTGGACTGTCCTTAGAAGAATGGTCAAGTCTAAAATATGGTAATGAATAAATTTTAATTAATAGTAGGCGGAACCAATTAAATTTGAACTAAATAAGCCCAATTAAATAGTATAGTGACTTCAATCAAAATACCAGCTTTGGCTCAAGTGCTATGCACATCATAAAGACGGAAAATAAAGCCAACAAAATTAGCAATCTTTTCAAATTTTCAAAACTTTGCTGCGTGTTGTATCAGAGCTGTCAATCCGTTTGGACTGTCCTGGGCAATCCTGGACTATTTTGGACGGTCCTTGACACTCAATTACACTTATATAATAAGTTCAATGACACCCCTGGACTGTCCTTAGAAGAATGGTCAAGTCTAAAATATGGTAATGAATAAATTTTAATTAATAGTAGGCGGAACCAATTAAATTTGAACTAATTAAGCCCAATTAAATAGTATAGTGACTTCAATCAAAATACCAGCTTTGGCTCAAGTGCTTTGCACATCATAGTGACGGAAAATAAATCCAACAAAATTAGAAATCTTTTCCAATTTTCAAAACTTTGCTGCATCTTGTACCAAAGATGTGAATTAGTTTTTAGTAAATGATGTTTATATATTCATGTATAAAATGGTCTAGTGACTTCAATCAAAATACCAGCTTTGGCTCAAGTGCTATGCACATCATAGTGACGGAAAATAAAGCCAACAAAATTAGCAATCTTTTCCAATTTTCAAAACTTTGCTGCGTGTTGTATCAGAGCTGTAAAACCGTTGGACTATCCTGGGCAATCCCGGACTATTTTGGAAGGTCCTTGACACTCAATTACACTTTTATAGTAAGTTCAATGACACCCCTGGACTGTCCTTGGAAGAATGGTCAAGTCTTAAATATGGTAATGAATACGTACTATGCGTTTAATTAATCGCAATTAAACGCATAGAAAACCTTGATGTCATCGAGATCAAAAGAGTAGTTATGAAAAACTAGAACCCCATCCGGATGTTCTTCAATACTACTGCGGCAATGAAGACGGCTACTTCGTGTAAGATCCTTTTTACTCATATACTTAATACAGTAATGTTATTTTCGAACAATCGAAAGTTCGATCGAGCTCTCAGTAAACAAAATAGAGAAATTATAGGAAATAAAGCCTATGCAATACATATAGACTTAGGTTATCTATATAAATTTAATGATCAAACTTAACTAATTTTGATTTCCCTTTATTAAAAAATATGAATCCCACAGATATATGGCAACAGAATTATGTGCTGCAACCTTAGATGACATCATCAAAGGAATCTATAAAGGGCTTCTCTCATCTGGAAGTGGGTAGCTGCCCTTACGAAGTCAGCAAAAAAGATAGCAATGGACGTACTCCTCGCATGTTGCTCCGCAGCAAAACCACCAACTATGATGGAATAAGGCTGCGTGATTACATAAAAAAGTTTTTTTAATTCATCAAATGTTGATGAAGCAGTTGGTAACGCACAAGATAACGATGGAAATACTGCAGTTACTACTCTGTGTGAACACTACAAGGGTGATGATTTGATCGCCATTATACGTCTTCTTATCGAAAAGGGTGCCAAAGCTAATCAAGTTATTCGCCATAACGGGTTCAACGCCCTTATGCTCTTGTGCAAACAGTACGATTAGGTTCCATTGATCGACACCATCCGACTCTTCATTGAAAATGGTGTAGATCTAAATACGAAAACAAAGGAAGATAAATGGGACGTCCTCCAAATCCTTTGTCGCTATTACAATAATAGGTAAAACGATAAATTGATTGGAATCATAACTCTTCTAATCGATAATGGAATAAATTTAAACACGGTCACTAAAGGAAATTGGAATGCGATCGAGTTCTTGTTTATCTACTATACTGGCGATTGCATGTTTCGCATAGTTCGCCTCCTCGTTGACAATAATGGAATGAATGTAAGTTCCGATAAAACTATAAGTTATAATCCTCTCCTTTTTACGTGCTTAAATTACACTCTTGACTATTTGATTGACATCATAAAGTTGCTGATTGAAAAAGATCCCTTTTCCGTCCATTACACTAACACTATCGGTTTAAATTATCTGAGGAGCGGATGGAATGCTCTCGTGACCGTTATTCGTCACTATCGAAATTCGAACCTAATTTACATTGTTCTGATCCTAATTCATCATGTATCTGAAGTCAACTGTAAGAATATACATGGGCCCATTTTTTTTTTACTTTTCTTTGTACAAGTAAATGTTTGGATCACAATGCGTGTCTTGATCTTTTTCGTCTGTTCGTTATTGATTTGAAAACCGATGTGAGCACATTGTACGAAGCTGATGGGGACAATAATACTCTTTTCAATCTATGTAAATACCATAACAATTGTGACAAGTTGGTCGATATAATACGACTGGTTTTAGATAACAGTAACCTCGATGTCAATTACAAGAATAAGAAAGGAGAAGATGCCATGTTCACTTTGAAAACCAAGGGGAGCCTTCTTATAGAGGGATGAGAACTATTAATTATGCAATTACTTGTCGAACGTGGTGCGCGGTCGCCTCTCCTCTTATGTTATTGCCCTGTCAAGCAAGAATCAGCAAAGTGGGATAAAACTGATTGATTACATTGAAAAGTTTCTAAGCTTACCGAATGCCGATAAAGAAATCGTCAACGTCACGGATAGCTATGAAATTCAACCCTTGTGTGAGCACTACAGCGGCGATGATTTGATCGACACTGTTCGTCATCCAAGAATATGCAAACGTCAACCAGGTGACTTTCAAGAACGGATTTAACGCCCTTATGCTATTATGCGTTTATAGTATATAATCATGAAAGATTGATCGAAATCATTTGGCTCTTCATTGAAAATGGTGTTGATCTCAATACCGAAAGTACAGATGATGGCAGGAGGTCCCATTCGTTAATTTTATAGGTTATTTTGGATTTTTCCACCTGTAATTTGGCTTGATTGGTTCAAAACACATCTAGGCCTGAGTCAGACTGTCTGAGCTATTAATTTTATTAAAAGATCAAAATGGTGGGCGGGGCTAAATAAAAAAGAACTATTTTTGCTCTATTAAAAAATATTATGCACGAAAAAATACTATTATGGGTCAATTTCGTTACGTTTTCAGGGGAAACGGAGGAAAATAGAAGGCTACGATAGTTTTTAAGGCGGTGTAAGACCAGGTCTACTTTAATAGGTGGCATTCGTAATTGCTATATGTCCAATTCGTTAACTCAATAGGTCCAATTCGTTAACTCAATAGGTCCAATTCGTTAACTCAATATGTCCAATTCGTTAACTCAATAGGTCCAATTCGTTAATTCTATAGGTCCAATTCGTTAACTCAATAGGTCCAATTCGTTAACTCAATAGGTCCAATTCGTTAACTCAATAGGTCCAATTCGTTAACTCAATAGGTCCAATTCGTTAACTCAATAGGTCCAATTCGTTAATTCTATAGGTCCAATTCGTTAACTCAATAGGTCCAATTCGTTAATTCTATAGGTCCAATTCGTTTATTCTGTAGGTCCAATTCGTTTATTCTGTAGGTCCAATTCGTAATTGTTATGTCTATTTCTTTATTTTATCTGATCAGAAAATGTTGAAACAAATCTCAACACTCAAAAGTCGCTAATGGTGTAGTGGTTAGCATACTGGCTTGCCATTCCCAAGATTGATGGTTCAATCCCACATGCAGTTTTATTTTTTATTTACTTTTTATTTGTCTTGATAGTTCGAATACGTAATTGTATAGGTCAATTTCTTTATTTTAATGGGTCAAGAACCTATCAACACCATTTTGGATATGCATAACACGCTAATGGTTAAGTTGTTAGCATGTTGGCTTATTATATCCGAGAAATATGGTTCGATCCCAGATGAAGGATTTTTGTAATAATCTTTATTTTTGATTTTTCCACCTGTAATTTGGCTTGATTGGTTCAAAACACATCTAGGCCTGAGTCAGACTGTCTGAGCTATTAATTTTATTAAAAGATCAAAATGGTGGGCGGGTTCGTTTATTCTGTAGGTCCAATTCGTAATTGTTATGTCTATTTCTTTATTTTATCTGATCAGAAAATGTTGAAACAAATCTCAACACTCAAAAGGCGCTAATGGTGTAGTGGTTAGCATACTGGCTTGCCATTCCCAAGATTGATGGTTCAATCCCAGATGCAGTTTTATTTTTTATTTACTTTTTATTTGTCTTGATAGTTCGAATACGTAATTGTATAGGTCAATTTCTTTATTTTAATGGGTCAAGAACCTATCAACACCATTTTGGATATGCATAACACGCTAATGGTTAAGTTGTTAGCATGTTGGCTTATTATATCCGAGAAATATGGTTCGATCCCAGATGAAGGATTTTTGTAATAATCTTTATTTTTGATTTTTCCACCTGTAATTTGGCTTGATTGGTTCAAAACACATCTAGGCCTGAGTCAGACTGTCTGAGCTATTAATTTTATTAAAAGATCAAAATGGTGGGCGGGTTCGTTTATTCTGTAGGTCCAATTCGTAATTGTTATGTCTATTTCTTTATTTTATCTGATCAGAAAATGTTGAAACAAATCTCAACACTCAAAAGGCGCTAATGGTGTAGTGGTTAGCATACTGGCTTGCCATTCCCAAGATTGATGGTTCAATCCCACATGCAGTTTTATTTTTTATTTACTTTTTATTTGTCTTGATAGTTCGAATACGTAATTGTATAGGTCAATTTCTTTATTTTAATGGGTCAAGAACCTATCAACACCATTTTGGATATGCATAACACGCTAATGGTTAAGTTGTTAGCATGTTGGCTTATTATATCCGAGAAATATGGTTCGATCCCAGATGAAGGATTTTTGTAATAATCTTTATTTTTGATTTTTCCACCTGTAATTTGGCTTGATTGGTTCAAAACACATCTAGGCCTGAGTCAGACTGTCTGAGCTATTAATTTTATTAAAAGATCAAAATGGTGGGCGGGTTCGTTTATTCTGTAGGTCCAATTCGTAATTGTTATGTCTATTTCTTTATTTTATCTGATCAGAAAATGTTGAAACAAATCTCAACACTCAAAAGGCGCTAATGGTGTAGTGGTTAGCATACTGGCTTGCCATTCCCAAGATTGATGGTTCAATCCCACATGCAGTTTTATTTTTTATTTACTTTTTATTTGTCTTGATAGTTCGAATACGTAATTGTATAGGTCAATTTCTTTATTTTAATGGGTCAAGAACCTATCAACACCATTTTGGATATGCATAACACGCTAATGGTTAAGTTGTTAGCATGTTGGCTTATTATATCCGAGAAATATGGTTCGATCCCAGATGAAGGATTTTTGTAATAATCTTTATTTTTGATTTTTCCACCTGTAATTTGGCTTGATTGGTTCAAAACACATCTAGGCCTGAGTCAGACTGTCTGAGCTATTAATTTTATTAAAAGATCAAAATGGTGGGCGGGGCTAAATAAAAAAGAACTATTTTTGCTCTATTAAAAAATATTATGCACGAAAAAATACTATTATGGGTCAATTTCGTTACGTTTTCAGGGGAAACGGAGGAAAATAGAAGGCTACGATAGTTTTTAAGGCGGTGTAAGACCAGGTCTACTTTAATAGGTGGCATTCGTAATTGCTGTATGTCCAAATCGTTAACTCAATAGGTCCAATTCGTTAACTCAATAGGTCCAATTCGTTAACTCAATAGGTCCAATTCGTTAATTCTATAGGTCCAAATCGTTAACTCAATAGGTCCAATTCGTTAACTCAATAGGTCCAATTCGTTAACTCAATATGTCCAATTCGTTAACTCAATAGGTCCAATTCGTTAACTCAATAGGTCCAATTCGTTAACTCAATAGGTCCAATTCGTTAACTCAATAGGTCCAATTCGTTAACTCAATAGGTCAAATTCGTTAACTCAATAGGTCCAATTCGTTAATTCTATAGGTCCAATTCGTTAACTCAATAGGTCCAATTCGTTAACTCAATAGGTCCAATTCGTTAATTCTATAGGTCCAATTCGTTTATTTTGTAGGTCCAATTCGTTTATTCTGTAGGTCCAATTCGTTTATTCTGTAGGTCCAATTCGTAATTGTTATGTCTATTTCTTTATTTTATCTGATCAGAAAATGTTGAAACAAATCTCAACACTCAAAAGGCGCTAATTGTGTAGTGGTTAGCATACTGGCTTGCCATTCCCAAGATTGATGGTTCAATCCCAGATGCAGTTTTATTTTTTATTTACTTTTTATTTGTCTTGATAGTTCGAATACGTAATTGTATAGGTCAATTTCTTTATTTTAATGGGTCAAGAACTTATCAACACCATTTTGGATATGCATTACACGCTAATGGTTAAGTTGTTAGCATGTTGGCTTATTATATCCGAGAAAGATGGTTCGATCCCAGATGAAGGATTTTTGTAATAATCTTTATTTTTGATTTTTCCACCTGTAATTTGGCTTGATTGGTTCAAAACACATCTAGGCCTGAGTCAGACTGTCTGAGCTATTAATTTTATTAAAAGATCAAAATGGTGGGAGGGGCTAAATAAAAAAGAACTATTTTTGCTCTATTAAAAAATATTATGCACGAAAAAATACTATTATGGGTCAATTTCGTTACGTTTTCAGGGGAAACGGAGGAAAATAGAAGGCTACGATAGTTTTTAAGGCGGTGTAAGACCAGGTCTACTTTAATAGGTGGCATTCGTAATTGCTATATGTCCAAATCGTTAACTCAATAGGTCCAATTCGTTAATTCTATAGGTCCAATTCGTTTATTCTGTAGGTCCAATTCGTTTATTCTGTAGGTCCAATTCGTTTATTCTGTAGGTCCAATTTTTTGAGGCGGTGTAAGACCAGGTCTGCTTTAATAGGTGGCATTCGTAATTGCTATGGGATGTTATGAACCTCATTGCAGTATTTACTCAACACGTTGATGATATCGAAATTGTGAATTTATTTTTCACTTTTCACTTATTATTTTCACTTTTCATATATTATATCGATAAACATAAACAAAGTACGAACTGGCGAACGTCTATCAAGGACTGCGGTGAGATTATAAAGGTATCTGAATCTAATCCAGAAAATGGGAAATGAAATTTTAACTAAATAAAGTGCTCCGTTTAAATGTAGACATTGTCAATAATAAATATACTGGACTATGTCTATATAGATTGGATGATACAGTTGATTGTGTAGCCTGATAGCCTTCTAATATAGCAATACATGAAGCGTTTAAAAAATATACCCTCATTAATTAAATTCTCAATCTTAACTGTTGTGTGCCAGAAATTGAAAGTCCGAGGTATTAACGCGTCCGAGGTATTAGCGCGGGAAATCAAAATTTTAAAAACTTGAAAATTTTCTACAACTTAAAAATGTAGAAAACCCCGTCTTCTAGACTCTAGTATGGGGTTTTAACGTGGAAAATCACAGTTTGAAAAACTAGAATTTGAATGCAATAACTTAGTCTGGAGTCTGCAAATAAACCGGAAAAAAATCTTAGTTTTAGAAACTCAAAAATGTCTGTGTTTAGAATCTTCGAAATTAGCGTATATTAATCTTGCTTCTCAAACTTTAATTTAAGAAATCAAACTCAGTTTGTAAAACCAAAATAGAAACGGTTTAA
The DNA here is from genome assembly GCA_030141595.1 of Chydorus sphaericus. Lineage (NCBI taxonomy): Eukaryota > Metazoa > Arthropoda > Branchiopoda > Diplostraca > Chydoridae > Chydorus > Chydorus sphaericus. The sequence continues at coordinate 26,535 of CM057931.1, forward strand.
TATCAAGGTGTTGAAACTCGACCCGATTCCATCCGATGGATTGTCCGATGCATGCGACGGCAGATACAAAGTCGGTGAAATAAACTGCATCAACAAGATCCCGTTCCGGTATATACCTTCGGGGTATGCCATTTCTTTTTTTGGATTTGAAATTGAGATTTAAAAAAAGTTAAATTAAATTAAGCATCCCACGAAAACAATTTAAGTAAAAATAAAAGTAATTATTTATCACATCTTAATAGTACACTTTTGAAACCACACACTAAATTGCATACTATTTTCATCCGCTAACCACTATATTTTACCTGATTAATTGTAATAACTTTATCATCTAATATAATTGTTTAGGTAATACATCATGATTTATCGCCTAACATAAACGTATTAGGTAATGAATTACACAATTTACCTTATTTTATAGTTTAGCCTTTATTACATTTCATATTGCAAAAAATGACGAATGAAAAAATTATAAAAATTCCAAATTTACCGCCAATTAAAATTCAATTTATCTTTTAAATGATTTTCCATTAAGTTATTATTCGTTTAGCGTTAATAGTAAACTGTAAAATAAATTAGGTCCCTCAAAATTACAACAATGGTGTTTCAAAAACACCTTATACAAAATAAAGCCCACTGAAAATATAGTTTAGTTAAATAAAATAAAAAATAATGAACCTAAATTGAAAAAAAAAATAGTAAAAAATTTATATTGCCAAATCAAAACATTTTAAAAACAGGATCGGTTATCGGTTGACCGTCCACTTTAAAAAATTCAAAGTGGAAGTGAATTCTGAAAGTTTTAATGAAATAAAAAAAAATTCGAATTCCGTAATCACTCGTCAAAACAGGTCGGCGAAATGCTCGCCGAAACCGGAGTACCGACAACTACACCCTCTTATTACCCTCTTATTATCCCATAAGAATAAATATCTTAGTGTATATGGCAGTCGTTGAGCGGACGGCTGCTGGAAAAAATTATATTTAAGTTGTCAACATGATTATTTCAAATAAGCCGCCACGAAGTATCCAAGAGGAATGAAAATAAACAAAAGAACTCAGCGTTACCGAAAAAGAGCTAAATCCGCAATGCGGTCTCTTTTTCTCCGTTCTCCCTTTTTCCCTTGTCCGTTCTAACAGCAGTATTGAAAGTTTTAACATTAAATGTGATTTTATTTCGAATAATTCATCTCTTTAAAGTTATATGACTAGGCGAGAAAGAAGAAGAAAGAAGGAAGAACAAGATTTATAGTGCTAGACTGCTAGCATGTAGGTTAAGTTTACCGGTTAAAAATATATTTTAGCGCACACCTCACCTATCTCCCTACTGCAATAGAAAAAGGTTATTTCTGACAGAAATACAGTATTGCAGGAAATTTTTATTGCTGGGATGGGAAAAGAATGATGCTCTACTCATTCAGGAAGAGAAATATTTAAAATCTGATAGTAATATTAGGAGATAATAAGAAAACCGCAAAAAACCGAAAAAACCCGAAAAAAACTCAGAACCGCAATAGCAGACGACTCTGGGTTTTAACACGTACGATATATCTGAGACTTTCTATTTTCTTTCCCCTGAAAAGGAGGGTCAATAATCGGGGTATAGACCTTCTGGGATTAATTTAATCCCCTCAGGGATAATTTATAATTTTTATAAATTATTGATAATATATATGATAATATTATCAATAATTTATAATTTTTATAAATTATTGATGATCACCAAAATTAACCTAAATTGATTACCTGAAGACTATTTTGCTGCTTACAAGAGTCACTCCGCGGAGCTAGTTCCGCCGCTAGAGGCAGCACATGAATCCACAACAACTTCCGCGTTCCGGCGGAGCACCGAAGGATCTCAACATCGGGTTGCCGCACTAATGCGTCATTCTAATGCGAAATTGTCGGAGAGCTCAGTGCATCCGCACGCCAGTGAAACCACCTACATCTGAATTAATGAAATAATTAAGAATTCTACTGATATCGAAAAAAGACAAAGATTTGCCTTAATCCGAGTCCGTATTTGATGACGTATTCGCGATTTTACTTGAGTGAGACATTCAGCGATGCAAATCTTCCGGTCAGGAGAACCATCATCAGTCACAATTATCTTCGTCAATTGAGAGCAAAAGTGGCCCAGTTAAACGTAAACTCAAAGCCTCCTTTGTTCAGCTGACAAGGGACGATTATCATTCCAACTGAAAATAGAAAAAAAAATTGAAAATTTTAAAATCTAAATTTAAACAATTACCAATGTTGATCAGAAGGCTCATTTAAACATTCTCCTCCAAAATATTATTGGTAGTAGCGTGAATACAGTCCAATTAGATCCACTCTAATAAGACCTAATTTCATAGCCAGACCTGTTGGAAGTAAATTTTAACTTTTCAAGTAATAAGCTTGTTAGATATGTAATAACATTGTTACCTTTAAAGAGAAGAATCATTCTGCATGCTTCCAAGACCATGTATGTGGTGCAGAGAACAAATATGTTGAGAAAGAGGAAGGCTTTACAGATCGCCTGATGCCTGATGGGTTTTGTGACAACTCAGGGGTGAGTTGTTGCTCAACACGAGGGAGACTTCTTCAATCGGCTTAGCACCAGGGTCATTCTTATTTAATTCTGCAGAAATATGAAAAAGACTGATTAGATTTAAGAGAGATATGAAATAGAGCCGAATAAGGCAAATAAATTACACAACTATTGTGCAGTATACTATGAAGGCAAGGTATAGCTTTGGGCTGTCAGGCTGAGCATTCTAGATCCGGATTTAATAAGGGGGCATATGTAACCAATAAGGCTACTCATTTTAAATTCAAAATTGAATTGAATATTTCACAATAAATTAGAAAAGAAAAATGACTGATTTGAAATAGTAAAAAAAAGTAGGGGAGATCGATAATCAGTATGCAAATCAATAGTCCGTTCAATAGTTAACAATATTTATAATATCAATAGTTAGTTTTTTTACGTTTCATCAACGCAGACGACGAAACCGCTAGGCGCCAAATATGAAAGTTTAAAAAAAAATACCTTAAAGGTAAAAGTTTTTACCTTAAGGTAACATATTTTTTTAAAGATACAGAAAAAATTAAATTTCAAATTCCTTTGAATAAATTATTTATAAATATTTACTAAATTGAATCAAACCCCATTAAAAAATTAAGTATTAAATAAATCTTCATAATAAAAAATTAACATTCTGGCGCATGTCGTGACATCATAATGATTGTTGTTTAGTAAAACCTCCACGAATGAAAACAACACTGTTTTTTTTTAGTTTGGATCCAAGACACATTTTTTGACAAGTTTAAATATTGTAAATCTTTAGAAATTTAAGAATGGCCGCCCAATTAAGGCCCATTCCATCAATCTCAGTGGCAATGCGTAATAAACCCTTGCCGGGTGAAAACAAGTGGTTTAAAGTGCGTAATCAAAACTCAATTGAGTACTTGAAGGATGGCAGAGTCTTTAACTACGATAAAGTATTTGGTGAACATACTACTGCATTACAAGTGTATGCATTTTGTGAAGCTAAATTAGTTGTGGCACTCGCTCGTGGGTGCAACATAACGCTCACTGTGATGGGCCAATCTGGATCGGGTAAAACATTAACCATGGGAACTGCCGACAAGAGTACAACTGTAACCGAAAGAAGTGGCCTCATTCAGAAAGCTATCGCCTGTGTATTCTCCAAAATCAAACCGGGATCGACTGTAAAGATTTCTTTTTTTGAAGTATGGAATTTATCGTTTTTAAATATTTAATTATAAAAACATCTGTGAATTGGGGAATTGATAATTTTGAATTTAAATTTTAAAATAATTTTCCAAGTATGGAATTTATCAATTTGATTATTTAATTTTAAAAAATAAAAATTTTATCTTTTATATATTTAACGGAGTATAAAGTTTAATTCAATTCAATTTTATAATAATCTTTGTAGTTTGGAATATATTCTTTGAATTTTCGAAATTTAAAAATCTTTTACTTATGAAATCTATCAATTAAATTATTTTGGTTCTAAAATCATTCGGATAATTTAACTTCTGCAAATTTTAAGTATAGAATCTATTATTTTTAATTATTTAAATATTTCGAAAATCCAGGCTAAAGTTGCAATAATAAAAATTCAAAAGCAATTCATTAAAAACACATTCTTTACTGTAACTCTTATTTACGTTCGCATAATCTTATGTATTTTTAAATTTTGTTAGATTTATAAAAAAGAACTTCGAGACCTGTTCTGCAAGGCTGGAGACAAGCCGTTGAAATTCGGCATTGTTAATGGAGAGAAAAATGTCATAAAGAACCTGAGAGCCACCCCCGTTTCTACAACCGAACAAGCACTCGCAGAATTCACAGGGGCTCAGAAACGGGCAACAGAATCTGCCCTTCTCAACACCGAAAGCAGCCGATCCCACGCAATCATAAGGCTAGAAATCACTCAAGTAAGATATAGCAAGAAAATTTTGGTTTCTGTATTGACAATTTTGTAGCAGATTTCTTCTATCTAAATGAGAAAACAACATTTTCTCTTTTTCAGAATATTTAATAACGAAAATGTATATTTTTAATTTAAAATTAAATACTAAAACCATAGAAAACCAGCGATAAATTAAAATAAAATTCGATTGAAATTTGGCCCGTGGTTTCTTCGGGTTGGGATTTCTCAATCGGGTCACAACCCGCTTTCCAAAAATCTAAATTGGATTGGGTTGCCAGTTGCCTCCCATCAAATACGTCGAATATTTATTCGTATGTATTTTTACATTCCAAAGAAAGTTCTTATTTTTTTTTATTCCTCATTTGAATTGAATATGATTAAAAAATACTGAAATTAATCAAATTGAATATCCAAATTCAAATTCATTCGAATTTTTCAAAAAATAAGATTATTTGAGTCAGAGCCCATCATCACCCGTAGTAACGCGGCACTGGCCTTTTATTTAATTAATTTTTTACGATAAAATAAAATAAAAACTTTTCGTTTTTTTAAATTTAATTCTTTTGCATTAACAAATTAAAACTCTCTTTAGCCTTGTGATGAAGGAGGGATGATGAAGTCTACTGTTCAACTCGTCGATCTAGCTGGATCGGAGGAGGGCACTTCTGGCAACGATGACCGGAAGGAGGAAGCTGTAGAAATAAACGACAGTATTATGCAGCTGGGTATGTTGCTAAGGATGCGAGCAGGAAAACATGATGCGGTGTTTTCTGGTGGACCCCTGATTCGTATCCTGAATTCTTCTGTCGGTGAGTTTTAAAATCAAATTTTTCAAGAGCCATAGAGAAGGTTTAGGGACTCCATGTCACGCATCCTAATAGCCTAATAGTCGAAATTTTTCTCTCTCTCGGGTTTATAGCTGACTGTACCCTTGCATCTAGCGGTCGTCGTTAGAAACTAGTCCAATGCTAAAACAAATATATCATAGATTTTATCATTGAATATATCAGGTAGTGGCGCAGCGGTATAGTACTGGCTTCAAGGAGAAATGATCATTGATGAGTGTGGTATCGAATCCAGCAGAAGCATTTGAAAGCCATACAGACTTTTTCAAGTTAATTGTCTTTTTTCATCTTTTTTCTCTAAAGTTTTAAAAAATAATGATTTATTAATCATAAAAATTTTAATCAGGTTATTTTTTTTCTATTCATTTTTCTATTCATTTTTCAGGAGGGAATTCCTTTTTCATACTTATAGGGTGTATTAGGCAAGAAAGAGAGCATGAAAGTCAAAGCTTAAACACTCTTCGTGATGTTGCTGAATCCAAGAAAATCAAAAATGTCCCTGTCCAAAACCGCCACCCCGAAGATGTACAGGAGAAACTTCGCAAAATAACTAAGCAGCTCGAGGATTTCAAAGCGATGAATGATCTTCAAGCCAATGAGCTTCTAGCCAAGGATGCCCTAATTGCCACTCTGCAGCAAGAGGCACAAGAACATCGTCCGATAAGGGTCGCCGCTAGGAGAGCCGAAGAAGAATTTCAGCAAGAAGGTAATAATCTTGCAGAAATGATGCAAGATGTGGCCATCGACGTACCTGCTGCACCAGTCGGGGCTCCCGCTGCAAGACCCAATCCTCCCGCTAGAACACGCAGGGCTCCTGAAGAGAAGGTAAGACATACTGTTTCTTTTATTTCTTACCAAACAGTAGCGCCGTTGTTTACATTGCAGACGACGTTGTCTCTGACGTAGTAAAATGTATTTTATTTCCTAAAGCTTTACTGGGTTTAAATATGGCGCCCTAGAGAGTAATCAGTAGACTCCCACATCCACATCTTTCTATCCAAAAACAGTGCTGCCGTCTAGTGAAACAATTTGGTTACGGCAACATTCTAAAAAATGCTGCCATCTAGTGAATAGATTTTTTTCCGTCAATATTTAAAATTTTAAAATTATGTTAAAATCAATTAAAAAGTCTGAGGAAGGAATGGCACAGTCTTTTAACTTTTTTATATTAACAGAAGGTGTACCTAAAGCAAGATATATATATATATATAAAACTATATCTTCAAGTATAGTAGAATGTGGTGCTGACGTAAAATACTTTCTGATCTTTCAGCGATGTATATAATCAAAAAATTATCTTAAGTACAGAGAATCATAAAACCCCTTTTCTACATTTTTATGCTATCGCATTAAAAAATATTTAACAATACAATAACATTTATCATTAATTATTAATTAAATTATTCCTTCATTTACTTTTCAAAGGTTTAAAACAGTTTAATTGGAATTCATTAAATCATTTAAAAAGGCAGGGAGGCTCTATAATTCTATATAAACTCATCCTATACTATTCTGTAAGCATTTATGCTTTCCCTGGCGGCACAAAAATTTTGGTTTCATTTTTTACTGTGACGATAAGCGCGTAGACCCGATAGTGCATTGTTTCAAGGAACCTTTCGGATCAAAACAAAAAAAATAACTTTGAAAGGCGGGAATTAAAATGAAGGACATATATCATGTATGAATTTAGTTCTTCGAATATAGCTCATTTATTTATTTACTTTTCAAACAATACCAACCACGAGCTGCAGTCCGACCGCCTTATTATCGTTACCGCTGTCCTGTTTGCCCGATGGCCTTTGAACGTATTGACGGAAAACCAGAAGATCTTACAGAGAGAGCCAAGCCTGGGGGACATAAATGCTTTTACAACTCGTACTGCTTTTTCTCCATCTGTAACGAGGAACCCGATAAGTATTGGAGGGAAGCCAATTTCTACGAACATTTTCGCCTCAACCACAGAGTGGAATTCGATCTACATGGAATTGCCACCAATGCAACCAAGAATGAAGACACGCAGAAGATCAAGGCGATTGTCAAGGCCCACTGTAAAGATCGAGCTAAGCATCCCGACATGATGGGATGGCCAGAGGATTAATGTATTTTTGATGAACCCTGATTGTTAATATCATTTTCGTGTTTTTTTCTTCTTTCACTTTTCCCTACCGAGTGTCTACCCTAACCTTAATTGTAAAAAATAAAAAATAAAATAAATGTCTTACTGTATATTCTATAGAAAAATCGTTATAAAACTATGTTAGGGTCCTTCATGCAAATATCAAAAGAGAAAAGAATCGCAAAACCGTTTCTTTGGAAACTTAAATTTAACAAAATTCTCATTTACATCTAGTTAATCGATTCTACAGGAATTTTTGATTGAACCAGGACTAGGAACGATAGATTCTCCTGGATCTGTCAGAGACTAACAAGAGAAGCTCGTCTCCAGCAAACCAAATAAAAAAATCAAGATCGAGAAGGAGATTCAAAACAAACACTCGTTTTTATTAACAAATTATTGACAAAGAAATACAGTTATAAAGTCAATTTTTAAAAGTATTATCTCCCGTCTTCTTAAGATTCTATTTACAATAAAAACAAAAACATTATAAAAGATGGAAGTGGAAAAATGAAACTTCTGTTAACTTTGATCAAGATGTCTAAACAGTGGGAGTGGAAACTTAAAAAATGGTGGAAGTTACATGTTAAGATCATATTAGAAGGTGAAGATTGGCAACAGCGAACCCACACGGTGGGTGTGAGGGAATCGTGAGTGCGACCGCTGCTGGGTGCCACCTGTTCTAGCAGTTGGACGTAGATGACCCGCTTTCCCCGCCGACGGATGCCCGCTATTCACGGTCGAGGAGTAGGTCCTCTTTGACCACCCCTTCCGCTGGTTCTAGCTCGATCGGCTGGCTTCGGTGCCCTCCCCAGTGCGCACTAGGGCAACGCCAATGAGGAACTGTTGTGAGCAAGATTGCAACTCCAACCAGTTATGCTGTGGTTGGTTGTATCCCTGGAGCTGTCAGCTTGAAGGGCTCCATAAGAGAAACTCCATAAAACTCTTCCTCAAAGAAGTTAAAAAAATAATAATAAGAATAAGTTTTTAAAAAGATTAATTGGATACTTTATAAGGTCCAGTTAATTGAGGCACAGATTAAAGTTTATTTTAAAAAAATATTATATAGAATTTATTTCAGGTTGATAAATGGCTCTACACAGACCATCAAAAAGGCTCACCCGGCAAGCGACTTCGACCTTTCCGAGGGGGGAATCCCGCGAAGCGGGCCCCTCGGTAAGCGGCAGAAGGAGCTGATACTATTAGCAATATTACATATTTTAAACAAGTTAGATCATAAAGGTAACATTTTTAAATTTTATTTATATTGACAATTTGACATTTAAAAATATCAGAGAAAACATTACAACGATTTCAACCCGAAAGGTTGATAACTATGAATCTGGTCAGGCATGGAAAGTAAATGAATATCTTCTCACAATTTTCTGCGTAAGCTGTGCGTATGTAATAAGCGTGGCTTTTCAAATACTACTGCGATCGGTATCCGGCTATATATACAGTCGTTTAACATATACGGTTACGCACCACATGACCGTATATCCGAGCCGGCGGCAATGTAAAAATGAAGTATGACTGTATGAAAGAAACCGAGCCGAAAATAAGTGTAATAGTCAAAATGTTCAAAATAGTCTTATTACTTAAACTGCAAAAATGTTCCTGAAGAGATGGTCTGTATCGCCATTTAAAACCTCTTCTATCTGATTAACATATTACCTGATGCTGATGCTATAGGCCTATAACCTTTGCGGTTTTTACCATTTTACGTCTAGATGATTGCTAAAAAGTTGTTTACTTAATTGTAGGCGCTGTTGTTGAGAAGTTTTTATTGTTGTTTACAAGAGAATGTGGGTTCACATCGGCTCAATAATTATATCTGGCCAAAAAAAAGGTCTGGTCAAAAACGGCAAACCAGAAAGGATATAGGAAACGCCCATAACGTCCAGGCCTCTTCAATATTATATTGATGAACGACGAAATATAAATTTTGATGCATTAATGTTTTATTTTTATTTTTTGTGTAGAAAGCGACTACAGATTTCATCAGCACTCCGGTATAGATAGTTTATTTTCCAAAACTGAAATAAGGATGACATATTAACTAATAAAAAAGTGTTTTCTGCATTCAAGGAATGGGATTTTAATATGACGATTGATAGATGGCGTATGCTGTCCGATTCGAGAGTATATCACGGGTAGGCTCCTTCTAGGACTGTTAGTTGCTCTCCGGTTCATTAAATAAAATAAAAATAATAAATTAGATATTGGAGTTATTATTAGTTAATAATGATATTTTAAAAATAGTAGAAAATGTAAAAGAAATATGTATTTTAAAAAATAAATAAAAGCTATTACCTAGGATCGAACCCGATTCATGTATTGGTTCTACAGAGACTACTGTACTAAAAAACTAGCTTCACGTAGTGGAGCCAGAGACTAAACCGTATAAGCCACAGAACTATGACTATTCTAGGCATAAAACATGTATATTTATATACAAATTTATTTTATGATTTTATTTTGCCAGGATTTCTATGAATAAATCATATAAATAAATAACCCAAATATAGTGTTTCTAGTCCGGTAGTTTAAGCCTATTTTATTAAATAATGTAAGTGCTTAATTGAATATTGAGTTTCATGGCATTCTACATGTTCTATAATTATAATTGGCTCATTCAAGGAATGTTTTCGGGCGTTATTGTTCTATAACCCGATGTCAACTCTTTCTCTATTATTTCTTTCTTACTACATCTAGGATGAGTGGAAGCCAGTAAATACTACTTTTTTTATTCCGCCAGTTTTATTTGGCCATTCAACCAATTACATCAAATTTAATCATATATTTTTTATTTGTAGAAAAACAGAAAAGTATTGGTTTTATTTAATCACTCAATTCCTCATCAGAAATTACATAAATTTCAATTCAGATTTGTTGCCCTTCATTGATGGGCCTTCTTTCGAATACATGTTAGGAATTGATGAAAAATTTCCGACGCAATGATTCATTCTTCACGGTCGAGGTGGAAAATATATATACTATTTTTTTAACCAACTAATTTATGGGCAACGGGACGGCATGGGATCAAGGGTTTTGGGCAATAGGTGCCTCAGATCATCTAAATTCAATCACTAAAAAATGTAGATTAATATTTAAAAAAAATGAAAGCGTTCTTTCAGCACTTCACAAACATTACTTATGTCTCACACATTTTCTTAGCACAAACGTGATGGAGAGAGTTGTATATCATGTAATACACTGAATTAAAATATCTTTTATAAAATAATATAGTATATACATGCATATTTAAAAAAATAAAAACTACGAATATTGGCGGCTTTTACCGCCCGAAGCACCTAATCCCATGCGGTCCCGTTGCCCGTAGTTGTTCAAAATAATAATAGTAATTTTGAAAAATCGAATACAGGCGACACTATTACCGCTCCGAATCTCCCGATGCCATACGTTGCCCGTAGTCGCCCAAAAGAAAGACGATACAGAAAACAATGCCATATAGACCGTCTTCCGCACGTTTAAACAACCAGAAGGGCCGAATTTCAAATCGAAATAAGCATGAGAAAAATGCCAATGTCAATGGTTTCAAGTCTGCTGAAAATGCTGGCAGCAGATCTTCTGAGGCGCGAAAGACGACCAAAAGGTTCGAATTAAAATGAGCCCACCCAAATGTTATTGGGTAATATATATGAGAACACGAGAAGTCGTTACAATCTACAAACAGGAACCTTTACGGCTTTACTGTCCCCAAAACCAACATCTAATATATACCTGGTCACTTTCTATTGTTTTAATTGGCTTTGTTCCGCGGTACTTTTGACCGAAATAGTTCCATCTTAATCCAACTTACGGAGAACGACGATCCCTATGGTTTGTGTATATCTCATCACTTCAATTTACGCATGTTTCCTGTGTATAATAAAAACATTTGTACAATTCATACCGTATTCAACAAATGGAAATATAATCAATACAAGTATACAAATACAGTTCAACAATTTATATCGTGCAATTCAACCAAATATGAAAATACAATCAATACAATAATCGCAGATGCAGTTAAGAGATAACTTTTTAAGTTAAAAGTTATACAAGTTCTTCCGTCTTTGGAAGAATCCCAAGTGACGTGAAACTACGTAAAACTACGTAAAACTTAGTAACGAGGAACCTATACGACAGTTTGGCCAAATTTCTTAAAAAATTAATTCTCATAAGCCTTTTATTCCATAATTTTCTATTCTCACAGCAATTTTCGGTGACTTGAAACAATTTCACGTCATTTCTGTAAAGGTGCATACTCACATTTTCTTAATTTAAAAAAAAATCATATTCTATTAAAGCACTTTCTGCTTTCCTTCTTTCCTGCAGGGAGCTCAATTATGTAAACTTTGATATCATCACCATCTTCCATCTAAACTATCTAAACTCAGCCCATGTGGCATGTTTACATCACCTCTAATAAGAAGGAAGAAATTCTAGTTGATTAAGATGAGGCTTATACTATAATCATCCTGCACGATACCACTTTAAATTGAACTATTCACATTTATTTCAGGAAGACAGCAATCATTCTACTGAGGAAGATCTGTTGGCAAGTTGTTGTGGTAAATTGCATTTTAAAACTACATAATCACACATTTTTAATGATTTATTTTTGATCAGTTTTGTCAGCGAACAAAGATGGCTTTGATGAGTCCCAATTTTCTATCATACCTGCTGGGCTACTTTTTGGAATCAGATCCACAATTGGGACAAGGCAACAGCTGCCAACTACTCAACATATTGTCACGTTATAAAAAGATGATTCTTTTATAATTAATGCACTTCTCTCTCTATCCTTATTATTCCAAGTATCTTACATAATTGCGGTTCTTAGAAGTCCGCGATCGACCTTTTTGTTATCTACGTGTGACTTTACTTGAACTTTTATGTAACATTCCTAAGGGCATCCTCTCTTTAAGAATGATTATGCCGATGCCGGGTCACCCGTGATTACCGGGAATCCCGTCATCCTCCCTTTCTTAGTAAACACTTTATTATTTTATCTCTACATGTGAGTTATGCATTCCATGTAAACTCTCTCTTTCTTGAGGTTAGAGAGAGGACACTCTTTTCGTATAAAATGTAGCCGACTACGGCGCTTATCTTCAGTCTCAATTTAGTCTTGTCACAGACTAGTAGGACCTTGTGTCCGACAATACACACTTTATTCTAATCTTCAGAGCACGAGTCACACTTAATTTGTCTTGTGACAAATGGTAGAGGCGCAGGTCGATTCATCCCCAACGAATCATCTGACTACATCTTCCAATCAAAATTTGAATAGTTCCCGTGTTGGAATTGTTTAATCTTTGATTCTAAATAATTTAATAGTTCCCAAGTTGGAATTGTTATCTCTTTAATTCAAAAATTGAAATAGTTCCCAAGTTGGAATTGTTATCTCTTTAATTCAAAAACTGAAATAGTTCCCAAGTTGGATTTGTTATCTCTTTAATTCAAAAATTGAAATAGTTCCCAAGTTGGAATTGTTATCTCTTTAATTCAAAATTGAAATAGTTCCCAAGTTGGAATTGTTATCTCTTTAATAGTTCCCAAGTTGGAATTGTTTTCTTTCTTATTGAAAGTTTGAAATAGTTCCCAAAGTTGGAATTGTTCATCTAGCAAAATCCTTTAAATCGATCTCTAGTTCGATCTTCTTGATTTCTCTAAAAAAATAGATCCAAAGTTGGATTTGTTTACACCTCATCGAAAGTGAAAATCGAGTTGAATTTGAACTGAAACTAGTCCAACTCATTACTCAACGAGTAAACGGGATACCCTCATCAAAATTTGAATTCAAAAGAGAGGCCTACACTAGCGCCACCTAGCGGCAAAAATCTGAAACTTGCAGCGCCCTCTGGTGGTCAAAACCACTCCGAAAAAATCGACAGTGCTGCCCTCTGGCGGAAAAATTCTGCAACATCCCTCTGGCGGTAGGATACTGCAATGTCTGAAAAATTCAACTCAACTCAACGCCGTCTACCCACGTCCTACGAATAAGGCAGCTGATAAGATTTTGGAAATGAATACTCAATCTTACGGATGGGAGAACGACGACAGCTCTGACTGGAGTGAATCTGGAGATTGGAGTGACTGGTCAGACATAGACCAAACCGATTTTGTGGCCATTAAAAACCCACAGCAGCAAATCATATTAAAAGAAGAGGAACAAATTGATAAAGAGGACATCTTAATCAAGGAGATCCCTGAGCTAACCTCAAAGAAAAATTAAATTGTCTACGGATCCAATCAAAGGAAGAAAAATAAGTTAAAGGAAGGAATTATCAAAATACTTTAACTTATTCAACGATTGAAGAAAATCAGCAACAATTGCATCATGGCGTTACCTCAACGGAAATTTTGTTCGCCTCCGACGTTTTATGGCAAAGATGACGAGGATGGAGTCGACTGGCTTCAACGATACGAAGACACGGCTACGTATAATAACTGGACTGACAGAGAGTTATTAAAAAATTTCGGTCGCTACATTGAGGGAGCTTGCAGGAAGTGGTTTAGATGTATAACACCGGCTCCTACGCGTTGGAATAGCCATGCCGAAATTCCAGAAAATTTACCCGACCAACCATTTGTTGCGGCGATTACTGGTCTAAAAACACTGTTCCAGGCAGCGTTTCAACAAGGAAACTATGTCTTATTTCTGGAGCAAAAACTTCGAAACAAAATTCAAAAGGAGGACGAGGATACAACTTCTTATTATTACGACGTCATGGATCTATGTAGGACAATAGATCCCAACATGGATGAATTGAAAAAGATCGATTATTTATACAATGGCATCAATGAAAAAATGCTAGAAAAAATTTATTCGATGCAGCCACAGACGTGTGCCGAGTTTTTGGCCAAAATCAAAGTCTTCACAGCAGGAGATATCTTGGCAAAAAGAAGAAATTGGGCAAGCCTCAAAAAAGAAAATAAACTCTTGGTTGAAGGAAATAATTCAGGAGAAGGAGTCTCCGTCAAGTTCATGGGGCAAGATACTTCAAAAGATTGGAAAGAAGAAGAATTAGGAGAATACAAGAGGAACTTTGAACAGTTACAGTATGAAGTAGACGTTATGAAAAATGAGGTGGCAAAAAGAAATTTATCCAATCCATATCAAGGAAACCATTATGAAAATTATCAGGATCAAGATAATTATTCAAATTATGGGACAGAATACCAAGATTCTTCACAAAATTACTACATGCCTAATAACAACTATGAATCAAACCCTTCTCAATTGTGTTGGGACCCAGACATCCCACAACAGGAGTGTGAAAGTTTCTACCCCGTTCAAGATTATTGGAAAAGGAACCATCATTCAATGAAACAACAAATTTTCATTCACAAGATGGAGGTCCAACTTGTTACTACTGTGGAAATATTGGTCATATCCAATACCATTGTTTCAACAATCCAAATTCAAATTATAATCGACAGCAAAGTTATAATGAGGAATCTTTTCAAGTATGCTCTATGAGGCAGGAGATGACAGAAGTAGAAAACCAAACAAATTATTATCAAGATACAGATGACAGTGTACCGACAAGAGATTATGGAGTGTCCCAAAACGGAGAATCTTCAAAACAAATTTTTAAAATCGATTTGAGTACCAAAAATACAATTAGAGAAAAAGTAATCTGCGGTAGACACGAGGTGGAAGGAGTAGTAGATACGACAGCAGCCATATCAGTCATCGACTTTGAGTTTCTCAAAGAAACACCATTTGCAATTCAACCATGGAAAGGCCCCGATGTTATTTTGATAAATGGATCCATGGAGAAACCATTGGGATGCGCCAGAATCTATGTTAAACACAAGAATGGCTCAGCATCAGGTGTCGTCCTAGTAATGAAAATGGGCGGGATTCATCTCCTCCTGGGAAACGATCTTTTACAGCAATTTAAAAGCATTTCAATCAACTATGAAGCAAAGGAAAATCAAGTCACGTTGGGGGAAACCCCTTCAGTTACAAATGAACCGCAAATGAAAATACCAATTGAAAATCTACAATCTGAGAAAACCGCGGCTGCTACCGGAAAGAAAATTTTACAAAAAGTCCCTGTACTAAATAATGTAAACCTGCAACTTTCAGAAAACAAATTGACTGAAATGTGCAGAATTCCAACAAAACGAACCGACTCCTCATCTAGAGAGAGGGAGATGGACATCAGTTACGAAATCAGCCTAAAATCCTCTCACGTGGAGACTGATCGTTCCGGGTCGGACCGACTAAAGGAGGGGGAGGTTAAGGCTAATACACAAATTCAACCGAATCGAGAAGTAAATGAAGAAAAAGAAACCGTTGAAGAAATCAAAAGGATTGAACACAAAGATGAATCAAATAAAGACACGCAGAGGATTGAAGAAATCAACCGTTTCTGCGTGTTGCTGTTCTTACTTAGAAATCAAGAAATACAAGAACCAGCTGAAATTACCAAGATGGTAAAACAAATAATTCCGGAATCATTACCGGACGAGAAAGGATTTTCTAAAAACAGACAAGATCTTAATCTCAAAGAAAGTCAAGTTGTAAATGAAAAGAGAGAAGAAATCCAAGAACTACTGCCGGGAACAATCCAGCTTTTGATTGGAATTTACAACAATCCAGCGAAAGAATTTATGAAAGCCATTGAAGCCGAGGAGACCCTAATGATGGAAACTTCTCTTGTGATCTACCTTGTCAAATCAGAGAAATGGAATAATCTACCCAATGACCGGGGTGACAGCGGAACCGACGACAAAATGGATTCTTGCCAATCAAGGGCTCAGCTTCGAAAAGAAGTCCGGCGCCCGCGTACCAGACACAAAGCAGACCACCACGAACTACTTCACATCAAATCAATAACCTTTTCAAAAAGACGACCAAACAATTTTATTCATTCTTACTTGAAATTAATTTCTCTTTAATGGCACTTTATCCATGACATAACATGTTTTCTTTTATTATGAATTCAATCTTTTTCCTTTCACAAATGTAATGTCATTGAATAATTTTCAATTTATTAGAAGAAAGAATCTGGGATTCTACTTATGGGATTTTAAATTAATCTTTTTATTACGTTCTACTTTGAACGGACAGTCGGGGCGACTGTCTAAGAGAGAGGGATCTGTCACGTTATAAAAAGATGATTCTTTTATAATTAATGCACTTCTCTCTCTATTCTTATTATTCCAAGTATCTTACATAATTGCGGTTCTTAGAAGTCCGCGATCGACCTTTTTGTTATCTACGTGTGACTTAACTTGAACTTTTATGTAACATTCCTAAGGGCATCCTCTCTTTAAGAATGATTATGCCGATGCCGGGTCACCCGTGATTACCGGGAATCCCGTCATCCTCCCTTTCTTAGTAAACACTTTATTATTTTATCTCTACATGTGAGTTATGCATTCCATGTAAACTCTCTCTTTCTTGAGGTTAGAGAAGGGACACTCTTTTCGTATAAAATGTAGCCGACTACGGCGCTTATCTTCAGTCTCAATTTAGTCTTGTCACAGACTAGTAGGACCTTGTGTCCGACAATACACACTTTATTCTAATCTTCAGAGCACGAGTCACACTTAATTTGTCTTGTGACAATATTGGATGGCTTTTTAAAATTTTATATTTTCTCAAAATGAATTTATTACTATTATTTTTATGTTGTGTGATGCAATAATAATAAACAACTAGTCAGTGTGTCTTATTTTTTCATTTTTCTCTCAGGATTTATTTTGTCTTCAAACTGCCTTCATATTAGCAGGAACTCTTTTCTCATTAGGCCAATCAAACAAGAAAATCTATGATAGAAAAATGAGTTAGAACTTTTTTCTTATTTAACTCAAACAACTTTTTTGATATTTAATTTATAAATATCAAAGATGAGAGTGAGCGAAACTGACCATTGTTGTAGAAGTTGCAGACGTCATAGTGCTGGTGAGAATCAGTAATCATGAAATTCTGAGAGAGCTCAAGATGAGTATATCCACAATATTAATAGTAGCACCTAGTTGAACTGTGAAATGAGAGAAATTTAGATAGGTGTTTCCTTCAACCCAAATTCAGGCGGCACCTGAAAGGCGGCAATGAAAATTATTTTTAAATTTAAATAATATTTCTAAATCTTTTGAATTTCTCTGGCTTTCAGAAGAGAGGATTCTAGGTCTGGTACTGGTTCCAACTTTAGAAGCTCTCTCCACAGCTTTGCAACTGAGGATGCCCAGTCTGGAGAGGCTGCGAAACCTGAGTGAAGAACCTGTGTCCATCAAGCGAGACAGAAGTCAGCAGAAGCAGTTCCAACTCCAATGAAACAGAATTGCTGCCATTAGCATTTCTTCATTCTCTAGATTTTAATTAGATATTTAAAACTTAAATTTAAATTTAAAAATAAAATAAAAAAACAGCTGCTGGAGAGGCTGCGAAACCTGAGCGAAGAACCTGTGTCCATCAAGCGAGACAGAAGTTAGAAGAGGCAACTCCTACTGTGATGAAGCAGAACTGCTGCTCTTAGCATTTCTTTATTCTCTAGATTTTAATTTGATATTTAAAACTTATATTTAAATTTAAAAAATAAATAAATAAAAACAGCTGGAGAGGCTGCGAAACCTGAGCGAAGAAACTGTGTCCATCAAGCGAGACAGAAGTCAGCAGAGGCAACTCCAACTGTGATGGAGCAGAATTGCTGCCAATAGCATTTTTTCATTCTCTAGATTTTAATTTGATATTTAAAACTTATATTTAAATTTAAAAATTTAAAACAAAAAAAAACATAATTGGGTTACGCAAGAGTTGCTGGACGTAAAAGTGGGCGGGGCCAACACCACTCAAGATCGTCTGCTAATTTGTGAACAAAAGTAGAAAACAATCGGGTTTCGCCGTAATCGGGTTTTCGACTTGGACGGGAAAAAAACTGTACTAACTTTTAGTAATAGTTTGTCCTAGGCTGCGGATTCGAACACGATCACTAAGCATCACCTGGAACGGGGAGGGGTGCCGTGGGAGAAGAAACATCGCAGTCTAGCACGGCTTGCCTGGTACTTAGGGGTTTGCCAGGTGAACGCACTTCCTTTGATTTTCCAAGTCCTTTGGTTTACCTATGGAAGAGACTTCTGGCTATATATACTACACATAAACTGCATTCAGCATCGCTGGTATTTTTTTATCGTGTTGTTATTGCACGTTCCCGGCGTACGTGACGTGTATGCGGGAAAATTTTCGCAATCAGACTAATGAACATGAAATGACGTGACCCAGCGATCTCAAACATTTCAGTCCGGAACGCACAGGACGACCGTGAGTCCCGCGGGATTTATTTTAGTCCTTTTTCCATTTAAAACCTTAAACTTGAGGTGCCTCTTTAAAAAAAATAAAATTCGCAACACGGATTTTGGTTTCTTTTTCTTTTTCTCTCCCGGTTGCATCGTCTGCTAATCTCGTTCTTTTCACGTGCTTCACGCCTTTTTAATTTAGTCGTTGATTTCTTAGGTAATATCTTTTGGATATTCCACGGCGCGACATTAAGCTATCCTACGGATATCCATAGGATGTAAAAGGGTAAAATCCAAACTCCATTTTTTAACATCCGTTGGATATCCTCTGGATGTAAGTGTGCTACTAGGGCTCCTTTGATGTTTTCTGACCGCCGATTGAATAGAAATCTGAGGTGAACGCAGTGGGTGCACACTATTCCAAAAACGCCTTCTTCTAGTTGTGTAATAAATACCATAACAACTGCATAGTTGAAATAATCTGACTGATTTTGACTAATAAATCGCATTATACTAATGTAATAAATGATGGCGCAGGTTTCCAGAACTTAAATAAAGGAGAGGGGAGGAATATGTTTAGTGATTGTTTATGTCATATAACAGGAACAGGTAATATATTAATAGTAAATTCGAAACTTTCGAAACTTATTACTGCAATCTCCCACCATTTTCGATGAAGAATGAATGATCGATCACTTGGTTGGTTGAGATCCTGTTACTGGCATTGGCAACTAACATGGAATGGATCAAGTCTAATAAAGATTCCCCGTAGTGCTTAAAGTCATCAACAGTTTAAATTATTTCTTCTTTATTCTGCATGCGATGGTCCCTCAGGCTTTCCGTTCCAAAATGATGTTGGTTTCCATTGCTCAATGAGTAAGCAAAAACGCAGTCGAGTGAGGAAATATCCGCGGCAAGCATATCTTGTTCTTCTTTAATCGAAGGAGATTTTCTCTGTAATCCGGAAGCCATCCAGCCTTAGTTCCACATTTAGTGAGAGAACGTTGACTTCCATCCGTTTTTTCACTATTCGACATAGTCCGAAATCAGCCTGTTTCATTTGAGGAAGGCCATCATTTGAAGAGACTAGTATGTTGGTAGGCTTGATATCTCGATGAATAATCTTGTTTTTGTGGAGATGGTTTAATCCTAGAGCAATTTGTCGCATCATGAAATCTATCCAATGAAAAATAATGCAGGTATAATTCAAATATACATTTTTAAATGTGTATAATAACAAAATAGGCAAAATGATCTACATGAAATCGTCATCTTCTTCGGTGCATAGTAATGTTGGAGAACATCTTGCTGGTATTAAGCTGTTCGTATATTGCAACTTGAGCAAAAGATTTCAGTTGGATTGTAAAATTCGGGAGACTAAATATTTCAAAAGATCGACAGTGTCGTCGTTATTTGGGTGAAACTTTGCTGTTGAAAGTATTTAAAAGATTTCAATTTGAAGCAAGAAATGGCTAAAAAAAAGCTCAAGTACAGATGGTACTTGAACACAACACATATTGACATACATAGTTAAAATAAAAAGAAATGTTTCAAAATTCTTATGCGATAAGATAGCTCCTGTGAGATAAAATGTTTTCAATAACCCAAGCAATCAATATGTTATTGATAATAATATGTCTAGCATTGAGTCCTATTTAAGTTAAGACTTGAGTCAAAGTTAGTCTGTTGCAGGCTATTACCGCGAGATTCTCAATAGTGCTTTCAAGTTAACAATAACAATGTCAAAAATCAATAACTTGAGAGATTATAGACTGGAAAACAAGGAGGAGCCTATTTTGACTGTTGACGACTTCGAACAGTACGGTCGAGCTCCGTTTAATTTGATTCAATTAAGGTTACTGAGCACTAGTAGCAGAAGATAGGCCTATACGATTCCACAAGTGATCCAACATTCCTAAACAACCTCGGAACTATCGAGGAAAACAGTGCCTCTTGGACGGTTTCACAAGAATATGAAACCCGGCAGTTTCGACGTCAACCACAAAGATAGCAACGGTTCTACCCCCCTAATGCTACTCTGTTCTAAAAAAAATCAGCAGCTGGAAAACTGCACGAATATGTTGAAAAGTTTCTTAACTTACCAAATGTTGACGAAAGTGCCGTCAACGCCGTTGATAATGACGGAAAGACTGCACTTATCGTTCTGTGTGAACACTACAATGGCGATTATTTGATCGAAATCATTCGCCTTCTCATCCATAAAGGTGCCAATGTCAATCAAGTAACTACTAAGAACGGATTCAACGCTCTCATGCTGTTGTGCATACAGTACAATCACGATAAACTGATTAACATTATTCTCCTCTTAACTGAGAATGGAGTAGACATTAATACTAAAAGTATCGATGATGGCTGGAACGTTCTTCACATTTTATGTCGCTATTATAATCACGATAAATTGATTGAATAATAGCTTTGCTTATCGAGCATGGGATGCAGTTGAATGCGACCACAAAGAAAAGTGACTCTCGAGTCTTACAGCCGAGAAGATTTGATTGATATCATCAAGTTGCTAATCGAAAGAAATTCATCTGTGATAAATTGTATCAGCAAACTAGCAGGTACCAATCCCCTTGTGCTGATGGTTTGTCAAGAGTACTCTCGAAGTGGGACTAAAGATGATTTAGTTGATATTATACGTCCTCTAGTTCAATGTGGCGGAATCGACGTAAATAACAAATCTTTTGCAGTGTGGAATGCTCTCATGTCCGTCTGTCGCTATTATAGTCTTAATTGCTAACTTGAAAGAAACAATTCAATTTCTGGTTAATATTGGAATCGATGTCAATTCTAGGACGAATAATGGATCAAATGCCTTCCTCATTCTTTGTGAAAACGAATGGCTGAATCATAGCATCCTTCTTCGTGATGTTGTTCAGTTTTTGATTGAATTGAAAGCGGACGTGAATATATTGCACCAAGTTGATTCAAACAACTCTCTTATCCATTTATGTAAATACCATTACAATTGTAACAAGCTGGTTGATATCATTCGCCTTATTTAAGACCATAATACTTGAACCATCGACGTTGACCACAAGAATAAGAAAGGGGAGGATGCCATGTCTATTTTGCGTAGCAAGGGTAGATTTGTAAAGAACTATGAAAACATCCTAAAATTACTTATCAAATATGGTGCGCATAATATTTATTGATAGTCAATTTGATTGATGTATGCACATTGTACAAACACAAGACCTTTCAGAGTAATAAGATTTTTATTTGTATTACATCTCACATGAAATTTTCTAAAAATTCAGCTTGATTAGTAGTGATTAACATAAGCATCGCCCAATGTTTTTCTTTCTTTTTTGAATACGAAATGATACTAAAATTAAAGGGTAATACAAGTTAAAATGTAGCGAAATTAACTATACAAATTTACTTAACAAAGCTATAAAGATAAGGTGATTCATCATCATAGCACTTAAATAAGAAGTAGAATTCATGAGATACATATAACCATTATAATACAACCTAGCAACGTTCTACTTAGATATAAGATACACATCACACTTTAAATATAATTTATGAATATTATATAGCGTAAGCGAGGATACAATAAGACTTATTATACCTCATCAGTGCAGTTGACTTTTGACACATCATCACATCGGCTGTATTATTTCCGAAGTAATGGCTAAAAGATCAAGTGAAGCTGAATCTTTGGAAAGAGTTAAACAAATCGGTCGCTTTAGCTATAGTCGCAAAGATCGGCTCGGAACTGAATCTTTTGGAAGCGTATGCAAAGGAAATTTAGAGAGCCAGGGAAATCAGAAATCGAGGTCGCCATTAAGCGCATAGAAAACCTTGATGTCAACGAGATTGAAAGAGTAGTTATGGAAAAACTAGAACCCCATCCGGATGTTCTTCAATACTACTGCAGCGATGAAGACGGCTACTTCGTGTAAGATCCTTTTTACTCATATACTTAATACAGTAATGTTATTTTCGAACAATCGATAGTTCGTTCGAGCTCTCAGTAAATAAAATAGAGAAATTATAGGAAATAAAGCCAATGCAATACAGAAAGACTTAGGCTACCTATATATATCTTATGATCAACCTTAACTTATATTGATTTCCTTTGATTTAAAAATATGAATCCCACAGATATATATGGCAACTGAATTATGTGCTGCAACCTTAGATGACATCATCAAAGGAACCTATAAAGGGCCGCCAGTGGGTTCAGCTCGAGAAATGTGAGATGAGATATTTGCTGGTTCCATCAGACGGATGAGCCTGCCAATTGCCATAATAGGAAATTCGATAATACTCACTAGAGAGCATATACCGCGTCCGCGAGAGGTATAATTTATATGCATCGTAATTCGTAAACTAGTATGAGTTATAACGCATTGAATAAGCTTGATTTACATTACGCTCAGAAAGGTAAACGAGCACGCACAAATCGTTAACGACAGTAAGATCCTATTCTTCTGGAAATAAAATTTCTATTACAAAAAAAAACATGTTTTTACGTTGTTGCTATGGATAACTTTTTCTATCTACTAAAAATCAGGGTAGATTTTGTTTACTAACTAATATTGAGATCAACTATCCAGCAACTCCAATCAAATAACCCCAAGAAGAGCAGCAAATTAATGAAGAAGACTGCAGATAAAAGAATAATTGAATATATCTTATTATCATTTGTTTTTAGTAAAAATTAAAAACAGATTTTGAAATAAATAAGAAAAAAATCAATAATTAAAGAAAATCGTGAATCAATGATTCATGAAAAATGAAAATCAATAATGTAAAATCATGAATTTCGGGTTAAAAAAAATCCATCGGAAGCCGTGGGGGAGCGATCGCCCCGATCGCCCTCCCTTGGCTACGCCACTGTGTGGTATAGGGAGGGTGTAGAAATTTCTGCTAGAAAAAAATTTAACCCGTGGGCGGTCATTTTGGGAGGGATTTTATACAGGGCTTATGACCGAATTAGCCAAATCGGCAGTTTTTTGCGGATATCTCGAAAAGTAAGATTATGACACGTATTTTCAAATTACTGATCAGATAGGAAATTTAATTCTGGATTTTTTCATGTGTGGAGTCCCCTTTTTTTGAAATTTTTTTGACCATTGAAAAATTCAAAATAACGAATAGACTTTGCGCACTTTCCCATAAGCCCTGTAGCGGGATTCCCAAAGTCTTTTTGTTATTTTACATTTTTTATGGTCAAACAATTTTCAAAAAAAGGGGACTCCACACATGAAAAAATCAAGAATTAAATTTCCTATCTTCTCCATGATTCGAAAATACGTGTCGTAATCTTATTTCTCGAGATATCCGCAAAAAACTGCCGATTCGGTAGATTCGGCCATAAGCCCTGTATAAAATCCCTCCCAAAATGGCCGCCACACGGGTTAAATTTCCTAGCATAAATTTCTGCACCCTCCCTATGGGGCTGTTTCACCGATTTGTTGACGATTTGGCAACGTGCATCTTCGTGCGTTCGCTCTGCAGACGATCTCGTAAAATGACATTTTCCATAATCCCCATAAACAACTTCATAAAACGAAAAATGAAGTTTTACACCTTGATACTTGTCAGAATTCATTGAAACCGGTCTCATGAGACGCAGAACTCTTTTCTCTTTAAGTGGGTTACAATCTTTGTTTTGGAATCTGAAATATAATGCTTCAAATAAGTAAGAATCTAATCACGTTTGCATATCCCTTCGCAGTGATTAACTTTTTTTACCATTTTGACTAATCAAAGTTGTCCGAAATTAAAGGACTACACACATAAAAAGATGCGGCTTTAAAAGATCTTTTGGAAAAACACATAAAACTTATGGGTCAAGCCGATGTTCGACGAGTTATTGATTAAATACATAGCAGTTCTTTGTAAAATATTTTTTTTTACTGGTCACATTCCTGAACGGTCACGAAAAGTGAAATTGCAATCTTTTAATTATTACGTTTTTAATTAATATCTCGCCGAACACCGGCTTGACCTATATGTTTTATGTGTTTTTCCAAAAGCTCTTTTATTTTCGCATCTTTTCATGTGTGTAGTCCCTTAATTTCGGACAATTTTGATCAGTGAAAAAAGTAAAAAATAGTAAATTGCAGCGAATCGAACGTTCAAGCGTGATTAGTTTTTTACTTATTTCCACCATTTTACTTCCAATGTCAAAACAGAACTTGTAACCCTCATAGAGAAAAAAGAATTCTGCGTCTTATGGGACCGGTTTCAATTAATTTTGACAAGTTTTAAGGTCTGAAACTTCCTTTTTCATTTTATGAAGTTGATTTTGGTAGTTGGCATTTTGCGAGATCGGCTGCAGAGCGAACGCGTGAAGATGCACGTTGCCAAGTCGTCAACAAATCGGTGAAACAGCCCCATACCATTCTGAACAGCATGATATATCTTACCGTACTATGTGGGATCGTATTGTGCTGTGTGGTTTCATATATTCATAACCAACCAATAACTAAAAAATGGTATCATGTACCGCACTGTATGATATCATATCTTTTATGCGCGTCCATTTATCAGTAGTCTTACTCCGGCATCAGTGGTCATACTCCGGCCTTCTTTCATCTGCCAGTGTAATTTCCTATCTCATTTTAATACTTACCTTGAGTAATAAAAAAGTTCCCCTATTCACATTTCTACAAAGTTTTGGCCTAATTGCGTAATCTTGAAGAGATTTAGTCAAATATGAAGAAAAGTGTATTTTAAAAACCAAATAAACAAGAAGTATAAATCATCAGAATAGAAGCCTGAAAATCCATTCATTAATTTCCCGTTTGATGAAATTATTTACCATGCCAAAGAGCATCATAAAGATCATCATATTTATGATCTTAGAAGCGAAGCTTGACTGGAACCTAATTCCTTTATTAACAGGGAATGAAATTACTCATAATTTCTTCAGTGGTCCTTTTGAAGGTGGCTAGCTTAATATTGGCTATAAAAGCAGCTTGTCCGATCAGAAGCGACGGATTCTTCTAAAGGGTGCAGAAGTAATAATATTACCGTGTTGGAAATCAAGGATGGTTCCCTCTCTTCATTATTAATTACTAATCTAAGGTTTAATAGTAGAAACTGATGCTGGTATTTTACTAACATTAGGCCTATCAGTATTTTTTTAGTAGGAACATTAGACAGCGGCTGAGCTCTTCTTAAAGACGTTACTAATGATTGTAAATCAGAAATTGGACCATCGTTATTGTTATTCTTTTGCCCCAACTTTGGCATCGTGGGCATTTGATGATGTGGAATGTTAGTAGTATTGAAAAGTCTATTAATTGTTCCATTTTTCCACTGAAGGTTGCTGTAAAGACAGGTAACAGATGGCGTCACCACTAGAGTTTCAAAAAGTAGATTTCCTGACTTACTAAGATTACAGGTAGAAATTTATGATGAACAACGATAACTATAATAAACAGCAGACAACATCGCGTACTCGGCGGCAGAAACTGGAAGTGTCAAAACTTATGGGACATATGACTGCCTATTGCCTAAATTGTGATTGTCAATCGAAAGATTTGCTTGTAATATAGCTTAGGTTTCTTGTGGAAAACTGGTGTAAATCACGCACCATTTATTCAGATTTAACATTTACACTTATTTAGGGAATGAGTCATTTCTAATTTTATAGCAGCACGATCATATCATCAGATGGCGAAACATTAGGTTTCCTCCCTTCAAAAATCTTGAAAGAATAGTAATAATTATAAACCATTTGAATTTAAACTGAAATTGGCTTACGTGCTTAGAAGAAGTATACTTGGATGGTGATGGTTTAATAGCGGATGAGCACACTATTTCCAGTTGAGTAGAATCCCTGCTCTTGAACTTCAGTGCCACCATTATCTTCTTTCTATTTTAAAAACATAAAAAAGTCAGACAGAAACAATACTGTTTCATTTAAACTAATTATAACGCATAGTGTATGTACCTCAAGTTATAGTATAACTTAAAAGCCATTTTGAATGGTCATAAACATATTTAATTCATTTTATCCACCATTAATGAATTTTTCGGCTCTTTGGAAATCTAATTATTGGATTGGGGAAATTAAAGAGATTAAGAGAAACCTATCGGACTATTTCGTTTCAACGAGCCACTCATTTGCTTTCTGCTTCGAGAAATCGAGAACTTATTCATCACTCACTTGGCGTCTATATAATGACGCAGTTCTTCGAATGAGAAAAATTAAATTAACATTTCGAAACGAGATAAGCATATCTAGATCATCGATTGAATTCTTTTCAATTACTATTTTCTAAAGAAACATATTAGTAGTATTGTGCTGTACACTATTCCTTCGCTAGAACCTAGCTATACTACCAATATCAGCCCATTCAACACCAAATAATGATGAAGAATTGAAAATCGGTATGGCAGCAGCTGCACTCTTATAGAATTAAGAGGCCGCACTTTGAGATTATCAGTGATTTTTGGAGTCAACATCATATCGGACGCTTATCCAACGATTATTTAACTACAGTCATGTATATGTCAAATACGCACGGAAGTATGATGCGACCCAACAGGTGTACATGCAGTCGATTATGCAGAGTCAATTAAAATAGCCCACTGGGTAGTGTTTTTGCTATTGGGAGGAGTGATTCGTTTTCATCTCAGCACTGTTCGATATTATTGCGAACACTTCTCTACCTCGGAATCAGAATTGCATTTAGTAGTTAATTTTTCGTATTTTTATCTATATCTATAGCGTCATCACGTCAGCATTATCACCATTAACATCACATCATTAACTGAAGATGAACGATTTTTAACAATCTGGTAATTGCTTTTATTATTTAAGCCGGTATTAACTTAATGTTATGAAAATTTGTTTTCCATTTATCATAAGTCATTAGTTGCTGGCAGATCTACTAGATCATATTGTCCTGATCACATCATTATTGACAACTTTTCGTGTAATCAATCTATTCGTCCCCACATTAGAAAATAATATTTTCATAGCTATAATTTAATGGGCTAAATGCATTTTTTATTTTCAAACATCAAATAAACAGGAATCAGAATAATAGTTTATTTTTCGAAAGGGTAGAGAGTAGGAAGTCTTGAGTTTGAAACTTCGAATCTACCATTAGGTTTATATTTTTCAGTTTTGGGGGAGAAAGTTTAATTCTTACTCGCATAATTCGGTATCCATTTTTTCAAAAATGTATAGTATCCAAAATTCGAAAGTAAAATAAGTATATAGAATAAATAGTGTATTATTTGACCAACTGGATGAATGAAAAAAAAATTATTATATAGAAAAGAGAAAAAACGGGTCGTGAAACGAGGGCCGAAATTGATTTTTAAAGAGATTCCTCTGGATTTAATCAGCCATGAAAATAGCCTATGAATCGTTGAAGCTGTTTTAATCATTGAAGAGACGTGCATCGTTAACGATCTTTTCCACTTCGTCGGCATTCATATTAAGAAATTGCAGCTCTTCCTAAATTTAAAAATATAAATAAATTACAATTTTACACAACAATCCTAAAAAAAAAATAATAAACCGCAAACAAAGCTAATTTTTCTGAATAAACGAAAAAAATAAATAAAAATCTCTTCCTTAAAAAAAGATAATATGGTAAATTCACATAAATTGAATAATAATCGAACTATATTAGAAAATTACAAATACTTTTTGTAAAGATTCGTTTACGTACACGGAGATTGTTGTTTTCAGTCTTCAGCTGGCTGCATTCCTCTTGTAGCTTGGCCAAGTCACTCACGTGCTTCCCGACAGTCCCATCGTGTCTTTCTGCTTGTTTGTGAAGCTCCAAAACTCTAGCCTAAAAATAAAATTTAAAAAATATATATATATAATATATATAAAATAATTCCGAGAAAAAATCTAAAAGACAACAAAATTTCCTTTTTAAATATTTTGTAAATAAAGAATTCCGATTTTATATAAATATCGAATTGAAAACTTTGCCCAAAATTTCCAATTATTTTGAATATTCAAATGTTGATATTTCAAATATTAATTTTCTTTAAAAAAAATTATAATGAAAAAAATGGAAAAAAATTAGTTTACCTGCAAAATTTTTATTTCTCTGTTTTTCCCTTTCAATTCGGTTTCTTGTTTTCGCACCCTTTCCTGATCATCGTAGCCTTGAATTTTAAAGTCCTTCATCTCCGCCTGAAATAAAAAATAAATAAAACGAGGATTATATAATTAAAACATTCTTTTATATGTAGGGCGTAAAACTCAACAAATAGACTTTTAAATAGAAATAAAAATAATAATTTACTTTAGCTTTTCCAAGAGTTTTTTGAAGATCTTGTAGATTGTTTTTAAGATCTTGAATAGTCCGTCGAAGCTCTTGATTTTCTCTTTGAAGGGGATCTTGAAAAGCTCTTGGCTCTTGCAGACTGCCAAACTCGTCTCCATCGTTAACACTCATCGCACCGAAAGCTGAAATAAATGAAATCAGAAAATTCAAATTAAAAAAAAAAAAAAAATTAAAAGTCAACATTTACCGTCCACTGGTGCCACATTTCTTTCAGCAGTTTCCATACCCACTAATTGGTTGGCAGGACCAGGTAAGAAAAGTAATTCGCATTATTAATCCATATTAATTAGAGAACTTTAATTACTACCAGTTGGGTTCAGGGTTCCTATGGGAAGGGTTTGGAAAGATGGAGGATCCTCCTCCATTTTCCTCCTGATTTCCTCACTCTCATCAATGTGGGGTTGACGGTGGTGTTTAAGAAGTGTAAAATAATTACCACACTCAGTCAAGTGACACTCAGCTGTGCACTTTCCCATTTCAACGGGTTTCTCCGTCTATTTCAATCATCTTACTCTTATAGTGGCGGCATCTGAATTTACCTGGTGCACTAGAAGAGACAAAATAAATAAATATATATATATATATATTTTTTTTATTTATATGATTTATTTATATGATTTAATATATATATATATATATAATAAATATGTATATATATATATATTTATAATTATAATCTTTTATTAAATATTCAATGCATGTTTTAGTTGAAACATTTCTTTAATGTCGTATTATGTTTATTTGTTTGAATTTTTCAACAATTTAAATACAGGTCAAAAATCGAGCTAGAGGAGACTTCAATTTTTACTTTGTTATTGTTTTTCAATTTGGACGTTTCGAGGCTCTTTTACATTTCAGATAAAATCATACCCCTCTGCCTACTAAATATAAAATTATCCCAATTCTTTTAGAATTTTAAGATCTATTATCAATGGAATTACCAATGATGAAATATTTATCACCTACCCCTTGTGATCATAAATATATGTTCCATCATTGAAACTGCTTCGTCCGTTTTTAGGATCCACCGTTTGCACAAAGCCTTCCGGAATTTTCTCTCCCCTGAATTTCCGATTTGGCAAAGGAACACGAATGGGCAAGGCTTTAACCCTACGAGGCTCCATTCTTAAAGCTGTTTACTGACGCGGCCGGAACTTTTAAAGATGTAAACAAATCCAGGAATAGGTTACTACAAGTTAATAATCGATATACTTTGATCAATGACAATCTCGAATCGATAATTATTGGAGTTGATAATTGTTGCAGAGTATTACCAAGTTACAAACCCTACAAGCCAAATATTTTTTAAATATTGAAATACATAACATAATTTAGTCATTTCACAAATTTAAATCATTTATATATTTTCAGACATAAACGAATATCAACAAAAAAAGTATAATATTTTTTGTTGCCCCTTTTGGGATCGATACAATAACCAATTTGATGTGTTCTCTCCTCCAGCGTTCTCATGCGAGCACGCTAGCCACTATACCATTGCAGTTTTATATCAGTGTTGTTTTTGGTTTATTAATCTCTTAATGATATGGTGTAAGATGCAGTTTTTTCGATATTATTATTTTAGGGCTTATCTTCGTTTTTTATAATTATATAAACGGCTGCTACAAAAGTTTTTATTTCTTTACTATATGAAAGGTTTTATTTCGTTATTATTGTAGATATATATAAATATTGAAATATTTTATTATTATTATTATTATAGGTCGAAAGACTACTATACAATTTTGTTGGTTCTTATTATTGGTCTTTCTAAGTTCAAGTTCAGCATATGGCCTACGAACGCGGCCGAATCATTAGGCGGACGCTACCCTATTTGGACTCAATACCCTGTTGAACCTTAGAACCTACTATTAACGAATCCGCTGGTGATATTCTAATCAGTAGTTGACTCGTCGAGAGCAGTGCCGGCCCTAAAGACCTTGCAATAGTTTAAGGAAAGTTGCTCGGCACCGATGTGACCGCATTTTAATAACGGGGTTTGGATCATCCGGAGCCCGGCACTATAAAGTGGGGTGTACCGGTGAGTCCCGAACGAGTCCAAGTTGAAGTGCTATGACTCAGGTCACCTTTCTGGCCCAAGAAAAGATCTGGATCAAAATGGCAGACCAGAAATAATATGGGCCAGAACGTCCAGACCCCTTAAATATTATATTAATGAACGACGAAACATAAATCGTTACGAATTGATCTTTGTGTAAATAGAAAACCAGTATAGATTTAATTGGCACTCCGGTATAATAAGCTTTTTTCCAAAAACTGAAATAAGAATGTGATAAATTAACTAATTCAAACAGTTTCCCGAAGGGATTTAAGGACGTGAAAATGAGGGGTTGAAAAAGTGCTTTGCGGTGCATATTTTCGTTAGCTGCTCACTAGATGGCATTTTTGAGATTTCTCACTCACTAGATGGCTTTGACACGGAACGCAGGTACAAATTCCGAATTACCGAGCCATTATTAAATGTTAATTATCACGAATATTAGCATTAATATATAGTCTTCTCGGTATAGGCATAATTTTTTTTTTTAAAGTTAAAATATGTTGACAAGATAACGACAACGACGTACGAATGAAAACAATGCAGACGACAGAAGAAAAACAATTGTTAAAATTTTTAACAACAAACGAGGTGTGCGTTAAATGGACTTATTAACCGATTAAAATGGGGGACAGACCTAGAGATATGTGACCAATTAAATTCTTTATTATTTAAAATCCATATCACGTCAATCAATTACATTCACTCGTGATTGATTTTCACAACGGCTCTTTTTTGCGTTGGTGAACCCTATGATTCTTGGTGGGCCTTTTATATTTGGAGCATCTCTTCAATTTTGCTTTACTGCAGCAACCTGCTGAAACCCGCGCGCTTATGGGGGAATTGAGAGGTGTACAATAGCCCGTTCCAGGCTATTGTATATAACAATATGAATCAAGTTCAAAATGGTTTAAAGTAAGCTATACAGTTCAAAATAAATTAGTAAATATAAAATACGGTTTTGAATTGTTATCTTGGGATCGCGTTCATCACATATTTAAAAATGATGATAGAGAGGCGCTCTCTCCTTTGTGCTCTTGAAAAACTAGTGCTGATTGCGCTCGCGTTCATTCCAACAATTCTTTTATCCCTGATGGAATCGAATTTATTCGATACCGAAGGTTCTTTATCGTCTTATTTCCCTCCTTTCCTCCCTCTCTTCTCCCCCCTTCTGGAGCGGGTCTGAAAACCTTTATTTCGCTCCTTTCGCCCTCTCCTGATTGGTCCGTATCTCGTCGTTTTATCACTTTTTTAAAGACGAATAAGACGGATGGTTTATGAAGCTGCCGACGGCGGACTCTACAATTTGTTTCATTGTTTGTGGTATTTCAATCCACGTTTTTTACATTTCTTTACAATTAACCTCTTTATATTTTTTCTGATTAACTTTCTATGATACCGTACTTTGTTTTGGATTGATATTTTGTTTTGTCTCTGTAAGATTCGATTACACTGGATGAAATGACACTGTATTAGAATCCGAGTTAAATACGCAGTTGCACACACACAATGATAAAGAGAGCGAGAGCACTTTACTCAATCAAGAGGGAAACTAGACTGAGGGTAAGAGGGAGAAGAGAGGGCAAATGTAGGTCAAGATACGCAGTAGAAGGGAGAGGGAAAGTTCTAGAGGACATTGCGAAATACATAATATAGCCCTAGCTACCAGTACCCCTACAGGCCCTAGCTACAATAAACCTGATCATAACAACCCCCCGCTAAGCTAATGATTCGATCAATGAGCTTACCCACCAAAACCCACACAAATAAACAACAAACCCCAAATGCAAAATGAATCATCAAATAGCAAACAAACACATATAAAAAGAAAACACTCCATGATACACTAAACATCAATTGGCTTTCTTGGTTTGCGGGTTCGTTGACCACGACGAAGAGGCGGCGGCGACGATGGAGTTGGATCGCGGGCATCGACGGCGGGGACCGGTACATCGGTCGGGACCACCACTTCGGCAACAGTCGGACGTAAGAAACGGCGGTTGCGCCACAGGACACCGCCACTAGGAAACTTCACTCGATAGTCTCGATGACGGCCGACGGATACGATGATGCCAACTTTGTCCCACAGCTTTGAGACGTGATCCTGGACTCGAACTGTTGTTCCGATGGTAAGAGGAGGCAAGTCACGGGCGCGCTCATTGTAGTCCGATGCAATCTTGTTGGATTCGGCGGCGGCCCTCTGGTCACACAGGTTACTTGCTGACTGCCATTCCGGAGCGAATGAGGATCGATGAGATGGCACCAAGGATCGGAGGTTGTGGCCAAACAGGAACTGGGCAGGAGATCTTCCGTCGCTACGAGGAGTATTGCGCCACTCCAACAATCCGTGCTGGAACGATTCTTCATCCAAGTTGCCGTTCTTAGTCGACTTTGCAATGAGAGCTTTCATCGCTTTCACTGCTGATTCTGCATGCCCATTTGACTGAGCATAATGCGGAGTAGAGAGTCCCAATCTCACCCCCCATTTCTCCAAAAAGGTTTTGAACTCTTTGGAGTCAAATTGAGTACCGCCATCAGACCGGAAGCGTACAGGAACTCCAAGAGCGACGAAGCTTCTAGCGACGACACGAATAAGATCTTGCGAGTTCGGGCAACGGGTCCAGGAGTCGATGATCGGCCAGCCGGAAAGACGATCAGCATAGACCAAATAATACTTTCCATGCAATAAGAAGAGATCGGCAGATACATCCTCAAAGACTCTTGACGGTGGTGGATCCGACATCATAGTTTCACGTTGCTGACTAGGAAGCCTTTCCTGGCATGAAGAACAAGCAGCAACAGTGTTAGCAATATCCGAGTTGATAGCTGGCCAGTAAACAGAATGTCGAGCGCGTCGTTTGGTGCGTTCAATACCTTGGTGAGACGCGTGCAACTTATTCAGCACGTCACGGCGGGCTGCCGATGGAATGACGAGCCGATTTTCAAATAAAACAAGGCCATCTTCGGCTGAAAGATCGTGCCGTATTGCCCAAAACTGCTGGACAGACGGATGAGCATCGGAGCGTTGACGAGGGAAGCCTTCCATCACAGCCGTCAATAAGGCTTGATATTCCGGGTCAGCATCTGCAACACTTCTCAACTGCTCAAGGACAGGATCACTCAGATGATCTGCGGCGGATTCTTCAGCATCGTTGAGCTCGGTAGCACACACACGCACTGTACGACGAATCCACATTGAGGTTTCATTGTCGACTTCAATATCTTCCGGCAATGGATCACTGATGGGTGCACGAGACAGTGCATCCGGCACTGCATGTTCCGCTCCTTTACGCCACACAGTTTCAAAAACATAAGGCGAAAGCCGCTCCTTCATTCTCTGAAGACGGGGTTGCTCGACGGCATCCAATGTGTGTCGGTCCAAGATTGTCACCAATGCCTGATGGTCGACGATGAGCTTGAATTTCGGTAATCCAAGTAGATACAATCGGCACTTCTTCATAGACCATTCGACGCCGCGCAGCTCTATCTCGGGGACTGAATAACGACTTTCAGTATCAGTTAGAAAGCGAGAGCCACATTCAATCAGCTTCCATTCTTCACCATGTTTCTGAAGTAGAGCGTAACCAATGCCATGCAACTTTGATGCATCCGTCTGTAAAACAGTTTCCAACGACGGATCAAATTGAGAAAGCACTGGCGGTGAGATTAAAGCCGATTTCACCTCATTGAAGGCAGCATCATGATCCGAGGTCCAAATAAAATCATTCGACGGCTTGAGAAGTGGACGAAGAGGTGTGGTAGCAGCACTGATGTGAGGCGTAAATTGAGCCAGCTGCTCCACAAGTCCCATAAATGATCGAAGATGAGTGATGTTGGAAGGACGAGGAAAGTCCCTGATAGCTGCAACTTTGTCCGGATCAGCTGCCACTCCGCCTGGCTGCAGCACGAATCCACCGAACTTGGCAGACTGCTGACCAAAATTAAATTTCTTCGGGTTGAGTGTGATGTGATGATCCCGACACCTCTGAAGAAATGCACGGACGTGTGATAAATGTTGATCCAAAGTTTCACTCCAAACACAATAATCATCGACGAACTTGGTGAAATGATCCAGTCCGGTAAAAGCTACATCTGTACGGCGGTTGAATTCGTCGCCGGTCGACACGCATCCCATGGGCGCACGGAGAAACATGAATCGGCCCCACTGAGTAATAAAAGTGGTCAACTTTTGGCTGGCTTCATCCAATTCAACTTGCCAATAACCAAGGCTCGCATCAGCCGTGGTGAAGAAAGATGATGATCCACTGATACCGGAGATAGCATCTCTAGTCGAGAGAAGAGGATGTACTGGACGTCTGACGTACTTGTTGAGGCGAGTCAAGTCCACACAGGCACGTATACCGCCATTGGGCTTCGGTGCAGTCACGAAAGGATGAACCCATTCCGTAGGTTCAGTGACCGGAACGATGATCTTGCGGGCCACCATGTCGTCGAGTAGAGCCTTGACGTCATCGCGCTGTGCAAACGGGATACTGCGGGCACCCGTCACAGCAAAAGGAACGGCACCATCGACGAGCTGGATGCTCATGGTCGGACCGACCATAGGTTTTAGCGGGCCGGAATCATCAAAGACATCCTTAAATTCGGCCATAAGATCCGCACGAACCTTGTCGATATCAGCAGCAGGTGGATCCGCGAAAGTAACAGCCTTGATTCCGGTGCCGGAATAAGGCATCGGATAAGATGGATGAAGAATGCGAAGGTCACGACAGGTTTCCCAACCAATTAAAAGGTCGTCCACGTCCGGTGAGATGACGACATCCGCTACCACTGATTTCCCGTAATAACGGAATGTAAGTTGAATCTGACCGAGCACCTTCATACAATCATCACTTGCATTGATGAGTTCAACATCCGAGTCCTCTAGGTTTTCTATAAATTCACCGATAGAGTCGAGAAAACTAGGCGGGGCGACAACAGTCTCAGCACCGCTGTCAGGAATGGCAGAAGCGTTGGCAAGATGACGGTCACCATCACAGTTGAGCACATCCACATTGATCCGTGGAGCCCGATGAGTAGCAGAGAGTTGACCGACACGAACGGACCCAGCGACATGAGAATGTCCAGTAGAGCTCTTCTTATCGGATTTGCTCTTCGATTTGGACGGGCAAACCTTGTTGAAATGACCCTCTTCCTTGCAAGAAGAACAGGTTTTGCCGACTGCTGGGCAGCTCTCTCCTTTAGAGTGACGATCACGTCCACAGGACTTGCACAGCTTCTTACCGCCATGGTCTTTTTCCTTGTTGCTCTTCTGGTCAGACTTGCGATTTTGATTGGAGCCCTTGTTCTTCACTTTAGCCACTTTCTGGCCGCTGAGCTGCATTCCACTGCGGATGGCCGACTCCTCACTGCGGCACAGAGTAACGACTTGTTGCAAAGCCGGAAATGGTGTGAGAGCAAGCAATTTCTGACGCAAGTTATTGTTGGAAATGCCCGACATAACCCGAGTAGCCATCCGCTGGTCGACGCAATGACGACATAGCTCAGCACAATCAGCGACCTGCTTGAGACGGATGTAGAAATCATCGAACGATTCGTTGGGCTCCTGCCGGCACATCTCGAAATCGACGCGGTCGAGAGCAACATTCCTCTTGTTTCGAATGTGTGTATGAATATCATCCAGAATAGAATCAGGGGTGCGCACATGGGTAGGCAAAATGTTCAACACCACCTCCACAACTTGCTGCATAGATGGGGCAAAGCACATACGGAGTGCTGCCGTGCGTTCAGCTACAGGATGGTCATTGATCTTCTCTAAACGGACGAGGTCGTTCCACCGATTACGCCAGGTGATAAAGTCGCGCAGCGACACCTCCGCTTCTAGTTTGTTGATGCTTGAAACGTTGATGCGGTCCCGGTTTGGAACGATACGATGAGACGGAGGAGAGAAGTCACGACGAAAGGAGCGACGATCACGATCCCGAGCTCCCAGAGCGTCGTCTTTTACCTCGGTTGATCCGCCAGCACCGCCACCTTTTGGGCCACCAGTTGCGCCCTCAGTGACGTCATCAGCAACGTTTTCCACATTCGCGTGGGCACCCACACCAGAACGACGTAATAGCTCTCCAATGCCCGTCATAAGAGTCTCTTGCATCTCAACAAAACGACGGTCATTTTCTTTACGGAGCCTCCTCTCTATTAGCTCCAATTGGGTCGGCTCAATCACGTCTTCACTTAAGTTAGGCATGCTGTCGTTATGGCCGTCTCGGCCAGAGCCAAACGTAGCAGCAATGCGACGATGAGGAGTCGACGTCGGTGTAGAGAAAACTTTGTTTTGTTCACTAGCCATGGGCACGAAAAAGTAAAATAGGTTCACAAAATAACGACTGCGCCATGTAAGATTCGATTACACTGGATGAAATGACACTGTATTAGAATCCGAGTTAAATACGCAGTTGCACACACACAATGATAAAGAGAGCGAGAGCACTTTACTCAATCAAGAGGGAAACTAGACTGAGGGTAAGAGGGAGAAGAGAGGGCAAATGTAGGTCAAGATACGCAGTAGAAGGGAGAGGGAAAGTTCTAGAGGACATTGCGAAATACATAATATAGCCCTAGCTACCAGTACCCCTACAGGCCCTAGCTACAATAAACCTGATCATAACAGTCTCTTTCCAGACAACATCTGAATCTGAAATTCTTTAAAATTATTATTGTGAGTTCCTTTTATGTGTTATTTCTTTTAAAAGTGTTTTGTTGGTTCACCGATGTTGGACATTACGTGGTCAATAGTCATCCAGTAAGAAAAAAAATCCCATTCCATCAGGTCGATTCGAGGAGCGGATCTTGTTGGTGAACTCACTCGTCTCATCCATTTTTCTGGGTCACAATACATACAAAATATGCATTGTATCGTACCTTATTTAAAATCAAATTATAACATCAAAGTTTTTGAAATTTATAACATCAAAATATTTTACAATTTTAATATGATGAATGGAAAAACGCCATGCCACAATTGTCAAAATTAAAATTTACATTATCATCTGTCGGCTTTGTCTATCGAAACTCTCTTTGAAAAATTCAAAAATCCATTTGAGGATATAGGATTCTAGGTGCTCAAATGCTCAATTGTATAAAGAAGGAGTAATGTTTTAAAGAATATGGCGAAATTGTATTAACAAATATCTTTCGGTTCCCAATTTTTTTTAGGCACAAATGCGCTGTACTCCTCGCAGAAAAAGAACCTAACACGTCCCTGCTTAGTGATTTCTCTACGTGATTATTTTAAAAAAATGCAGCCCACAATTCCAAATTTATTTCTTGTACTGTACCTACTGATGAAGTAGGCTACTTCATATATGCTACTTCAAGTAGCATGTAGCATTTTAATCATGGGCTTCCGGTTCATATACCGTTAGTATTAAATTATTATCGGTACAAATAAATAATAGGGTGAATCGATGTTTCAGTTGGAAAAAAGTGTGATTCAAAATAGCCATATACACCTAAATAAGTTATGTAACAAGTAATTTCGATTTTCACGCGCACGCAAGGTTGGATTTTTTTTTACAAGATTTAATTTTACAAAAGAGAAAATAAAAACTTAGAAATTATGTGTATACAACATATTAATTAGTTTTTAAAATTTGACACACATATCAGTTCTCAACATTTGATCATTTTATCATGCTTTTAGCGCATTTTTTTACACTTGGCGCAAAATTTTTTTTTACATGTTATGTTAACATTAACATAAACTTGCAATACTTAATAGACAAATTATTTAGGCGTATAATGTATAAGAAAATTCGGACTATAAAAATTAAATTTTTGCTAGACAAAAAATTTCTTCTCGATCTGTCCTACGGTACTAACGGTTACGCCGTTACGAGATACTAACGGGATATTCATTTTTAAAAGTTTGCAGAAATCATATTTCATCATTATAAAATATATATATTTTTAGGAATTAAAATTGTTCAGACGGCATTTGCATCCCTTCGGGAACCTCTCCAAAGCGTAGCCGCTTTGGTTATAGATTTTTTTTCTGTATTCAAGGAAAAGGATTTTAATATGACGATTGATAGATGGCGTATGCTGTCCAATTTCGAGAGTATATCAGGGATCGGCTCCTTCTAGGACTGTTAATTGCTCTCCGGTTAATAAATTATTTTTAAAAAGTAGATATTGATGAAACTGGACTTATTATTAGCTATTACTAGGTATTATTATAATTGTAGATGATATATAAAAGAATATATATTTAAAAGTTAATAAAAGTTAATACCCAGGATCGAACCCGATTCGTGTATTGGCTTAAAATCTGTCACTATTACGGAGAGAAAAATCAGACACTTAACCGTATAGACCACAGAACCATGACTTCTAGTTTATTTTATAATTCTATTTTGTCAGAATTATTATAAATAAATCATATAAATAAAATAACTTAAATGTGATATTTCTAGTCCGGTAGCTTAAGCCTATTTTATTTTTAAAATAATGTAAATGTTCAATTCAATATTGACTTTCACGCTGCATTAAACATATATTCTAAAATTATAATTGGCTCGTTCGAGAAATATTTTCGGATGTTATTGTTGTACCCAGCATGTCAACTCTTTCTCTATTATTTCTTTCTTACTACATCTATAGGATGATAGGAAGGCAGTAAATACTACTTTATTTTTAAAAGAACTTTTTCAGCCAGTTTTATTTGGCCTTTCAACCAATTATATCGAATTTCATTATTTTTTTTATTTGCAGAAAAACAGAACATTATTGATTTTATTTAATCACTTAATTCCTCATCATAAATTACATAAAATTTCAATTGAGATTTGTTGACTTTCATTGATGGGCATTCTTCTTTCGAATACATTTTAGGAATTCGGTTAGAATTTTCGACGCATCGAAATTCAATATTCAATTTTTCTTCACGGTCGAGGTGGAAGAAAGAATTCTCTACAATCGAAAAATAATTGCATTATATTTTATAAAAGAGATTTTAATTCAGTGTATTACATGATATACAACTCTCTCCATCACGTTTGTGCTAAGAAAATGTGTGAGAAATAAGAAATGCTTGCGAAGTGCGGAAAGAACGCTTTCAATTATTTTTTATTAATCTACATTTTTTAGTGGTTGAATATTGATGGTCTGAGGCGCCTATTGCCCAAAACCGTTGCCCATATTAGTTGGGCAAAATAAAACTATGAATATTGACGGCTTTTACCGCCCGAAGCATCTAATCCCACGCGGTCCCGTTGCCCGTAGTTGTTCAAAATAATAATAATAATTTTGAAAAATTGAATACATGCGACACCTACCGCTCCGAAAATCCCGATACCATACGTACTCGTTGCCCGTAGTTGCCCAAAAGAAAGACAATACAGAAAACAATACCATAGACGGTCTTCCGCACGTTTTAACAACCAGAAGGGCCGAAGTTCAAATCGAAATAAGCATGAGAAAAATGCCAATGTTAATGGTTTCATATCTGCTGATAATGCTGGCAGCAGATGAGCAGATCTTATGAGGCGCAAAAGAAGACCAAAAGATTCGATTCATAATGAGCCCACCAAAATGTTATTGGATGATATATTTTTTTTTAACATGAGAAGTCGTTACAATCTTCAAACAGGGATCTTTACTGTTCCCAAAACTTACATCTATATACCTGATCACTTCCAATTGTTATAATTGGGTTTGTTTGGGTACTTTTGACTGAAATAGTCCCATCTTAATCCAACTTACGGAGAACGACGATCCATATGGTTTGCGTATATCTCATCACTTATTCAATTTACGAATGTTTCCTGTATATATTATATACATTTGTACAATTCATACCGTACAACTCAAGTATTCAACAAAATATGGAAATACAATCAATACAAGTATACAAATACAGCTCAACAATTTATATCGTGCAATTCAACCAAATATGAAAATATAATCAATACAAAAATCGCAGATGCAGTTAAGAGATTACTTTTTAAGTTAAAAGTTATACAAGTTCTTCCGTCTTTGGAAGAATCCCAATACAGTCACAGAAGCCATACTAACAAGTAACTACATTGGTAAGGTTTTTACCTAAAGTATTACATGAGTTTATGGCTTCTGGAACTAAATCATTATTCAATTATAAATGACTAAATTAAATTATTATGAAAAAGGTACGCTCGTCAATTTTTATGTATTCAGTGTAATTATGGTCACATTAAAATATATAATTTGTGTAAATTATTTCTCATTTGCTGATTGATAAAAGTTAGAAAAGATTGAAATAAAGGTTTTAATTGGAGAAATTAAGTGAATGCTTTTTAAAGCACTAATAATTTATTTTTGAGTCGTATGAAATTTGAAACAATTAAATATTTTTATAGTAATATTTTTTTTTATGTTCGGATAAACCTTACCATAAATAACACTGTTAGACTTGCTAGGCCTCCTTTAGTAAATCAAAGATTACAAATCAACAAGTTTTCCTTTTACCTCTCGCACCGAAGCGAGCATCATGCCCCTAGACCAACGAGCCGTGATTAATTGAATTATTCAGTAATGTTTAGTTGTTTCTTTTTAGCCTATATTCTTTTCAGCGTTTGGTCCAGTTGATTGTGTAAAGGAGTGAACTTCTGATCGTTTATTAAAAGAGTTCGATTCTGTTTAGTTCTAGAAGAGTCCATATGGGGATTGAACCTTGGCAAAAAACGCCATGAGAAATTAATTTGTTTTGGCCAATTTACTATAATAAAAAAAGGAAAGAAAATGATTAGCCGACCATTAATCTCAAATCAAAATAAAAGAAACCTTTGGAACATCCTGTTTGAAGGCTGTACTCAAAGGATCCGAAGGAGACACATGGAATTGAACCAAGGACCTCTCGATCTGCAGTCGAATGCTCTACCAATGAGCTATGTCCCCACAGTTAAATATAAGGATTTATTTTGTGAAATTTGCTATTTTCAAACCACGCGAGCGGTAGGAGCTTTAGTATAATACATTAATAATTGAATCTTTGTCGTAAAATAATAAAGATTAATAAATGAATAATGAAGTATGTATTATAAATGTTATCGTTTACCAGTAAGAAATAAGAAACCTCAAATATTCTTACGCTGATTTCGATGATGTCTTTTAGTGCCTGTTGAGAAGCTGGAATTATCCAATTATAATCAAAAATTATAAAATAATAGCACTAGCGAATTACCTAATTTAATATGAATCATAACGTATATAAAATGATGCAAGGCATAAACAATACGCGAACCACGTGAATCAGCCATTATATTGGGGATTTACTTGTAAATTAATTTTTGTTTTGTTTCCTTATCCTCTAGTTAACATTTTGGCACAAGTATATTGCAAATACGGATAAAGTCAAGGGTAATATATGACCCGGAGAGCACGCAATATTGACACACATTTGCCCAATATTGTTTTTAACAATTTTTTTGAAAATGTAACGAAAAAGTAATAAAACATTTTCTAGTTTACAGAATAAACTATTTTCCTAAAATTGCTGCCGTCTTACTAGGTAGCACGGCAAAAACAGCTACCCAATATGAATTCAATACTAGAATGCATGTCGGTCCACTCAAAAACCAACACTGGAAATGTAGTTTCATCCAATATTCAAAAGCCTTTATGATTATAATATAAGGGTTTACAAAAAAAATTATAAGCGAAACGCTCAGTAACAAATAATAGCATTTTTTTCAATTTGCTTAATAGGAGGATTTCAATATTGGCCCAATAATGCAATAAGTTAAAAGAAAGTGAGGAAAATATTCTTCCAATTATTTGCTTCTTCCCCAATTCTTTTAAAGTCTCATATCGTCCTTTTTATGACAAGCTATTTTATACAGCCTGTAAGCTAACACTTTGCACGATTATAGTGCGTTAATGCTTGTTATTTCTTTATAATTTTCAATCGAAAAACATTCGCATAGGACTGCTTGGGTACATGACTTTATATACCTCTTTTAATAACACCCATAAAAGGTACCTTCGGATTAAAATACTTTTACTTATTTTTATGCCATGTGACGGATTATCGGTCTATGCACGAAAGTTCTGCCACTAATATGTCTTCAAATTAAAATGATCAATATAATCATTAAATCACGCACAGTTCTTCCTAATTTACAAGGGGATGAATAAAATTCTAAGAATTTATAAGTCTTTGAGTTTACCAAGATTATAATATACTAATACTAACACTATATCTACTAATATTAATGAATAGGAATAAATAAAAGAACTATTGATAGGCTATAGATAATCTAAAGTTACTTTTTTTTATTGAATCTCAGTCATTTTCAGAGTCAATGAAATATACATCTCTATTTATGAGACTCTTCCACATCACGCCACAGACTAGTGGTTAGAGCGCCCAGCTTCAAACTCCAGGTACAAGCACATTTACAAAGTTCTAAGGTTCTAATCTCTCTTCTAATAGGAAAATAAAATGGATGACAACAAATTCTCTACTCTACACTTTACGAGGTAAGACTAACTATAAATTAATAAAAATCATTACTTAATCAACAAATAACCATGCAAAGTAATTGTCTAGCAAAATATACGTGTCACCATGATGAATAAACGAAGGCAGCAGTAATCAATCTGAGAAGAAGGGAAATAGAAGAGGTTAAAGAAAATACAATATATTAAAATTAATCTATTTTCATTATTGGTCCAATGTTGAAATTCCAGTATTGAAACAACAAAGCTGTAACTACCATTTGCCATTAAGCATTTCACTACTAATTTATATTATTGGTGAACGTTAATATTCTTACAACATAGGTTTTTGAATGTCGAGTCAAAATACATTTTCAGTGTTGGTTTTTGAGTGGACCGACATGCATTATAGTATTGGCTTTATATTGGTTTCGTATATTCTAACCTCGGAATGGTATATACGACCAATATGTCTGCAATATTGCGGTGCTGCCCGGGTGACCTTGGTGAGTTTTGACGATTTAACAAGCTCGTTGATAAGAATAAACACAACAGAAAAAAGTTTATTAAAATGCAAACTTTATTTAGTTGTATTTTACGCAATATTATGCTGCCTATTTATGTTATTATTGTTAGTAAGGGAGGGTGGAATCATGAAAATTCTTCTCTGGGCGGCAACTGCATATACTCTTCAATCTGATAATTAACAGTACAAAGATTTTGTAGATCCCAGCATTTTCTTCTTGTGGTGATGCTGTCTAGAACGAATGGAAGGAATGTTATCGTTCCTAGCCCAATCGTAAGCTTTGTAATGCATAATCGAATCTAATTAATTTGAATATTTCAATAATACATTGACAGTATTAAAAGTGGCAATTGTTCAT
Organism: Chydorus sphaericus; assembly: GCA_030141595.1. Classification (NCBI taxonomy): domain Eukaryota; kingdom Metazoa; phylum Arthropoda; class Branchiopoda; order Diplostraca; family Chydoridae; genus Chydorus; species Chydorus sphaericus. The sequence goes on from CM057931.1 coordinate 70,891, forward strand.
ATACCAGAATCATGAGGCCAGTTTGAATAATTCAGTGGGAATCTAAAAGGATCATACTTTTGAAAATAAAGTTTCATTGCTCCTTCTGCATTTCAATAGATTTCTGAAAAACCAAGTTATTAAATAGTATATTTTACTTGAATATATACCTTCTAGATTGTCTTCGTTGATATATATGTATTTGTCCCTATCGTGTCTATTATTTTCGTAATCAAATCTTAAGGCGTGCATGCGTTCTTGAGTGATGGTATCCATTGTAAGATACTTGCCCCTCTGCAGTGAGAGATCCTGCTTCCCTTTAACCCGTTCGAAAGCACTGAAACAGCCATTACCGTCAATTATTTGGATGTAATCTACTTGAGTCCTTCTTGGAACGAATTTAATGCAACATTTGTCTTGAATGTTCTGCCTCCCGAGGGCAATACTTTTACGCCCAACATCGCCTTTACCAAGTAATAATATAGAAGTTTTAATACATGTACTTAATTTTAATTAAATTCTTATTTGATTGACTTATATAACCAAATGCGTCGGAAATTGTATATGGCACAATTCCATCGTTCCAAGTGAGAATCTTTTCGTGACAACAAGTGTTGCTATTCGAGTTAAAGGAATGGCTTACAACTGTAATGACTTCATTTGTCGGATCGCCATAGGTGTTATTTCATTTCATCCAATAGAAAATCACAAAATTAAGTTGAAAAGTTAAGTTTGAAATTAAGTTAAAAAGTTACCCCAATTGATACTGCTGCTGGCTTACACTATTACAGAGTTGTTGCATACGATAGCAACGGTGCAATAAGAAGCTAAAATCGTCACGATGATCAGTTGATATAATCGATGGGTATCCAAAAATTGCATTTTATAACTGGTGGCAATTAATCATAATTACATTAGGTCGTATATATTTCTAGAACTTACTGAAAAATACCTGGAATCACAAGCAGAAAATAGTATTTTAAAGATATATTCGCGAGACTATTGTAATGATGCAATAAGGACCTGACTACATTAAAACTGAAGAAGGTTTTCTGAAGACGTCATTATTTACATAATTTTACAACCAGTGCGCAAAGAGTTGCTCCAAGTTTACTCTCGGCTGGTGCATCTTAATTCATTGTGCAACACACCAAAAGAGCCAGCTTAATGCCAATATCAACTTTCCAAAAATGTTATAATTTTTTTCTTATTTAAAATAGTTTTCGCTTAGACCCGCCGTAGACTATATATATAACCAATAACAAAACGAGGCCCTACTCAATGATTTTCATATACTCAGTAAGAGTATACTTATAGCTGTATAAGGCTTTTCTTATCACCTGCGTCTTTGGTTGGCCGTTGGCGCTCCTTTAAAGAATGATAAAGCATTCTTCTTATGCTGTTCCCTACTTAGGCGACACTATCTTTTCATCAAAACTGAATACACTCTACATGAACAAAATTAACAGCAAAAAATCGCACGATTTTGAATAGTAGTTTCCATCTAAAGTTTACGTTTTATTTATTTTATAACTTTTTAAAAATGTTAGGATAATTAGCCTATTTAGTGTTGGTGACGAGTAGCTGATTTAAATTAATAATCATATTGAACTGGGTTAAAATCTACACATTTAAAATGAATCATAATATTGGTAATGAATAATAACGGAAAAGAATGCGAAAAGAACTAAAGATGCCAAGTCAGCGGTTATAATGGAGGATGAACCAGTTCCTTGATTCGTAGTAGCATGAGGCGATAATGTAATAGCAGAGGCTTTATTTTCCGCTTTCACCCAATTGATAATTTCGCTCGAAAAATCAGCTACCCATTTAATATTGGATTTAGCCAATTCAAGGCCTTGTTTAACTGACTTGAGGCCTTTTAGTTGATCTGGATGATCCCTGACGAGCTGTTCCAACTTAAAGATTCAAATTGGTTTATGTTGTTGTTATTATTGCATAATAGTCTTTGTGTTCTAAATCAAACAAACCTTTTCTAGCTGCTCCTCAGTGTTCACTCGAGTGCATAGGGCCTTAAAGAATCCAGGAAGGTTACCATTACCACCAAACCCCGCATAACCTTTAAAACTGCAATAAATGTATTTAGGAGAATTGTCAAAAAAATTGATTTAATTTTCTAGTTACTATTCGTCGATATCATTCCAACGTTTTGCAACGAATTCCATGGCAATGGGATGGCCAGCTGCACTACCAGCAATACTATTAAAGAGTCGATTGGCATCCTGCGTTCTTATTCCAGAATCTGCAGTAATCATCAGCTCCAATGTACTAAGTTTGGAAAAAAGGATATGAACTTTAACGCTGTCCTTTTGATTTTCTTTCTATTTCTATTTACTGGTTAATGATTTCAGGATCTGCTGAACAGGCCATTGCTGATAAATATTCAATCTTCTCGTTTCCCAAAGTAGATTCGTTGTATTTCATATAAGCGAATTCCCATTCAGCCCAAGAGCCGTTAGCCACTGCCGTGCAGCTGATGACCAATCGTAGATTGGGTGAAACCAAGCTAATAACCATCGAATAAAGATTTGGTAATACAATTTTGCAATCATTTTATGATAAATATCATTACTTGTTGTTCGATGGTTCTGCCATCCAATTTGAGTACAGATTGACCGCTTTTCCGACACAATCTGGCATAGCCAATTTTTCACAGGCCCAGCTTAACGCCACTGATCGAGCCAAAATGAGTAGGTGTGCATCATTGACGCCTGGCTCGAAGCCGACGTGCTCGTATAGCTTCTTAACCAGTTTCCTTATGTAGATCTTTGATATAAATCGAAAGATATTGAAATGGTGATTTTCAAGTAGACTTTTTTAGTAGTATCTGACCTTCCACTCATTGCTCTCTGAAATGTTATACAGCATTGAATTCATGTAGTTCAGGGCTTTAGAAGCTGCAGCCCAAGGAACGTAGTCTTTTTCGTTTACAAGAGCTTTAGTAAGACTCAGAGCATTTGCATAAGAAGTCATATTTGCTCTAGCAAAGTTGAAGTAGTCGTCGTAGATGTGAGCCCTGTTTACGACTGGGATAACTTTATTGTCCCTGATGAGTTGATCCCTAATGAGACCCAAATTGGTTTCATCGTATCTGACTCTGTAAAAAGCTGGTTACGTATAAACAAGTAAGTATAGAATTAAACAGGAAACTATAATGAAGGCTGAAGATTTACCAGCTTGGTCAACATTAAATATAACCCATTTAGTGCTATCAGTCCCACCTAGAAGAGAGATGGAAACGTTATCTAATTTCACAGGGAGCCAATCGAATTGTGGCCTCTCTAAAAAGTTGCTCGTGTAAGTTAAGGGTATGTGCCATCGGTAATGCGTTTTGTCATTAGATGGTGTTTCGCTCTTCCTCAACAAAAAACGTTCCTGTACCAATAACTCGGATAATTTGTCTTCAAAGTCACATTGAAAATACCTTTTACCTGTTCAACTAGAGCTTGGCCTGTCCGATAGTTTCGAGTAACGGTTACAACCGGATAGCCCATCTTATTGGTCCAAGTGTCCATAACTGCTTTGATCGAAAGTGGAATAGAGGAGCCATCTTCTTCTATCTGAGCTTGAAGTGCAGCCCAAAGGTCATCTTGAACTGCATTTCCATAGGCACTAATAATTTAAGATTAACCTACTATTGGTATATATATCAAGTATATTCCATTAAAACTAAATACTTTGTCTTCAGATAACGGATGACGCCTTTGCGGTACGTCTCTTTGCCAATAAGGTGGGCGACCATTCGTATTAGACAAGCCCCTTTCTCGTAAGTGATGGCGTCGTAATTCTGATTGATTCCAGCTCTGGAAGTTGCTGGATAATTAATCGGCCTGGAAGATTCTAGAGCATCCAATCCAAACACGTATTGGAGAACATCAATAACGAATTGATCCTCCATTCGGAAAGTAGGCTCAACCTGATTTCCAAGAGATTTTACTAACAGAAAACTTGAGTTAAATGGAAAATAGTGATTATACAATATCTGCTACGATGTATTGCATGTAGCTAGCAAAGCCTTCTTTGAGCCAGACGACGTTCCACCATTCGTGGGTGACGAGGTTGCCGAGCCATTGATGAGCTATCTCGTGAGCTATGACGGCTACAACTCTTTTCTTGGCCACTTCAGAAGACCTTTCATCAATGAGTAAATCCGCTTCTCTAATAGAATCAAGTTTTACATCACATCTATTTCAAATATAATATTTAATGAACCTGTAGTTTATTAAACCCCAATTTTCCATAGCTCCTATTAAAACAAATATTTTAATATAAATATCTATGACATTCTTTTAATTGTTTAAACAGACCCGCGGCAAAATCAGGTACGGCAACCATGTCCAATTTCGGAATAGGGTAATCGATACCCAGATAATCTTTACTATAATGAGTAAGAAGTCTAGGCCCAACATTTCCCGCATATCTATCCGATAATTCGATAATTTAAAAAAATCGTATCAATATAATAACTAGGTCTATATATTTTTGTATATTACAATGTTTGATTTTCGTATCCGGGTCGAGTCCAAATGTTAAATTCTACCCCCGGGCTTAGCTCTGGATTTGATGTGACGTTCACAAAATCAGAAACCATCAAAGCCACAAGATAAGAAGGCATTGTAGGAGTCGGTTCAAATTCATCCCAAACGTAACCAGGTAGTTCTAAACTATAAAATGTGAACGAATAATCAAATAACGAAATGTCTCTATAATCAATTGTCTGGTTAAAGCGATTAACAATCAAATTTATGGATTAACTTAATGTATAATGATTTGTATATATAGATTAGTTTAGCATAGACCGTGCAATAACGTAATATTACTTTGATCGAGTCCGAAGTTTTGGCATGTTGCTCAATGTGTGATACATCGTCGAACTCTTACGACCTATTCTTAACGAGAATGTTGCCTTCATAACCGGTTCGTCGAAACAGGGAAAGGCTCGACGGGCATCTGGACCGGCCATTTGAGTTACAGCAATGTACCTTTCGCATTTTAATGTTGGATTAATAAGGATATTATTATTGTACCTAATAATATTATTGAACCAACTTGGTATTGCCGTTTTCGTCCACATAAGATGATCGATAAAGTCCACGAAGTTCGTCATTAAGGATTGAAACGAAAGAGATGGAGAGCTTGTATTGTTTTCCGGCTAGTAAACCCGGAGGTCTCACTTGGATGGTGATGGTCTCGTCGATGTTGTTTTGATCTGTCAAGTTGGCGACCAATTCTTCGCCACCTTGCATATCCACCACCTTATAATAGTATGTTTATTGTACCCAATTAGTATTATTTAAATGAAATCTAGATATAGCAAATGATGTAGGTATATACAAGAATGGAGCTCTCGTCTATTTCGATACCAACGCTATTTAATTTGATTTGAGTGGTATCCCGAATGCAATCAAGAATGATGTCAACGTGACCCAAGGTAGTAAAATTGTCATTATCCAAAATGGGTATGAGAGAAATATTGTAATGTCTCGGACGGACATCTCCTGGTAGACGAAAAGGATTGTCTTCTTGTCTATTTAATAGTTACTCAGAAATAAATAGAAATAATCATATTTATGTGTAATATTACCTAATAAATCCATCGTTGAGGGAACAGCAAACCCTTAAAAGGAATGATATGATTAATATTAAGATATTGAACTTGAAAGTCATCTTGAAAAGGCTTATGTTACTATAGTTGTACAATTTAGAACACAAATATATTTAATGGGTAGCAGTGAGCAATCAATAACTACTGCGTCCGAATAACTTCAAAAGACAATAACGAATGATGGAAATGGGTTTTACGCACGTAATATAATAGGCTCCTGTCTATATGTATAGTATAGAATCGATATGAATCAGAATATATTAGGCACGGAGCACGTATATCTTTGAATTCCATCACATTCCCAGGTATGTAGACTATACAATGTATTGCTTTAATACACGAAAGGAAATGAAGTTTACATCTATTTGTAATGCATGATCGAACCTAATTAAATTTAATACTTCAATAACATAGACCAATAGGTTTAAAAGTAGTAAAGCGTTAGTTTATAATATGAGATTAATTTGAAAAATTGAACGGAAATCGAACAGAATTTTATTTTTGAGTAAATGATTAGCCACTATATAAGAGTTCCCTATAAAAACGGCAATAATTTTTGATAAAACTTAATAAATTGTACACAAGTAAGATCTTAAGGCCCTTTCAGACTAGACGTTTTTCGCCTGGCGAAAAGCAGAAAGCAGAAAAAGCAGACGAAAAACAGGCGTAAAATCTTAATTTTTCGCCTTTATTTTCTGCTTTTCAAAGTTTGCAAATTTTCAAACTTTTTCGCTTTCTGCTAGCGAAAAGCAGAAAGCGAAAAGCAGAAAAAATAGTCAAACCAATCAGAACACGAGATTTTGTCACGTGGGGCGTAAAATGACAGGCAGAAAACTCTCCGTAGTGTAGAAGGGGGGTGCGTTTTTTTTCTTTTTTCGCTTTTTGCTTTTCGCTTTTCGCCAGGCGAAAAGCAGGTAATCTATCTAGTCTGAACGGGCCTTTACTTGTTGTTTTTCATTTTTTTTTTGTGTTTCTTTGTCGTCCTAAATTATTCTAATTTTCATACGTTAACACTAAAACAACTATCTTAGTGGTTGTGATGAGTTATTATTGATTAACTGTTTTAATAATTAATCATATTATTGGGTTTAAATCGTCTTTGTATGTAGGTATGAAATATAATAATGTTAAGCTAATAGTGAATAATGATGAACAAGAACGCCAAATAAACTAGCAAAAGTGTAAAGTCGAACGGTTTTGATGGAAGATGAAGGAGTTCCCTGAGTCGTAGTAGTAGGAGCCGATTCGAACTAACCTTCAGGATAGTTCCACTTGGTCAGACAATGAATTGATATAACCAAGACGTCGCTATTTCAAAATGTAAATGATACTAAGTAGCACATAACAAATACATATGGAAAATTTTCAATTTATTTATGCGATTATATAGTTCGAGTCGCTTACAAATGTTCACTTCCAAACTTATTATTTTATTATTATTAGTTTACTTGCGATGCTCCCGCCCCATGTGGGGCGGATAGTAAGCAACATCTTGATTAATTGTACACCTCAACGGATTTTTTGTGGACTCAAACGATTAAAAATTAAAACAGAAATGGTAATAATTGAAGGCTATCCTAAACTGTAGGTCTAGCTATTTTTTAATAAGCGTGTTAATGGGCGAATAAATATCCAAAAATTAATAAAACAACATCTCGATCCAAAAAATTCCGAATGAAATTGCTTTCACCATGATCACAATGAACCATCACGGATTCGAACATACAAATGACTGTATGATTGAACAGAAAGCAGCTGTAAACTTGATACTGCTAATCAATATCAGCCGTATTTTACTTGCTTTTAAATAAGTTTCATAACGAGCAATCCTAAAGCATCTCACCATCAATAAAACATTTTCATCTAACTTTCTAAGACAAATAATTTATAGTTTTTGCTTTAAAAATAAGTAAAAAGTTAAAGTTAAAAAAAAAGTTAAAAGTTAAAAAGTGGCAATAATGTGATACATTTCATTTTCAAACGATTATCAATGTCCAATAAAATTTTAAAGTTCAGTCAAAATCACTCTTCAATATCAGGAATGCAAAGTTTTGGCACCATGAACGTTGAAAGGTAGAATACTGAACACAATCAAGAACACATAAGTTACAAGAAGTTATATACAAGGAGCGGTAAATAACACAAGCAGACGACAAAGAGTGAACTCAGGGGGGAGAAGACCGATCCAGCGCTGCCGCTCAACGTCTGAATGAATAACAGAATATTCAACAATTTATAAAATGTAATATGTATATGTATATGTAAGATACCGGGCAATCGTTGTATGCATTCGGATTAAGTTCGTCAAACCTCGTTCCGTTCGAGCAGTACGCTGAATTTCGTCCATCATAGTACGGGTCTCTGAGAGTATTCAGTAAATTTCGATTATCTCGTATGAGCTATGCTAAATGGCAGTGGTCACTCTCGCAATCAATTGGACCTGAGTGATTAAAATAAGTAAATTAATCAATTACAGTAATGGGCAATAAAGTAATATTCTTTCTTTCTAGGAGATTTGGACTTACTTATAGATACCGGAATTGCCTGGAAGCTGAGTGTAACATAGCCGAGTGCTCCAGGTTGCCCCATTTGTGTGAGTATATTCTGGAAAACGGAAGAGTCAAACCTGGTGAATTGGTTACCGGCCAGCTCGACACGAGTATTAGTGAAGTTTCCTAATAGAAAAAAAATATCTTTTAATCAAATGGATTACTAGTAATTTTGTGTGATTCATATACCTCGGAAACAGTCGACTTCAAGAGTGGTCATATTGTTATCCCACAACCAGAGAGAATCTACTGGAGAAGAGAATGTGGGAAGAGAACTCGAAGCGATTGACCGAATTTCCCAATTTAAATAAACGTTCAGATATGTCAATTCTTTAAAGGAAGCGATTTCATTGGGAATTTTGGTCAGTTGGTTTCTAGCCAGATCCAAGTAGTTTAACGTTTTGGTAGATGAGGGAAGGACCCAGGTCAAGAATCGATTGGCTGTCTCGTCGTCCATATCGTTTCCATACAGTTTAAGAGACATTAATGCGTTATTGAGTTGAGGGAAATTAACCATTTGGCCCAAATCAGTGCTTTCAATGATGGCCAATGAATCAAGACTCGAAAGGGCGGGAAGAGTATTGAAGCTCTGATGAAGATTGGATGAATGCCCGATAACCAATTCTTTTAAATAGCCCATTCCACTGAGAAATTCAAAATTGATATTACTCATATCCGAGTAATAGATACCGAAAAATTCAGCGTGGCGAAATGAAGATTGAAAGGCGTTTTTATCCACTTCGAGTTTAAAGCCGCCCGCAGTGGGACCGTATAAGTAAATGCGTTTAGAGCGTTTGTTTTTCATGAAATCGGCAGGAATTTTGAAATCGTTCGAATTCAAATACAGTTTGATTAAGTAAACATCGTTGGTGTTAAACGATCCATTAAAGCCATTAAACATTTCCCGGACTTGATCAATGGGCACTTTGTCGCAATTGACTTCTGGCCCGTTCCCGTTGTCTTGGCATGTGCACGGACTGTAATTGCTTTCCTTGCATGTCGTTATCTGGCAATGGGAAGAAGCGGCAAAAACCAGCAGCAGAAGCAACAGCTATTTCCAAAATTAGAAAAAATTTCACTATTTGTCACTGTTAGAATAAGGAATAATAAACATTTTCCCACTAATTTAATTAGCCTATATATAAGTCTGTACTATGTTTTAAAACACGTAAACAAATTCCATTTGATATATTTTATACCAGCAGAGGATTACAGCAGTTGGGTGTGGGGTGACGAAGTGCCAGCATTCTTTTAAAAAATTTAAAAATAATTTGCCCACTCAAAACAATGACTGCGATAAGTATAAAATCTCAAACAAAGTCTGTAGGGCTGCACCAACTCAACTAATACAGAACACAAGTTATTTACGGTTCAATTACTAGTGTATGATTAAAGATAACTTATCTTGTTTTTATTTAGGATATCTTATATCAGGTGCCGAAGCCACGCACCTATAGCACGAATGTTGGCCTAGCCGGAGGAGGTTTGGCTCACAGCCGACGTGCTCATAGAGTTTGCTCACCGGCTTACTCATAGAAGTCTATTAACGAAATCTAAAGATATTATAGAAGATTATTGATTTAAAATGAAGGTGTTTAATGGTACCTGACCTTCCATTCGTTGCTTTCTGACATGTTTTAAAACATCAGATTATAAAGTCTAAGGCTGTAGCAGCCGCAGCCTAATAGATATAATATTTTTCTTGTATAAGAGTTTTAGTAAGGCTCAGTGCATTTGAATAAAAAGTCATATTTGCTCGAGCCAAGTGAAAGTATCAAGGTAATCGTAATTTGGGACGAGCATTTTGGGCTAGGATGAGGTTTAGGCTTGGGAGAATGGGAATTGTTTCTATACAGAAACGTTTTTCATTGAGTAAGAGTGAGAAACATAAGATGGATCAATGTCATGCGTGCTTAGATCTGGGCTTGGTGGGTCAATAAAAACAGTGATAAGAAGGGAGTAGTAGGAAGGGAATGAGCCGTATAGCCGCCATCATAGTCTGGTCATTGTGGCTTGTCATAGCACTAGGCTTAGCTTAAAATATATACAAAAAAATGAAGCTTCCATACACAAGTGATTCGATCTACATGGTATCGCACTGGGCCCCTCCCAAGCGTAGGATCCAAGATCAATAACCACTTAGGTGTGCACTTTTGAATGATCAGATCGGGTAAAATTCTACCATATGTAAGCAAAATACACGCATACACCTAAAGGTATAAACTGGTCTAAAAACCTTATGGCGTGTGTAGCTGGAGAATTCTAACCGGCTCTTAAGCCCTGGTTCCGGATGGACATGACCATTTTGAACATAATCCTATGATTAATTTAAACATACACCCTAGCGCTTCATGTGTATTTATTTGTAGTTTCCTCTCTCTTTTGTTTCCTCCATGCCCTACGATTGGGATGTCGTTTAGCATCTCTCTCACTCTCAACACTGTACCTGCAACCTTAATTCAACTAACACCCAATATTGTATAGTCTCCCCGTTACATTTATTGCTTGTAGTCGGATTTCAAGATTAGGAATAAAAGCGTTTCTCGCATTTGGGTTTTATTCTGCATTCTGTTCCGAACAGAGACTATCAACTCTTTCTGCAGTGCATGCAGTTTTTTTGGGGAATAAGCCACCCTAAATAAGTTTCTATTTGGGTGAATATGAACGGCATATATAGTTTCGGGGCCTGTTCAATCTTTTCATATTTGAAATGAGGTATTGCATTTAAGAATTTGTTGGGCAAATGATTCTATCTCGATGCGAACATAACATCATCAAATCTAACACATCAAATCGAGCCCACTGAAGATTCGACGGCATCATCTAGAGATCATATTTCAAACCATCAAATAGCTCTCGAAATAAGTTAAAATAGAACCTATTGAATATAAACCTATGACACGCGTGAGAGAAATAAAGAATATAAAAAAATATATGTGTTGCTTATTATATTAACACAACTATTTAAATGAAAAGAAAGCTGGTTGATGAAAGAAAAAAAACTGATTGATGTATACTTTTGGCCAAATGGAACAGCACTACATTTTGAATTTAATTCCTTATAATTAAGCCAAAATCACTGATCATTTTCGGGGATGCACTTCGCAAGTATAATTAGAAATGCAGCACGTCGACATGCAAGGATTGGTCCAACGGAACCTAAATCCTGCATAACAATAAAAACATTACATTAAATATGCTTTGTCAATATTTTCCTACTTTCTTTCTATGTGATTGACAAATGACAACATGGGTTACTTACTCTATCAATCATATTTTCCATATTTTGGATTTCCGATTGAGACAAGGACGCATAGCGACTTGGATTACGTTTGAGTCCCACGACATTTTTCCCTGAAAAAAAGTTCAAAACAAAACACGATAGAATCGTTATTCCCCCAATTTGAATGAATGTTGTTCATCAAACATAACCTAAACTTTAACAATACGCACCTTTCAAAAGAACAACACAATCTGGAGTACTTAAGTTGTTTAATTTGTAGATCAATAACAATTCGCAAAGCAGAACCTTTCGTGAAAAATATGAATATATAGTTTTAATCACATGTTTGTGGTGAAATATTAAAAATAGAGTTCGCGTTCTAAGAATAGCCTTAAACCTAGTTCATTATATATCTTTACCGTTAAGCCAAAACTGAATTAACCAGAAAGAGTTTGATACTTTTTGCCTTGTTTAGCGCAAAACCAAGTCTGAAAATAGAGATTTTTGCTTGTCTTACCGTCGAATACGAAATAAGTTAACTATCTTTCTTTAAATTTAGAAAATAAAATATGAATAAATAAGTACTTAAGTTGTTGGACTTGGGTGTTGCGAACATTCACTAAAATCTTTTTTTTTTTAAATTTATTCCCTAATAATGGTAAATAAACTTATCCTACAGCAAATACAAATTTACCCTTTTTGAGTCTGTGATGCTTTTATTGACTTCAATTACCCTTCCTCCCGACCGGTTACTAGAATCTATATCGTTACTTCCTTGGACGACGACAGCAGCAAAAATCACCGAAATGGTGAAGATGGCATATGCACTCTTCTCACGAAGGCAATATGGAACATAAATCATAAAGTAAATAATTTACTCAAAAAGAGGGTAGAAAGTGGGCTTTTCATATTAGAACTTTAATTTAATATTACTTACCGATTGGTTTCGATGAATCATTTCTATTTGCTGGGTGGATAAATGCAGGGGAGATTACAGGACCAAGTAACTTCATCAGAAAAAATACTTTGATTTTATACAAAAATCGTAGACTTCGTAGTAACTTGTCGTCTTCCTATTGGCTGACTACATGTTTCTGTAACACCTGTTTCTCAATTCATGTTATTTTCATAATTTCCACAAAAGACACGTTACCAGGAACCAAGTTGCTCAAGTTTTTTTTTGTTTCAAAATTACTTATGATTTGATATGGAAGTTGTTTCGAACAAATTTTAATTGATTACTCAATTATTTAGGCTCATTTAAACAGAGAAATAAACAAAAAAAAAAGAGAAATCTATACGGGAAAGAAAATGTAATACTTCTTAAGCAATCTTCTTAATAAATGTCTTCAGTTGACTAAAAACCGCGATTTTTATTATTTTTTAATTATTAAACTCCAGGCACCTATTAATTAAATGATCCTAATATTGATTAAGTAACTCTTAACTATTTGCACTCAAATAGTAAAAAAATAATACATAATGGAAATCTCATTAAGAATATATAATTTCGTTCTAGCTCGTACAATTGTGTGGAATATAAAATAATAAGAAGGAACTTCCCCGTCGAAATCTTTTAAAAGTATACATATTTCAAATAAAAATTCCTTGCACTCTGAAAACGAGTCGTTAACCCCTGGTTTTGAAAGCTGGAACGACAGGTGCATAAACACATGGTCGTATCATTTCAGCTAGCGCTTTCATAATACAAATAGTTCTGGGATTTTTCCTTACAAAATATCTGGCATTTTCCACTTTAATAGATATATAGGTCTTGAACTTTTCCTGGTATTCGAAATCACAAACTAGGATATTGAGATCAACCAGACGGAACGCCTCCCCCTTTACTCCTCCACGTAAGAAAATTGAGAGAGAGCCGGCATACACAAAATACAATTTATTAGACAGATTAATCCTACTATACAATTCTCACTGATTGGAGAAAGTGGACGATGATTCAGATGAAATAGGTGCGGAGGGAACACACACATACACAATGTAAATTACTTGAGATGTTGATTGATGCGGACAGCGGCGGTGGACAGCGGATTAACTGTCAGTGGCGGCTTTCGGGTCCCAAGTAAGTTGTTAGCCCTTTTTCTTTCTCATACATTGGGGGATGATCTGCGTTGGGACCCTTTTCCATTTTAATTATTTAATTTCTTTGGTTTTTTTTTGGTATTCTAAATCACAAGGAATAGCCGAATAGTAGGACAATAGGAAACCAAATGTTGTTGTTATTGCTTTGGGCTTAGTAATGTTAATATAAAGTGGTAGAGACTATCAACTCTAAATGCAGTGCATGCAGTTTTTTGGGATCCTATAAGCAATATCATCATCTATTGCAATTGATTTGCTTTATAACAGCATTATTATTTTAATGCATCTGATGATTCTTAAGAGCATTATATGATGATTGAAATTTATCGTCCTCAAAATCGAATCTTTCTTTCAAGTCATCTACATCAGTGTACAGCCAATCTGATATACTGTAGACATAGCCGAATCTGACAGAAAGAAACTTATTGAATAGACTACACTTAAATTTAATAATAAGTGAGACTACACTCAAATTTAATTAAATTTGAAAATAAAAATTTTGATCAAAGTCGCCATTCAAATGGGAAGATTTCCTCAATTTTTGAGAAGAGAGGACTATGAGTTGAGCTTCACACTTTACTCTTGAAACGCTTTTGATGTGTTTGTTGTAAGAAGCTCATTGCTAAAATTATTTGGGATGTTTTATTCGTTGTTCTATTTTAGTCTTGAAAAGAAACGCTCTGTTCAAGAATTGGTCATTTTATTCATGTCTTGCGTACAAGAAAGTTTCTGCTGCGTAAATTCAAACCAGATGGATATTTAACACGGCGGCATTATTGAAATAAAAATGTCAAATCCCTTAGCTGTATGGCCATGTGATGATATCACCATTTTGAGTTGGATTTATCATGTCGTTTATGTTTTGTTTTTAAATCCTACACATCTGAAGTATAAACAAATAGACTTATTTGTTTTCACATGTTGTTTAGCGGCGCCGTCGTGGCGAGCGTACAGCTGCCTCAAGCAGCGGCAATCTCACATGTTACATGTCTTAGAAATGGACGCTACTTGCACTAGTGTAATCTAGTAGGGCGCAAGCCTCAGAGATGACGTTTTAAAATATGTCTTATTACGAGCGAAAGATGGCGTGCGTGTGAGGGTTGTGTTGAGAACCTTACAATAGGCAACTCTTGAAAATTGGGTAAGTTGTTTTAAAGCTTACAAAAAGTTTGCAAATAGAAGCAGAATTTGAACGATGTCATAAACGAAGAATTAGGGAGCCATTTGAGATTAAATATAAGCTGGGATTTGTATTGTGAATCATGAGATTGGAAAGACGACCATTCGTTGAAGCTAAGGCGATTGAAGTTGTTAAGGCTTATACGGACAGGAGAAATTGAAGAACTGATTTCTGAAAATAAAAAGCAAGTACTATTGCTGAATGGTGAACCAAGCAGATGACAAAACTGTAGTACAGTATCCTGCAAAAAAATGGTCAACCCCCTGAAAAAAATTGTGCTGCCCTCTATGAGACAAAAAAACAACTTTTATGAAAACGCGAGTTAAAAACAAAGAAGCATGGAAGAATGAGAGAAAGAGAGAGCTGGACGAATGGAAAGAGAGAAGAAAGATAGCCAATAGCAATATTTGGCCTTGTGGTTGGTCTATCCTTTCCGACAGACCGACCACAAGGCCAAACATTGCTATTGGCGGTATTTTTAGTTGTCTCATATGTGAATGGGGAATTGTCAACTCCAATAGGCGCTAGTCTGCTTCCAAGGGAAGCTAAAATTTACTTTCCATGAGCTTCGAACGTGGAACCTCCACATATTTAGTCACTTTCAGTCACTCGTAGTCATCAATGTGCCTGTCAGCGCTCTAACCATCTATGCCATCCGAGTGATACCAATTCCGTCTAGATATACTATTTATACAAAGAGGTTCCAGTTGTTTTTGGAAGCTAAGCTAAAAGTGATATTCTGTTTTGCCCTCCATTAGCGTCGAACGTGGATCCTCCACATTTGTAGTCACTTCCAACGTGCTGTCAGCGCTCTAACCATCTATGCCATCCGAGTTATACCACTTATGTCTAGGTATACTATTTATACAAAGAGTTTCCAGTTGTTTTTGGAAGCCAAGCTAAAAGTGATATTCTGTTTTGCCCTCCATTAGGGTCGAACGTGGATCCTCCACATTTGTAGTCACTTCTAATGTGCTGTCAACGCTCTAGCCATCTATGCCATCCGAGTTATACCACAGCTTTCTAAATATACTATTTATACAAAGAGGTTCCAGTTGTTTTTGAAAGCTAAGCTAAAAGTGATTTTCTGTTTTGCCCTCCATGAGCGTCGAACGGGATTCTCCACACTAGAGTGGTAACCAGCTCTCTAACCATCTAAGCCATCCGAGTGATAATAAATTCGTCTAGATATATTATTTATACAAAAAGGTTCCAGTTGTTTTTTAAGGGCGTTTTGCTCTAAGAGATTATGGCCTCGGATCGATTTCCTGATCAAATATTTTATTTTTTTTGTATTAGATGTATGTATTTTAATATTCATAGAAATGAATATCTCTAGAAGAAATGGATGGTATCTCATAACTGTTAAAACTTGGGTGCCGTATGGATCATACGGCAATGCGTCGGACTTGAAACCTGTCGATCCGTGTTCGTGCCACAATATTTCAATTAGTTTTTGATGGAATGTAATAAATTTTTCTATAAAAAATATATATATTTAAAAAAATAATTATATTTAATCACTTTAAAATTTTAAATATCAATTTTAAATTATACCACAGTATTGAAGCTCTTAATAAATTTAAAAATGGTAATTATAAAAAATGAATATTAGACTGCAGAGGGATTCGAACCATAAATCTATGGTGTTGTAGGCGTGCGTGCTACCGATGCGCCACCATGCGATGACAAATTTTGTTGTATTTTGGCTCGTATATCTTGTCTACATGTTCATCGTTAGCCCCTACTATGTAAGTCGGATTATAGCGGAGACCAAGGTTCAATAAGCAGTTTGCTAATAATTTGTTTTAATTAATTGTAATAAGATGTTTAAGTTTTCTTTTTATTTTAAATAAAACCTTTAAAAAACTAGATTTTTCAAATTATATGTCTATATAACACAAAAAATCATACTGATGCGATGTGCTGTGACTATGATTATTAATCAAATCTATCATTATTACTTTTGAAAAAATATTTTAGAAAATGAGGTGGACAAAAAATTGTAATTGGAAAATTTCAGAGAAAAGTGTGAAAAATAACAAAATAGCCAACAGGAATTTAATAAACAATAGGGAAAAAATAACCCAAATTGGATAAATAAGGAAATGGTATTGGCAAAAAATCTTCTAAATTACGACGACTACTTCTTAGTTTGGCTGGAATCTGGAAAGTGAGAAAAAAATTACAAACCACGAAAACAATAAAATTTTAATAATAAACATACCATTATTTTCCACACCAGTATCCGTTGTTTTCCAAAACTCGTTGGAGTCTCGTCTCCATCGAGTTCGACAGGTTCTGGCACAAGTTGGGTTGCTCGAAGCGGTATCCCTCCCATATCTGTTCCACATGTTCGAACAGAGAAAACGGATCCCGAATTCGTCGTGCTTCCATGTCATGGAGCATCATCCCCCAAATGTTTTCAATTGGGTTCAAATCAGCTCCCTTCGAGGGCCACTCTATGAGTTGAATCCTACGAATTCCGTCTTCTTGTCTACGGCCATTTTCTGCTGCAAAGTAATCCTCTACAGCGTGATTATTATGAACTCGGGAGCAGTCTTGCACAAAGTAAATGGGCTCATCATCTGGAAACTCTTCCTCGAGATATGGGAGGAAGTGATTTTCGAGAAGTTCAATATATTTTTCAGCGCAGAAGGTTCCCTCCAATCGAACCAGTGGACCAAGTCTTTTGGAAGAATAACAGCCCCATACAGGGACTGTGACTCGCCCACTTCGATCTTTTTTTTGGACGTGCTGCGGATTAAACCGATGTTCCCACCCTAGCTGTCGGTAAACAAATTTCCTACCGCATTCAAATGACCTAGACCCATTTTAAAAAGGAAAATCAGATTTCATATAATAAGATTTTACAGAACAAGGTTTTTGGTTTTAATTTTAAAAAAAAATTTCCAAAAAGGTTTTAAATATTGCAATTAAACATGCAAAACAAAATTGGGGTTCGTTCATAATTCATTCATAATTGGGGCCCATTAATTTTTTTCAATTTTTGACTTGATAAAATTTTCATTCGAAATTGAATTTTTCCTGGGTTTAAATTGTTTGAATTCATTTTAAAATTCTGGGTTGGGGATTTTAAAATCTTATTCAGGATCTTTTCAATTTTAAATTATTTGATTTTGTTTTCCTGGTTTATTCAAATTTTTTATTTAAAAAAATTATCCTGGGTTTTTTTCAATTTAAAATTTATAATAAATTTGATTTCTGTGGTTTTTAAATTAAATTTTTATTTTATTGTTTCTTTTTAAAATTCTGAATTTTTTTATTTTTGGTTTTCCAATTTCCAATTTTATTTATTATTTTGGAAATTTTAAATTTTTAAATACTGGATTTATAGATTTTTAATTGGATTTAGTTTTTCTCTCCGAATTCTAATTTTTTAAATTTTGTTATTCTGAGCTCCATAAAAAATTAGAAATATGTTTTTCTTAAGTATTTAATACACTCGATTTTTTAATCGACTTAATTTTACTCTTAATTAATTAAAAAAAAATATTTGGAATTTTAGATTCAAATATGCTAACAATTTTTTTTTTGCTTTTATAAAAGTTCTAGTTTTTTCGATAATAATGGATTAAAAACAATATATTTACGCGAAAATCTTTTCGTCCGAGAAAATCACGCGGCTCCAAAATTGATGACCTCGGTTAGCATATCTAGAAATCCGCAGAAACCTTAACTCACTTCCACCTAATAGAAATATTTATCCACTTCCACCAAATAGAACTTCCGTCGGCTAATTTGAATTTGCGACGTTTGGCCAGAACGGTGGCGACAGTTGAGCAGAACGACGGATTGTTGAGTAGACGGCCTACCGACGCCCATGACGATGCTGTCGCTACGGCCTCAAGCGGTTATGGGCCCGCGAGGTCCTCCGCGCCACTTTTACTCTTTGACCAACTGACAACCGATAAATTTCACAATGCACTATTTCCATCATTCGCTCTTTATTATTATTATTATTAAGAGACGATTTCACTGTATATTTGATTACAACGGGAAGGGAAAAGTAATTAAGGAAAAGGAGGTAAAAAGATGCGGAACTGAAAATGAATGGCCTCTCCACCACTCGAACAAAATAGAGCTTCTCCCTCGTTTGGAATGATGAGTGGAGCGAGACTAGGAAAGGGTGCTGATGATTACATCGTAGAACGTTCCGCTCCGCCATAATGTGCTTGCCGGAGTCCTGCTGATCGGCACCCGGATTGGTCACATCCGCGCCCATCACAATCACCTGGCCGTAGACCAACTTTGGAACGGGCAAAACTCGACCTGCAAAAATTTTGAAAATTGAAAATAAATTAAAAAATAATTAATTTGAATTAAATTTGTTTTAAATTTAATTTAAAAAAAAATTCATTAATTAAATTTAATTTGATTTAAAATAAATTTTATTAAAATTTTTAAATATGAGAAAAATATCAAACTATTGGAATTTAAATAGATTAAAATTTAATATTATGCAATAATAAATCAATATTATGTGTCAATACTAAGCACTAATAAAGCAGTATTATTCAATATTTTCCAGTTTAAAGTGATATTATGCAAAAATGAATCAATATTATGCGAACTTATGAAGGTATTAAGTGATATTATCCACTAATAAAGCAGAATTATTCAATATTACTCATTTGAAAGTGTTAAAATGGAATAATAAATCAATATTATGTAATATTATGCAATAAAAAAGCAGAATTATTCAATATCCCCAGATATATTCCCCAGATCCTCTTCCTCAAACACTCCCGGCTCTCGTCGTACGAATCCGGCAGCTCCCTCATAAGAGCCCTGTCTTTCTTCTCTCTGTAAGCCTCTACACACTTCTCCAGGCTCGTTACATAAGAGTTGATATCACTTGCCAGTAAACTGGGCCTCCTCCTCCTCTGCCTCTTGAGTCCAATTGCGCTCTCAAAGCTCTCCGTTTCAAGCAGATGGATTCGCTGGAATTTTGCAGACTCATTTAATAGAGTGATTGGCAGCTTTGTCAAGATGATGATGCATACCACTTTGATGGTGGCGAACCATTTCCGGCTGCATTCAACCGTGGATGGCCTGGGTCTTTCCCAAAACATCTCTCTTGGGTTTGATTGTGGCTTTGTCCCTGGCCTTGCTCACTCCTCTGACGCCGGATGTCTTTCGGTCAGGACTCATACTGTGACATGAGGAAAGATTTTAGTTATTTAAGCTAGATAATGATAATCATTTAGCAGTATGAGGTTTCAACCTTTGACAGGAACAGTTGAATCAATGTTTCCACCTAGATTTCTTCACTGGATCTGCTAAAGCTTAAGCAGTTATGAAAACAAAAACAACATTAACAATATAGAACAAATTATTATTTTTTAAATACAATCAAACTTTTGATTAAAAATGCAAAATTTTTAAAGCCCGTAATGTGTCAGAAAGAGATCGCCATAGGCTGTAATAAGCGTCTGCTACGGATACTATCTTGATGCGCCACCTTTGAATGGAACGACATCTAATGATTGAAAAAAACAACTATTTAAATTGTTTATTCAAAACTATTTTTAAAAGCCGTTTTACACAAAAAATCGAAATATGAATATCTAATTAATTGCGAAAGTTGAAATATAAGTAAATCAAAAAAGAATTCAATCATTTTAAAGATTGAATTCCCAATCTTTCATTAATCAAATTACATTTTAACCGGTGTTGCCAATCTCTTGTGGAGTTCAAGGGTAAAAGATTTATTTAGAACGGCAATGTCGGTCACTGTCTTACACAAATCAATCCATCCGTTTAATCAGACAATACCTTGGGTGAAAGCGAGAACATTCTCTCCACAGCGTGTGAAAAAAATGGAGGCAACTAATAAGTTTTTATTTTTATTTTTATTTTTATTTTTTTTTTTTGGGGGGGGGGGGGGGTTGGGCGTATGGGGGGTTATAAGGGTTTTTCTTTTGCGTTTTCTATTATTTGAAGCAATAATTCATATTTAAATTATGTGAATAGTAAGAGGAAGGGGGCGGGGTTTCATTTGACAAAATAGAATATAACTTTAATTTTCTTAATAGAATATTACGTCGTGGATTTAAAGAGTTACAAATATCCCCAAAAATCCTTCACCTGCGTGGTCCCTCCTGAATGGGTCCATTGATTTCCTTCACCAACCAAAAATGGAGAATGGACCCACACGTGCCACTATCCGGTGGTTCGCGAGAAGGGGCCACAATGGTCATGCCGACGAAAGATGAAAAATACGTCTCCAAAGTGGGAAGAATTAAACTGTAGTGTAGTCAAAGCTTTTGGTAATTTTTTTAAAATATATATTTTAAATGAATGACAAAATACTAAAAGTGTGATTTTTTTGCAGATAGCTTCCGTGAAGCGGAAAATTATCTACGTATCTACGTAGAAGAAAGATTCCAACAACCGCTAGAGGAACTGATTCGGGCGAGATGGGTTTTTGCCCATCTCCCTTAGCTATATTTTGTTTTTTTGACATTTTGTTTTGTTTTGTTCTTTAAATTAAAATAAAATGACTAAAATGATTTGTCTTGTGCCTGTCTGGAATTTCTTCTTAACCTCAGTCGATGTGTCTCTCTTCCTTTCACCGCCGTTGGGTTTTTCCGTCTTGCTCTGGCCATATTTTTATAACTCTTTGGTCAGTTTTGAAATTATGCAGGATGTCGTCGTATTCAATTTTAAATATAAAAAGCCAAGAAGCCGTATAGGTTTGAACTCGAAACTTCTTGACAGAAGTAGAGTCCTCTAGCCACCATACCATGAGACCTCTTGCCAATCTTATTATATAAAGCAGAAAGTTTGAGGGTATCAAGAAAATACATATTGACTGAGCGTGACAGACTGTTGCAATCACAGTTGACGACCCTAAAAGTTATTTATGGAAGTTCATTTGTTAGTTCTTAGTACGAAATTAAACTACTTAATTACTCACTTGGATTGTTCAACGATTACAAAAAACATATGTAAAATAACTTGCATATATTTGTTTCGAGAACAAAACTTAACTTTCAACTATTTTCATAAGTTATGGAGAAACCTATTTTAACCCATGGAACGAAGGTGGCCGTATAGGCCACCTGAGAAATACCAAATTGGCATAATGAAAAAAGTAAAATAGTTTTTATTACGGGATAATATGGGCCAACTGGGAATAAGTGAGCCAAGCTGTATAGTAGTTGCATCTGTAGTAGTTGCATCTGGTCCTGTGTTATTACTATTTTACTGTTCATTACATATTTTCATTAGTAATGGAGAAACATTTTTAACCCCTAAAACGAAGGTGGCCGTATAGGCCACCTGAGAAATACAAAATTGGAACAATAAGAAAAGTAAAAAGAAAATTATTACGGGTTAAAACATTACGATCAATACGGGCCAAATGGGAATATGTGAGCCAAGTCATTAAAGAAAAACAAATCAATGCAAATTAAAAATTCATTTCGGGCAAAGCCGAAGCAAGGGCCAGCTAGTAACTTACATATATTAAGATATATATTAAATAAAATGGATAAAATGATTTGTTTTGTGCCTGTCTGGATTTCCTTCTTTTAAGATCAGTTGATGTGTCCTCCTTCCTCTTTCTCTTCCTCTCATCGCCGTTGGTTTTCCCGTCTAGGTCTGACCATAATTTAAACCTCTTTGATCGTATTGAAATTTTCCAGGATATTCGTCGTCTTATTCCATTTAAGTCACGATTGCACATCGATGCCAGTTGATGTTTCTCTCTCCCATTGCCGCTGGATTTTTTCGTCTAGCTCTGTCCATATTTGTAAAGATGTTTGGTCCGTTTTGAAAATTTCCAGGAGATTCGTATTCAATTCCATTTCAAAAAGACAGACCTTTGTGAAGATTCGAACTCGGAACTTGTTGGTAGAAGATGAGTGCTGTAACCACTACACCATAAGTTCTTAGTAGCAATCAGTCTTAAAAAAGACTATATCACAATGCAGATGGATAGCCGCTTTACAATATACATAGTATATTTGGATCGGTAGTATAAGAGATCGGTTACTAACCGTGGGGCATAAGTGATAAAGGCGCTGGTCTTCTAAATTTTAAGGATGCCAACATGTTCGGAGTTCGAATATCGTCGTGGGAAATTTAGTTAACAAACTGTTTTATTTATTTATTTTTTTTTTTTTTAAATCAACCATGATATTGGTCCAGATTAACAGATAATTTCTGTTTTAAATGAAAAAATGGGGGGAAAAAGAAAGAAAAAAATAGTGACCGGGGAGGGCGTCGAACCCAATTCATCCGCTTTTGAATCGAACGCTCTACCATATGATCCATTCTATCGCTGTCTTAAGTGAGAGAACTTGAGAATATATTCGAATTAATAGCATATATGTATTTGTAAAATTTGCGGTGATAATGTGACTGCTATATAGCTTCCGAATCTTTTTCACAATGTTTTGACTTTCGGACCGGTCTGGATTTTCCTATTCTTCAGTTCAAATGCTGTTTCTCTCTTTCTCCCTCTCCCATCGTCACTGGGTTTTTCTGTCTAGCTCTGTGCCTCTATCCATATTTGTAAAGCTCTTTGGTCCGTTTTGAAAATATCCAGGAGTTTCGTCTTTAATTCCATTTCAAAAAGTCAAACTACTATGAAGATTCGAACTCGGAACTTTTTGGTAGAAGACGTGTGATGACTTGAAGTAGTCGTGATGAAATAGAAGTATTGTATTGAAACTACATACAATATACAGTGTATAGAAGCACAGCAAGACAGGGCTGTTACTACAATGATTACTGACTGATGTGTTATTGAAAGTGCCCTCTTTATATACTGCTCTGAGCAGGATGATACAAAGGGGCCAAACACGTCAGATATACGTTGAATCTCTATGGGCAAGCGGAATGCTTCCCAGTATTGTTATTCGCCCTACATCTGAGTCTACGGGGACCGTGGAGGGGAATACGTAGAGATAACATATATATATATATATCAATACACCATGATTGATACCCAAGGGGATGATTTGACATAAATGACGTCATTGCAGACGAGCACTGAATCCTCTACACCATAAGTCCTTTTGCAACGCCTAGTCTTAAAAAGGATTATATCCCGATGCAGATGGATAGCCGCTTTACAATTTATAAGGCATATTTGCAAAAATATGCCTTTATTTAAATTGGATATTAGCCGTGTAGCATAGGTGATTAAGGCGCTGGTCATAGAAATACTTAGAATACCATTATGTTTATAGTTCGAATCTCTTCGTGGACAAATTCATTTTTAAATTTTATTTTTAAAATTAACTTTGATTCTTGATCCACATTAATAGATAAATTTTGTTTTAAATGAAAAAAAGGAAAAAAAGAAAAAAAAACTGTTACCGAAGAGGGGATCGAACCCAATGCTTCCATATAATCCATTCTATTCTATTCTAAGAGATAGAAAATGAGTGTATATTCAAATCAATAGCATATATGTATTTTTAAAATTTTTGGTTATTTTGATTGTTCGGTATTGTTAAAATTTCCCAAAATGAATTAATTCAACAAAACATAACGTAAATATAATTAAGTTATAGGCCGAACAGTTTGAATTATTTTCCAAAACTTTTGGAGTTGAATTTCGATAAAAAAAATTAAGATGCATGAATCTGAATTACCCGCTTCAAAATAAAAACAAAAATTGAACTTGAATTTTTAATCGATTCAATTTTTTCTTAAATTCAATTTGAATCGATTTCATATTTATTGTTTTAAGACTAACATTGCATATATTGTTATTCAAAAATTACTTTAAAACTATTTGATTTTAAAAAATTAGGAAAATAAAATTTATTGAGTAAAAAAAAATTGTAATACAATCATAATGAAGTCTCAATCTAACTCCCTCTCCTTACAGAGCACCCATTGGCCTCTGATCCACTGCTCCACGTTGAGGTGAGGATAGTTCGATAACAAATTCGTAATCATTTGATACTCCGCCTCCTTAAACGTAAAATAAAATAAAAATAATCAAATATAGTAATAATACACATAATATGGCAATTAAAACATGAGACAACTACAACTTTACCAAACAAAAAATAAAATCACCAAATTTGTCTAACACGTTGCAGTCAAACTCCTCCCAGAAGTTTCGGTCCAGCGGAGGTGAGAAAGCACAGGCTGGACAGCCAATGCCATCTTCAGCCAGTTCTAGGGCCTTGGCCCTATTCCTGGGGTAGAAGCATGTGTTGCCCGTTTTAGCCCAGCATTCCGGAACTACGGTCATAAAAGCCTTGGCCGTGGCAAATCCGAAATCTTCATATCCCACGGATTTCAAAAACACGATCAGAAAACCTATGCAAGGAAATAAAATATTGAAATGGCTAAATGTCACCAAATTTTTATTTTAATAAAATTTATATAATAAGAACTTACTCATGTTCGTCTCGGTAATTAAAAATTAAACTGAACTCGTGAAGAAACTTGTAAAGTCACGTGTAAAATGCAATGGTTTTTTTTTCGTCCGCTATTGTTATTCACATGGCGATTACACATCGATGCCGCGTTCCATGAGAAAAGTTAAATTGGCAACAATAGATATTAATTATTAATAGCTTTGAAATCGGATTGGTGATAACTCATTAAAAAACGATATTAAAAAAATTAAAAACCTGAGAAACTCGATCTTTTTTAAATAAAAAAAAGTAAAAAGATATAAATAACTAACGTTAGCTTCGAACCCTAGTCCTCCAATGTTGGAGCGGACGCTCTACCATCTGATCAAGAGGAACATGTTAATTGTGTCAAATTATGGCTATATAACCAAATTAGAAAAAAAAACTTTTTGACAGTTTCGGTGATGAGCTGACTAATACAGCTTCTAGCTCTTAAATTCTCATTGTTTTGGGCCTGTCTGGATTTTCGTATTCTTCAGTTCAGTTGATGTGTCTCTCCTTCTCTCCTATCGCCGCTGGGTTTTTCCGTCTAGCTCTGTCCATATTTTTAAAGCTCTTTGGTCCGTTTTAAAAATATCCGAGAGTTTCGTCTTCGATTCCATTTCAAAAAGTCAAGATGCCATGAAGATTTGAACTCGGAACTTTTTGGTTGAAGGCGTGTACTGTATCCACTACACCATGAATCCATCGTAGAATCTAGTCTTAAAAAAGACTATATCACAATGCAGATGGATAGCCGCTTTACAATATATAGTATATTTTGATCGATTACTAGCCGTGTGGCATAGGTGATTAAGGCGCTGGTCTTCAAATATTGAGGTTGCTAACTTGTTCGGGTTTAATCTTGTCGTGGGGAAATTCACTTTAAAAAACCTTTATTTTATTTTTTTTTTTTGACTTAACTTTGTTTCTTGATCCAGATTGAAAAAAGATAAATTCTGTTTTAAATGAAAAAAGGGGAAAAAAAGGGAAAAAACTGTTAGCGAGGAGGGGGTCGAACCCAATGAATCCGATCTGGATTCAGACGCTCTACCACATAACCCATC
The DNA here is from genome assembly GCA_030141595.1 of Chydorus sphaericus. NCBI lineage: Eukaryota > Metazoa > Arthropoda > Branchiopoda > Diplostraca > Chydoridae > Chydorus > Chydorus sphaericus. The sequence goes on from CM057931.1 coordinate 97,006, forward strand.
CTATAGCTGATTGAAGTGACAGAAATTGAGTATATATATACGAATCAATAGCATTTATATAAATATTTTTTTTTTTAAAAATCGATAATATGTGGCTGCTATAGCTTCGGAGTCTTATTCACATTGTTTTAGATCTGTCTGAATTTTCGCATTTTTCAGTTCAGTTGATGTTTCTCTCTCCCATCGCCGCTGGGTTTTTCCGTCTAGCTCTGTCCATATTTTTACAGCTCTCTGGTCCGTTTTGAAAATAACCAGGAATTTCGTCTTCAATTCCATTTCAGAAAGTCATGCTGCCATGAAGATTCGAACTCGGAACTTTTTGGTAGAAGACGAGCACTGTATCCACTACACCATAAGTCCTTTGCAACAACAGTCTTAAAAAAGACTATATGCCAATGCAGATGGATAGCCGCTTTACAATTAATATAGCATATTTTGAAATCCTAGTTACTAGCCTTGTGGTTAAGGTGACTAAGGCGATGGTCCTGCCAATGCTGAGTTAGCTACGTTTGGAGTTCGAAACTCGCCGGGGACAAATATTCATTTTAGACCTGTTGGAGATATCTCGAAGCCAATTGGTTGAGAGTGTTCTCCATTCATTTAGGAGGAAAAAAAGAAAACCGCCAATGGCTATGTCTACCGCGTGGTTGGCGTATCATCCCTATGCTCCCTCCTGTCATTCGTCCGTCTTTGTTTTCGTCTCATTCTGCCATGCTTTATTTTTTTTTCTCTCGGGTTTGCACGAAAGCTTCTAAAATGGCTCATAGAGGGCAATACTTATCAGCGCGTAGGGGTGACCATTTTTTTGCAGGATACTGTACATATTTGAATGACCGGTACAATTTGTAATGGTGGAGGAATAAATTTTGGATAACTTTATAGGATATTGAAAATGGTGCGAAGAGGAAAATAGGCGACAACTTGTCGGAGAAAATATAGAGGCGGTAGTAGACTTGATGCCGTTAAACAGTAATAATAAGGGAAAAATAGGTAAGGGAAAAATTTGGAGAAACATAATCAAAGTAAGTATTTAAATTAAAGTTCACTCAAAAAAGTTTTTGTACACCCCAAAAATCTATGCCAAAAATCCGAAAAAATAAAAAAAAATCGCACGAAAAAAAGTCCAAAATGTTTATGTGGCCATGCTGAATTGTGTTTATTTTCAAAGACTAATGTCACAACAATTATCTTTATGTTTGTGACGAGTGTTTGATTACAATTTTAAATCATATTTATCGCATTGGGTTAAGGTCTACATCTTTAGAATCAACATGTAACTATGTTAAGCTAATAATGAATAATGACGATGGACAAGAATGACAAAAAGACAAAAAGTGCAAAGTCAACGTTTGTAATGAAAGATGAACCATTTCTTGGAGTCGTTGTAGGTGGAGGCGTTGTTGTAACAGAAGAGGCTTCATTTTCTGCTTTCACCCAATTGACAATTTCGCTTGAAAAATTATCTACCCATTGAATATTGGATTTAGCTAATTCAAGACCTTGTTCAACCGATTTAAGGCCTTTGAGTTGATCTGGATGATCACTGACGAGCTGCTCCAACTTAAATGCAAATTGGTTTATACATATTGTAATTAGAATTCCGAAACATAATTGTTTTATCTAAATTAAACAAACTTGTTCTAGCTGCTCCTTGGTGTTCACTCGTGTGCATAGGGCTTTGAAGAATCCAGGAAGATTGCCATTTCCACCAAACCCCGCATAACCTCTAAAACTGCAATAAATGTAATAGCAAAATAGTCCAAAATTGACTTAATTGTCTATATTTACTATTCGTCGATATCATCCCAACGTTCTGCAACGAATACCAAGGCAATGGGATGACCAGCAGCGCTGTTAGCTATGCTAGTAAAGAGTCGATTGGCATCCTGTGTTCTTATCCCAGAAGTCGAATTAATCATCAGCTCTAATGTACTGAAAAGGAAAAGTAATTAAAATTATTGATTAGGGTATTCGATCATAATATTGTTTGCTTCCTTGTTTACTAGTAAATTATTTCGGGATCTGCAGAGCAAGCCATTGCTAGCAAGAAGTCAATCTTCTCGTTTCCCAGAGTAGATTCACTGTATTTCAGATAAGAGAATAACCATTCAGCCCAAGATCCCCTTGCCACTGCCGTGCAGCTGATGGTCAGTCGTAGATTGGGTGAAACCAAGCTGAAAATCCATCAACCAAAGATGTATAAATATATTTATCCGCAATTATTATATAATTTAGTCAACCTGTTGTTCGATGGGTCTTCCATCCAAGCTGAGTATAGATCGACCGCATTTTCAACACAATCTGCCATACCCAATTTCCCACAGGCCCAGCTAACGGCCACTGATCGGGCGTAGATTAACAAGTGGTCATCATCGACGCTTGGCTCGAAACCGACGTGCTCATAAAGGTTACTCACCGGATTACTCATATAAGTCTATTAATGAAATCAAAAGATATGAAAATATTGATTTAAAATTAAGACTTTTAGTAGTATCGGACCTTCCATTCGTCGCTTCCTGAAATATTGTATAGCATCATATTTATGTAGTCTAAGGCTGTAGAAGCCGCAGCCCAAGGGACGTAGTCTTTTTCGTGTAAAAGAGCTTTAGTAAGACTTAGCGCATTTGCATAAGAAGTCATGTTCGCTCTAGCCAAGTTCAAGTAATCGTCGTAGATTTGAGCCCTGTTTTTTACTGGAATAACGTGATTGTCCTTGATGAGTTGATTGCGAATGAAGCCCAAATTAGTGTCATCATACATGACTCTGTAGTAAGCTGCATGAATATACTAATTAGTAGAATTGGAAGAGAAAATGAGAAATCTTAATGGAGATGAGTATTTACCAGTTTGATCAACGTTAAACATGACCCACTGGGTGTTACTAGTTCCAGTAAGAGAGATTGTAACGTTATCTAAATTTACAGGGAGCCAATTGAATTGCTGCCTCTGTAAAAAGTTGCTCGTGTAAGTCAAGGGTATGTGCCATCGGTAATCTGTTGTGTCATTAGATGGTGTCTCGCTTTTACTCAACAAAAATCGTTCCTGTATGAATAACTTTATGTTAAAGTTCCACGTCAAAATCGCGGTGAAATGACCTTTTACCTGTTCAACTAGAGCTTGTCCTGATTGATAGTTACGAGTAACGGTTACAACCGGATAGCCCATTTTATTGGTCCAAGTTTCCATAACTGCTTTGACCGAAAGTGGGATGGTAGACCCGCCTTTATCTACTTCAGCTTGAAGAGCGGCCCAAAGGTCATCTTGAACTGCATTTCCATAAGCCCTAAAAAAGTCAAGATCAAACTTATTGGTTTAAATTGAGTTTAAACCCATTAAAACTATACTTTGTATCGAGATAACGGATGATGCCTTTGCGATACGTCTCTTTGCCAATAAGGTGAGCGACCATTCGCACTAGACACGCCCCTTTCTCGTAACTTATGGCGTCGTAGTTCTGATTGATTCCAGCTCTAGATGTTGCGGGATGATTAATCGGCCTGGAAGATTCTAAAGCATCTAATCCAAATACGTATTGGAGAACGTCGATAACGAATTGATCCTCCATTTTGAAAGTAGGCTCAACCTGATTTCCATGATATTTTACTCAAAGAAAATTTGGATTAGACTGAAAATATTGATTATACAATATCTGCTCCAAGGTATTGCATATAGCGAGCAAAGCCTTCTTTAAGCCAGACGACGTTCCACCATTCATGGGTGACTAGGTTGCCGAACCATTGGTGAGCTATCTCGTGAGCTATGACGGTTGCAACTCTTTTCTTGGCCACTTCGGAAGATCTTTCGTCAATGAGTAAATCCGCTTCTCTGTATATTAGAATGATATCTAAAGTTACTTCTTTTAAAAATGCGGCACTTTTAAACATACCTGTAGTTTATCAAACCCCAGTTTTCCATAGCTCCTATAGAACAAAAATGATGAATATACAACAACATTCTTCATTACATAATAAATTGTGTCAACAGACCTGCAGCAAAATCGGGTACGGCGACCATGTCCAATTTTGAAATAGGGTAATCGATACCCAGATATTCCTTACTAAAATAATTAAGTAGTTTTGGTCCAACATCTCCCGCATATCTGTATATCCATAAATCAATGATCAAATGAAATTTTATACTTTAAGAACAAAATAATTATAATATACAATGTTTGTTTTTCGTATCCGGGTCGAGTCCACATGTTAAATACTACTCCCGGGCTTAGCTCAGGATCTGATGTGACGTTCACAAAATCGGAAACCATCAAAGCCACAAGATAAGAAGGCATTATGGGAGTCGGTCCATATTCATCCCAAACATAGCCCGGTAGTTCTACACTGTAAAATTCAAGAGGTCAAAAGAAAGGTCTCTTATCGCAATCGCTTGTAATATTCCGTGATTAGTAATCAAATTTAGGGATTAACTTAAGATATAATTCATAGGCATATTGGTCTATGAATTAGTGTATAGTCTAGACTGTGTAATAATTTATTACTTTGATTGGGTCTGACGTAGTGGCATGTTGCTCAATGTGTGATACATCGTCGAGCTCTTACGGCCTACTCGCAATGAGAATGTTGCCTTCATAACCGGTTCGTCGAAACAGGGAAAGGCTCGACGGGCATCCGGACCGGCCATTTGAGTCACAGCAATGTATCTTTCACATTTCAATATTAGATTAATTGGGAGATTATTAGTATTATTAATTGAATCAACTTTGTATCGCCGTTTTCGTTCACATAAGATGATCGGTAGAGTCCACGAAGTTCGTCATTTAGAATTGAAACGAAAGAGATGGAAAGATTGTATTGTTTTCCGGCTAGTAAACCAGGACGTCCCAATTGGATGGTGATGGTTTCGCTGATATTGTTTTGATCTACCAAGTTGGCGACCAATATTCCGCCACCTTCCATATCCACCACCTTAAAATTATGTTTTTTTTTCCATTCAATATTATTAGAATTAAATACAGATATAGGAAATTATGTATGTTTATACCAAAATGGAGCTTTCGTCTATTTCGATATCAACGCTATTTAACGTAATTTGAGTTGTATCCTGCGTGCAATTAAGAATGATATCGACGTGACCCAAGGTAGTAAAGTTGTCATCATCCAAAATGGGTATAAGAGAAATGTCGTAATGACTTGGGCGGACATCTCCTGGTAGACGAAAAGGATTTTCTTCTCGCCTAATTTAAATAATTACGTTAGAATAAATAGAAATACCATGTAAATGTGAATCATATTACCTGGTTAATTCATCGTTGAGAGAGCAGCAAATCCCAAAAAGGAATGAAATTGTTAGTATCAATATTTTTGACTTCGTAGTCATCTTGAAAGGGCCTGGAACTGCGTTCGACTCACTTCCAAAGACAATAAGCAATGAAAATTGGTTTCACGCACCTAATAACTAATAGGTCACTTGCCTTTATTATAGAATCGATATGGCTCATAAAATAGGTGTGGAGCACATATCTTTCATCTGATTCCATAGCATGCCCAGATGTATAAGGCAATATAGTTTATTGCTAGTTGGTACAGAGACGGAGCTATTTACTATTGAACTCTTAATCTCTTTAAGTATGAATTTCGGTTTAAAAAATAAGGAATTTATGGCACGGATTAATCTCTTATTTATCATAAACAAGCCGTACGATCGAACAGAAAGCAGCAGCTGTAAACTTGATACTGTTAACCTATATCAGTCATATTTTACATGCTCTAATAAGTTTCAAAACCAGCACGCAACCAATTGTTCTCTTTCCTATACGCTAAGTTTCAATCTAATTTATATGAATTATTTGGTGTAATTCAAATTACTTTCACTTTTTTCTAATGCTTAAAGCGCGTTTATTAACTGTTCAATGATGGTTTCTCAAATATACATGATGACAGTAATAACATATCAATACGCCTTTCTGTGAAATGTGAATACACAATGTATGATCATAAAACTGTAATTAACTCACAAGCAATAAGGGGTGTATATTGTCCTCTTTATGTCAGTTAATATCGTTTCTAGTTTAGAACTTAAAAAAAATTATTACTACATTAAAACTGTCCCCAAACGTATCAATGAAACTGTAAAAAAAGAAAAGTATACAGTATTATATTGTGAAAATTTATGCATTGCTAATTATAGTTAAGGGGACAAATAAATAGAAGGGTCAAAACAGATCAATGTAACACCAAAGAATAAATATTAATATACATATATACACAAGAAGCGAGAGACCACAGGTCAGTCGTACAACGACAAAGTTACCATACCTTCAGATATAGAAATTTTATCGGATAAAATGGGAATAGAAGGGAGTTTGAAACCAATAACCATGCTCATGGTAATTTGTGGGATTCCTGCTTCTTACTCAACTCACCGAATCTTCAAGTTTCTTTTTCACATCATCGTTATTTTATCTTTAACCCTTAATATACTCTATAACATAAATTCTATTATGAAAACCTTATCGTTTTGGATTGAAACTATAATGTATCCACAATTCAAAGGTGTAAAATACTGGGACAGCACTCAAAATGCCTACATGGTACCGAGAAAACTAATGGATATTTTTTCAAAAATCTTTGACAAGATTTTCATTATTATGATTCCATTATTGTTTGCCGTTAACTACTATTTCACGGGAAGGTGGCATAATGTATGGGTTTGTATTCAGAGAATTGACCGAGAAATGGTTCTTGGTAACAATTTCAACCGGAAATGCAAAAGACAATGCATCTTCATAATAATCATTTTGTTCCTTTTCACTTTCTTATTGGTATGTTAAACTAAAAAAACAAATATTATTGTTAGGAATATAATTGAAACATTGCTTTACTATTTTTTTCAGAATTTAGTTCCGCCATCACTTAATTTCTTATTCGAAAAAGCAAAGCAAGATAATAACACACTCATATTTTCATCTTGTTGGGATAAAATACCTTATCCAATTTACATTTGGATTCAATCGTCGGGGCTAGCCGTTCTTACCATTCTATGCTGCTTAATGGGGGCTGCTTCCCTTTTAGCAGAAGAGCTTGACCGGAAAACTGATTTTGACCTGGTGAAATTCCACAATACCGAAGACGATGAGGACGGTCCATCTCTAGAGCTGGACAAGTGGTTAAGACAATTTGAACTTTTCGTTCAATTTATTGAAGAGATAAACGATTGCTTTGGGATTATATTGGCCATCACTTTGTTGCACTCTTTTGTCGAAGCATCGGACTCGCTTTTTCCGATTGTTAAACAATTCTGTCAAGGCAAAAGTTTCAAATTTATCTACTTTTTTTATATTTTGGATTTATTCTTTATCTGCCACCGGCTGCTGGTCTTCTTGATTTCTTCCTATCGGCTTCAACTCAAGGTGTGCTATTCTTTGCCGTTTATTACAAATGTTTAGTAGAATAATTAGGTTGCACGTACTGTAGGTATATTCAATTTTTAAAATGAGACATTTAAATAAGAGTTTTTCTGCATAATATACAGCTTAAATTTATTTAAATCGCCATTAATTAAAACTATTATCTTTTAAAAATCGATTTACGATTTATTAGATCAGCGGTTTTAAGAAAAGCCTATTCCGGATCCGCCCTCATTGCAAGAGCCGCAGAAGACTGCTCCAGGTGAATATTGTACTAGTCTTTGCGAGACACATTGATCCACTAAATTATGCCTATGATAACTTTTACACAAGATATTTTACGATATACACACCTATACAAATGAAAATAAAAACATGTTAAGTGTTTGGTAATCATTATATGAGGAAATGAAAAATATTTTAATTTTAATTCTAATATCCTATAATTTCAGTATGAAACTGCACTCCTCCATGTGGCACCTGCCAATCCAGAAATTACGGCTTCTGGTATGATTAAACTCGATATGCAGTTAATACTTACGGTAATAATAATTTATCACTTTGAAAAAATGAACGAATTATAATATATTTATTAAAATAATAATTCATGTATATTTATTTTAAAATATTCGAATATAGTTCTTTGCAGTAGTTCTTGCTTATACTCTCGTTCTTTACATCGGCGAAACGGAGAAGGTTTCTCAACTGATGAATCTCCCTTCAAACATTTTGGAAACTGTGAAGAAACAGGGAATCTAAGCTTGTGGGCATTTTTATAATTACCTTTTTTAAAATAGCAAATATTTATATCTAGTTGGTAGTTTGATTAGTCATTGTAGTCATTGTTTTGTTCAGTTAATACAATTGAATTACATTCCAATTTATTTTTATAAGCCCACTATCATTGTCGGTGATAGTTACAAATTAATAAGCTATAATTTAATAATCATAATTAACAAGCTATCTATTTATAAGCTATCAAACTAGTACAGCATGGATATTTTTTAAGATACCTATTTTCCGCAAAAATGTTAACATATAGATTTTTTTTATTTATATTAAGTGAACATAATGCACATTAATTGAATATACTTAGTGGAAACAGAAGTAAGCTAAGCAAACATTTCTTTAATAAAATATTTACTTTTCCAAAGTTACCACGTACTGTGGCTACGGAACCAGAAATATGTAAATCGTTCTGATTGAATTTGATAATATTTTCAGAACATTTTTTTCAACTAAATAAAAACATTACCATGTTACTTCATTGGCCCGTAATTAAATTTCTTTCAAAAACTAATCCATACTAAATGAATCATGGGCTTCACAATATATCACATTGGTATGTGATATTATTACCCCAATGTGTTCTATGGGGTATACTCTAACAATATTAGTGTATAACTTGCTGTACTGATGGGGCCCAGTGGTTTACAAATTATTATTTAATAATTTATTAGCAAATAGATTGTAAACTGATAAATACAAATTAGTATATTGTATAATTTATTAGAATAAGATTTATAGAACATTTTAAAATAATAAAAACGGATGTTCAAACATTTCATTGAATTATAATAAATTCTCGGCATTGCTAAAGCAGTTTGTTAGCCGATGGTTATGCTATTGGTTTATCTATTTTCTTGCACCATTTCCACTCGACCAGTTGTCCAAAAATAATAATTCTAAGGAAAAAGTAATACAAAGGAATATATATTACTTATATTTTCTTTGCCATTTGATATCTTTTCCATGTGTTACATATAATAAAAATGCGTGCGCTTGGGAAAAAAACCAAATAATTACCTATAACAGCACTATGAAAACCATAACAAAGCTATATCTAAATAACACGCAAATCTAATATAAAACTAATAATTGTGTGATCATAAGATTATACGCAGCGGAAGAAGAGTATATATGTCATGAAAACCCCACAGCCAACAAATTACAGCAAAAAAATAAGTATTTGTTTTAACGAGAAAATAGATCAATTCTATATTGTTATACTAATATTGAAAACTGAGTACACATATTGCATAGATACAAGAAATAGAATACAGCACATTCACAAGACTGCTAAGCTACCGAATGGGTGGTGACTTTTTTTAAGCAAAGAAAATTTTCAAGAATCATAAGTTGTGAGGATTGAATCAAGTTTGAAACCAATTGAAATAGTTATGACGATTTGTGGAATTCCAGCGTCTGATTCCAACACTTACGGATTCGTCATGAAAATTTGTTTTACATCTCATCGTTGCTTTCTCTTTATCCCTTAATATTTCCTATAACATAAATTCTCTAACTATCGAATCATCTTTTTGGGTCAAATATGTAATGTATCGAGGAGTCGGAAATGAGACAGAGTGGGACAGCAGTAAAGATGACTTCATGATGCCATAGGATTACTCATGGATTTCTTCGCCCTCATCTTAAATCCGTTTTTACTTTTAATGGTTCCACTTTTCTTTTCATTTAACTAACCATTTTAAACGAAATTCGCACTAATAACTGTGTTTTTGCTGATCGCACACCATTTAACCATTAAACGAAATCGTTCAACTGTTTTTATTTTTTTATTTTTATACCATATTAAGGGAACTGTGTCATCCCATGATCCATGTTGTGTTCTCTAGATTAATTTGAAAAAATGATAATAAAATTTAATAAATTTTGTTCACGTGAATAGTTAATATATACAATTAAGGTATATTTTGCTTACAAATGACACTGTCGAATCAACAAAAAATACAATCGTACCATCGGATTGAATTGATGTGTAACTAAACTTTAATTTTTTCTTAAAAAGTTAAAAATGGGTCGACTTTTTGTCATTTGATCATGCAAATTTTTTTTTGTCTGTGCTAATAGTGCGAAATACATAAGTGTGCGAATTATGAAATTTTCAGTCTGCACCATCGGGTTGTATTAAAATGTTTGCTACATGTGTAATATAAATTATATAATATATATAAATATATAATAAAATTTTCAAAAATTATGACAATTATAAATTTAAGATATTGTTCAGAAGGACAACTGAAACGAAAATATGGAAATTAAAAAAAATGTTTCAACAAAAATACATCGTGAAAAATTTGGTAGCTGTCAAAATATTTATGATGTTTCTACAATTTCAGCGAGGTATTAAGAAAACAAATGAATAATTTGTTTGCCACAATTTTATTTAATTAAGATAATATATCTCTCAGACGTTGCCGTTTTGAGATATCAATTTGACTTAAAAAACTTTACATCACCAGAAAAGATGGCACACTCATAAATAGATGGTTGTTTTAAAACTTCGATTATAAAATTTTGAAATAACTTTTTTATTTTTTCTCCGCGATTGCTCATTATTTATTGTGAATTGATTAACACTTTGCATTATCAGGATTTTACAATCTAGCGGGATTGTGATAAGTGCAACTATAATAGAGCGAATAAAACTGCACGCTGATACATAAGTACTTCGCATGATCAATTAAGGGCAAATAGTAACGTCAAAACTGGTGGACCCAGGGCAATTGTGAAGCCCAGCATGGTCATCGTAAGCGTAACTGTACGCCGAAGGACAAGCCGCACGAATAAGGTTCACATACTGCGTCGTTATAACGAGTCCAGTGCTGCACTGCTGAGGAGAAATTGGAGGTGTTGGGCAGCACATATTCACACCTTTAAGCAATAAAATTTTAAGCCATACTTTTGTTCCTATCTTATTTTTTTATTATATACCTGGACTCAATTGCTCATTCTTTCCGAAGCCATAAGGTGCTGGGTAGTTCCTTTTAAAGTAACGTAAACGTATCATATAAAAATTCACCTTTCAACATTATCGAATATTAATGGTTCTCACCACTTCTTGCAAGGTGAAAGACAAGCAACCACCTTCCCATTTTTGAAGACTCGAAGATCCCCCAATCCTTGTACCTCATTGGTGGGGCAGCTATTAAGTGACATGGAGCAAGTAGTCTGGACACAATTTCCAGAGTTGACCCCACGTGGAACAATTTTCATTGGGAGACTGTAACCATCTACTAAGCTTATGTCGTACCAAGAATCAGATTTAGGTGGTTGTGGAGGAAAGAGAAATTCGACTTTGGTGTCTGCTGGTGGCTGACAACCCCCAGAAGGACAAGGTGGAGACGAGTCTCCAAACTCGCAATTCGTATCAGACCCATCGCATCCAGTTTTTGGCCAAAATCTTCCAGCCCATCCACCATTAGGGATATTGTAGGTATACGTCTGGCCCTGAGTGAGCTTGATGGTTCCACCTGGCAATGGGGCTTGGTTGCTATTTGGCGCTGTTGCAAGCCATGTGGTAAAGGCGCAATTGTTTTTAACAGAAAGTTGAACACCGGAGCTGGGGACACTATTGCTTGTTTTCCATCCACACACAGCGCCGTTTAAACCCGTTGCTATCGGTGAGTTGGTGAAGCTTTTAAGATAGCAAGAGTTACTAAACCAAGTGAAATGGGTGCAAGAAGGGTTGTTAACACAATTGAGGCCACATATCTCGCCAGGCCCAGGGATGTTGGCAATGTCATTACCGTAGAAATCACAACCTGAAGCCCATTTTACCTTGCCGTTGTCGCCGTCCTGAAAGTCGAAACTGTAGACTGTTGTAGCAGTCGTTAAAAATATTGCCACTGAAACAGAAAAATAGTTGTTTAAGCACGAATCTTCATAAAAATTTTTACAAATATAAATTAAAAAGTGTCCTCTAAAATTTAACATAACCTAATAATCATGATTTGAAATTTTATGTCATGAATAAGTATCTGAAATAAAAATAATAATGAAATTAAGTTTGACACGTGGTAGAAGCCCAGACCCGGGGCTTAATAGAAGTAAACTGAAGCATTCGAACATTAAAATCGTTTAAAACGTTTTTACCATCCAGGTTTAAATATCTTGTTTAATGAATCAGTATCCTAGAGTATTACTTTAATGTAAAGGTTCTGATATATGGACTTACCGATTAAGTTCATGATGAAGAATTCTCGTATTTCTCCAGAACCTAAGAATAAATCTTAGTTCAAGTCTTACTTATGCTGACTGTGTAACTATTCTAGCTGTTTATATATACAAGTAAACTAGTCTACAATCACACATGCTTTATCTGAAAAAATGCAACATTCAGATGCTGCAATAGATGTGGGGGTTTATTGCGTAAAAGAAAAGATTATCGCTAAATAAGGAAGGAAATCGTTTATTGTTTAAAAACCGGTAATGTATACAAGCTAGGTGAGGTAAGCACAAGGTAAAATTTTACCAGTCCTTTTAAGCCATGTTAATTGTTACAAAGTATAACTTAAAAATGTAATAGGATCAATTGTTAAACAAAGATTAAGAGGTGTTGTAAAATAATCTATTCGCGATTATCTTAGTGTTACGGTTATTTCAAAATTTTCATTAAACCGTAGGTAATATACCTAGCTGTAAAACAATAAACTGCAATAGGGTTTTAAACATCGGCATATAAGAGAAAGTACGGGAACTACCCTTGAGAGAGAAGGAGAGAAGATTTTTAATGTTTTGGTAAGGGAAGCTCCATCCTCGTGTAGAAGATATCCCAATCGGGTGAGAGAGAAAAAATTCCAAGGCCATCGGAAGTGAAGAAGAAAAAGTACAACTAGGTAGATAATGTCGCAATCCAACTGCTATATTTCATAATTCATACTACACTTTTTATATAGTTGCTATTCATCACCCCTTTATTGTCCAGTTGTTGGCTTGATCATGTCAACATAAAAAATATATGACGAAAGTAACTAAAACTGTCGACTGGAGTAGACACTCCAGGAGGAGTAGTCGGTGTTGTCGGTCGGATCTTCGGAGCTGAAGAAATAACTGATACGTCTAAATTTTTTACGCAAATATTAAATAAAACTTGTAACTATTAACTAATACAAACTATAATAAAGCCAACACCATCCTATATTGTTAAAAATTCATTACAGCACAATTCATTGCAATAAGAAATATATTATCAGCACATTTTCATTACAAATGCAATTGCTGTGCATTTTGAAACCACCAATGTGTGTATAAATGATAAGTAAGATTTATTACCTAGCTAAAACATAGAAACACTCAACCATACCAACACGCCAAAATTTATTAGTGTAACGCTGGTGAAAATATAGGTAATCATTCATTTGTAAAACTTAATTATACAAACCATAAGAGAACGAGACCAGAAAGAGAAAGAGGGGAAACAGATCAATGTAACAACCCTTGTAATTAAAGAAGGGTTATACATACACTTTCATAAGACATGACAGGAAACGAATGACAGCTCACTGCCAAAAGCACCGAGCTATCGTACAGATAAGGGCAAGTTTGAACCATTTTTAAGTCATGGAAATTTCTAAAGTATCGAAAAGAAAGGGAATTGAATGGAGTTTGAAACCGATGATAATTATTATGACGATTTGTGGGATTCCGGCTTCTTACACAACTCACCGATTCTTTAAATTCCTATTTCATGGCATCGTTATTTTGTCTTTATACCTCAACATTTACCTTAACACTGATTCTATTATAAGTTCTTCAGAAGATTCGATCGAAAAGAGCATGTATCCTAGGTTGGGCGGTAAAAATATTTGGAACAGCACTCAACATTGATACACAGTACCTGGTAAAGTAATGAATCTTTTCTCGGACTGCTTGGATTATATTTCCATTATTATGATTCCACTACTCTTCTCCATTAACTATTACGTAATGGGGAGGTGGGGAAAGATTTGGGATTGCATTCAGAAGAGGGATAGATATATTGTCTACAGCAACGATTTCGTGCGACGATGTAGAAAACAATGCATCATTATCACGCTTCTTATGTTCTTTCCTTTCTGTATGGTAAGAATTCAGTATTTTTCAACACATAACAGAAAAAGTGATTTTTTAAAATGATACTTTACAGAGCAAGGTCCTTTCATCACTGGATTTGTCGTTTAAAATAAATGATCCTTTCCCAAACAAGGAAATGATAAATAAGGGAATAGAAGATGGTCAATTGAGCATTTCTATTAATAACGAAACCGCTTATTTTCGGCATACACCAATAGTTATCTGGATTGAATCGTCTGTAGTCGTTATTCAAGCCATTTTGTGCATTTTGATTTGGATCGGATCGCTTCTGGCAGAAGAACTGGACCGGCAAACGGATGCACCGTCCCTTGAAAATTTTAAAGATGGCCTCTCTCTAGAGTTAGATATGTGGCTGGGAAGATTCAAACTTTTCACGGATTTCATTGAAGAGATAAACGATTGCTTTGGGAATATCTTGGCCTTCACATTATTGAGTGCAGTTGTTCGTATGTCAAATTGGGTTTTCTGGTATATTGAAGGTTACAACTCTAGAGAAGGGTTTTCGGAAATCATCATGATGTATGATTGGGATAAGCCAATTAGTGTAAGCCTCTGGCTTCTAATCACTCTGATAGCAGCCTATAACCTTCAACTTAAGGTATGTTTCATTCGTCACTTTCTAAGAGAAACCTACACCAATTATCCAAAAAATAAGTGTGCTTATTATTATCATTAATATTATTGATAATATTTTAACTATTAGATATGCGAACTCAAAGCAAGCTTATTTCGGGTTCGCCCTTATTGCAATAGCCACCAAAACCAGTTACAGGTAAACAAACTATAACATTTAAAAGAATTGGTTCATTACGATAAACAGCACGTGTATAAATAAGTAAAAAAATAAGGCATTTTATTCAAATTCATTTCAGTATGAGACTATACTTCTTCATGTAATGCATTCTAAGCCAGAAATCACAGCTTCAGATATCATAAAAGTGGAGCTTCCCTTGATAACTATGGTATTTATTAAAAATTACTTCCAATTTCAATTTTCTTTTAAAATGCAGTGGTTGGCCTATTGGTTTACTATTCATTTCGTTATTATTTGTTCTGATGTTACAGCTTTTATCAGTGGTTCTTACCTACTCGCTTATTCTTAACAAGGACATAACGAAAAAATCCACTGAGATAAGGGATGAACTAAGTATTGATGAGCAAGTGCAGTTGATATTATAGATTTAATCCTTTTTATCTCACGGGAACTCCCACTTTTCCCTCCATGTTTCGATTGAGGTTACATCAGAAATCAGTAAATGAAAAATACTAGACCTATTTTATGTAGAAATGACGATGTTGTGGTATCAATACACGTTTGTCCAGCAAATACAATGGATTTGAATTTAAAACTTGTTATTATTTTACTGAATTAATTAATATTCAAATATGCATTGCCATGTTTATATACATGATTATATTAGTAGCACTATTCATATAGTTATTCATAAATATGGTTACTGAAGCGCAAGATGCAAACATTTAATAGTAAGTAGGACTAGCTACACGTAACGGGAATATTTATGTCATGAAATTTCTAAATGTAAACCGTATTGTAGAGTACATACACTGAAAAAAAACGCAATAATCATTTTAATAATTTTTCATTTATTTATTTATTTTATTCGGGCTGTTGCTGGTTATTACTTGACTTAATACCAAATTACCAGCTTAAAATCAAGGTAAAGACAAAAAAATATTTTGTATATTATCTCACAAACTTTTCTAATTTAGCGAATCGAGATTGTCGGTATATCTGTCTATAGTCTTATACTTTTTGTTAATAAAATAAAATAAAAACTGTCATCTAAGTATTCTTTAGTTAATTATGTAAATTTAACTTTGGCTGATCTTGTTGCTAAACGTCACTACAAATTATTTAAAAAAATGATTTTCTCATGTGGGAAAACTACTGTGGTTGCTAAAAAATTGTATTCACCCAATAATCAATATTATTACAGTTAACTACTATTACATACTTGATTGTTTGCCCAATAAGAAAAATGGAATTTAAAGCTGACGAAGGAAAGTTCCAGCTATTAGCAAAATGGCAGCAATGATGGTAACAGTTTGACTTATGACCAATGTTGCGCCTTTTGACTTGGTGGTGGTGGCAGATGTAGTAGTCGTTGTAGGAGCAGTGGTTACTGGAGGTCGCCCATTCTCCGTACTTAGCCAAATGTAGACGTCGTTGTAGGAATCCTGCATCCATTTAACGTTAGATCTGGCCAGTTCTAGTCCTTGTTGGGAAGATCTAGATGACCCAATAACATCTGCGTGGTCTTTGGCTAACTTTTCCAACTGTTCAAACCAATTTTTGATATATTCTAAATTTTCATAATTATCTTTTAAAATTAAGAAACCTTATCCAGTTGTGCTTGAGTGTTGATTCGGTTGCACAATGCCCGGAACATTCCTGGCAAACTGGCAGAACCACCAATCCCACCATACTTTCCGAAGCTGGTCATTATTAAAACAACATTATAAATAGGCTAAATAAAGCTAAATATATTTTTAAAGTTTTATATTACAATGTCTTAAGGTCATCCCAACGGGTTATTAAGAAATCCAGAGCTGCAGGATGAGCTATAGGATTGGCAGCAATGTAAGTAAACAATCGGTTAATATCCTGTATCCTAATATCTCCACTAAACATTATGGTCCACAAACTATTAAATATATTCGTATTACAATTTGATTGAGAAATTAATCATTATATAGGTAATATAATACTTGGTAATAAGGATACGGTCGGTAGTGCACGTCATGGCTCTAAGATATTCGTTCTTCTCGCTTCCACTTTTAGTTTCTCGATACTTTTTGAACGCAAAAGCATATTCAGCAGCTCCACCGTAAGTCACCGCAGTGCAGCTGATTATCCTCCTCAAATCAGGCGAAATTACCGACTTATCGAAATAAGTGGGGTCGCCCATCCAGAGACCATAGAGGATGCGAGCTCTTTGAACACAATCTTGAATTCCCAGTCGATTGCAAGCCCAGTCAACTGCTATAGACCGGGCGTAGATGGTCATTGGCAAGTCCTTTTCGTTTGGTTCAAAGCCCACTTTGGAGTAGACTGCGTTGACCAACTTGGTAGCGTATAACCGCCACTCGAAAGCGGCGCTGGTGCCGTACAGCAGCCTATCGATGAAGTCGAAATTATTTGAAGCGGCAGCCCATGGAGTGTAATCGGTCTCATTGACCAGATATCTGGTCAAACTGAGAGCGTTTGCGTAAGAGGTCATGTTGGCTCTCGCTAGATTCATGTAATCGTCGATCAACTGAGCTCTATTGATGGGATTGATGAGGACATGGGCGGTCATCAACTGGTTTTTTAGTAGCTCCAAGTTGGTATCATCGTATCGCACTCGGTAGTAACCTTGGTATTAAGAATTATTCAAAAACTAGTCTTGGTAATTCAATTCGAATGGATCTTATTTACCAACTTGCTTGATATTAAACATAACCCAGGTATCATTGGCTCCAATGGAGTTTATCGTGATGGTATTACCAAAACCAAGGAGCCAAGCAGATTTAGGATCAAAGAGAAAGTTGTTGGCGTAAGTCAATGGGATGTGCCAACGGAAAATTCGAGTGTCACTCACGTTCTTGTTCAAAACAAAGCGCTCCTAATAATATAAATCAGATTTGTTTCTATTAAAATGTAAAGAATTAGTATAATCGTATTACTTGAGAGATGGTGGCTGTTTCACTTGTGTAATTTCGAATGACAGTGACCACTGGGTAGCCCATTTGATTGGTCCACGTATTCATAATAGTGTGAATGGCTGCAGGTAGAGCAGGTAAAATGCCACTTGCTTCATCTTGAAGCGAATCCCAAAGATTGTCTTGCATAGTGTTTTTATACGAACTATAAATAATCCAATCTCAATCATTAGAAGCACATATTTGGTATTTGAAAAAATATACTTAGTTTTTAAGTAGTTAGAGACTCCTTTACGGAAATTTTCAAGACCCATAAAATTGGCACACATTCGGATGATGCTGGCGCCTTTCTCGTAAGAGATGGCATCAAACATCTGATTGATTTGACCAGGTGTATCTACAGCATAATTGATAGGTCTGGAAGAGTCTAAGGCGTCGATACCGAAGACGTATTGCAATTTGTCGATGACAAACTGCTCACTCATCCGGAAAGTTGGTTCTACCTATTTTTATATACCTCTTAGTGACGTAGTATTGAATATATTCTAAGAATTCTTACGAAATCTGTGCCAATGGACTCCATGTAAGATGCAAAACCTTCATTCAACCAGATGACGTTCCACCAATCCATGGTTACTAAGTTGCCGAACCATTGGTGAGCTAACTCGTGAGCAATTACGATAGCCACTCTTTCTTTAGCCGCCTGAGAAGATCTTGCGTCATCAACAAGTAAATCCTCCTCGCTTTAAGGCCAATTAAATCATAATTTTTTATGACATTGTTATTCTAATAAATGGTTTATGGCTTGTACAACCTGTAGGTGATGAGCCCCCAATTTTCCATGGCGCCTGCAAACAATAAAAGTTTATTTAAGTATAAACTTGGTAATAAAAAGTAATAACCTGCTGACAAGTCGGGTATGGCAGCCATGTCCATCTTTGGTAATGGAAAGTCGATCTCAAAGAACTGTTTACTGTAGTAGTTGAGAATCCTCGGTCCTAAATTTCCTGCATATCTTTAATATGAAAATAAGGCATTAAAAATATTTGATTCCATCCAATTTTGAAACATTGGAAAATACCTTGTTTGATCTTCATATCCAGGCCGAGAAATGACACCAAATTCTACACCTGGACTAAGAGTTTGATTGGATATAGTCCTCACAAAATCCGAGACCATCTTATAAATTGAAATAAATACATTATACAACCAATAGATAAATTTCAAAATGCTGAAACTTACAATAGCCATTAGATAAGTGGACATTATAGGCGACTGCGAGTAGAAATCATTGGTAAAGTCTCCAGCTCTATGAATAATCATAAACTAATTACATATTCTACGATGTATGAATTGATATTATATATTACACGGCACTGTGGTCCAGAGGTAAATTCGAAACGGATTGGAGACCGTTGATTCTTTTTAAAATTAGAGAAAACTTGGCTTTTAAGTTTGGTTCATCGAAACATGGAAAAGCTCTCCGAGCATCTGTCGGTTCAAATTGAGTGACACCCAAATATCTTTTCGTAATTAAAAAATAATAAATAAAGGACTAAATTAATAATAGAATGTCAATTATACTTGGTGACGCCGTTGTCATCGTAACTAGACCGGTAAAATCCCCTCAATTCATCGTTTAATATTGAAGTGAACGTTATAGTTATCTCGTAAATACTACCTACGTCCATGTTAGAGATCTGGACGGTGTACATTTCTCTCGTTTCCTGCTCGTCCCATTGATCTGTAATTATAGGATAGCTATTCAAATCCACGTTTTTCACCTGCATTTTATAATATTGGAAGTATCCATTATAATCTAATTAAAAAGGAGGATTTAATCGTGATAGCCTACATAGATAGAATTGGCACTGATTAAGAGATCTGCAGCGTTGAAAGTGATGTTGTTCGTCTTTTTGATGCACTGGAAGCGGATAGTGACGGTGCCGTAGGTCGAGAAGACGGTTGGATCCAAGTTGGGGCTCAGGAAGAGATCGTAAGAAATCGGTTTCAGCTCTCCTGGGAGCCTGAAACTCTCACCTTGTCTTCCGGCTTTTCTGTCTTCTAGAGCAGCTTTTCTTCGAGAGTAAAGAGGTGCTTGGCGAGATGGAGCGTACCAGTAGTCACCTTCGTAGTCAGCTTCGATAGCCAAGCTGTCGAACTTGTCAAAGAGTCCGTGACCAAAGGCATAGTAAATTGAAGAAATAAAGGCAAGGAAAATGAAGAATGCTTTATTTGCCCTCATTTGCTAAATAAAAAAATGATAAATTTATTATTTTGAAAATATTTTTATAGCTCTATTGGATTTTTAACATACTATCGAGTTTTGTGCACAAGTTTGAAGAGGTGATGTGTGCGAGTCCGGCTATTCGCACGGAATAACGGGCCTTCTGAAGGTGTTATTCATTAATTAGTCCCATCATTACATGAAAAAATAACAGTTGTTTATGGTGAATGATGTAATACTAATAAAGTTGATGATGGGATGAATTTTATTACAGGTTATTCACCAGCTACCGTAGAGTAATTAGTCTATTAGTGAAGTGTAATCATCTTATTCTGTTTTTATTATATATATTAGGTTTGAAACGTGTATACAAGTCTATACTAAATGGCCATCTGACCAAGCTTCTGACTCAAACGTTTAGTTTGACTTTCATTTATTATACATATGTGTGCACCTATTTAAGACCATTTGAATATTTTTAAAACATGTATGATATGACATACGAAGAATATCGGTGTGATATGTACTTTTAATTTGAAATACTGAACCGAGGGAATGACGGAAGATGCCATTAACTCATGCGGTCCTTTGAATTAAATTTTAATCATTGTCTCGTTTATTACATTGTTATAGATGGGTATACCTATTTAGTCAAGACTTAAGAGATATATGTGTATTACACGTCTTTAACAGTTCATAATTTTTACGGTTTTAAGTTACCGGGTGGGAGATAATGACGACGGCTGACATTATCTTACAATTATGTCGGTAAGATAAAAAAAAACTGTAAAAGCAACGATATTCTTATGCTGTGTGTAGATGATGGACTTTTTAAAGTAATAAAATATTTACGAATATTATGGTCGTTTATTACAATATAACATTCATTTTTACCTAAAAGTGGAAGTGTATTTGATACATCTTACTGTCTCAAGATGATGTATACGAATTGAAATTACATATCACCTCGTGTTGCTAATTGTATATTATAGGTATTGTATGTTCCTGCAATATATTTATATTATATGATAAATTTCGTATTTAAACATATATATAGGTATGCATATATAGTATTCAGTACATTGAAGGTAATAAATAACTTACGATACTACGATGGACCTTCTGTACTGATTCTCTTCCATAATGAATGGAACTAGCCTCACAACGGAGATCAGGTACTTTATTCTGATACTTAAAAGTGCGTGGAGGTCTTTTTTTCGGAAAAAGGTATCATAATGATACTGAATAAAAAAAAAATAAAGTCCTCCACGCGCTTTAAAGTACCCGATCTTCACTGCGTCGCTGATAAACTAACAGCGTACCACCGACACCACCGTGCTTTCCTAAACTCATTCAAGCAAAATCAAATTAAAGAACCCTCAATATAATTTATTTGAATATAAATACATTTGTTAAATGCCCGATGTTAAATAACCGACTTTGCAATTTTTGAGTACGTTTCCATTTTTATAGCTAGATTTTTTTATGAATTGTTTAAACGGATATAATATATATGCATTTTTCAATCCAACAAGAAATTTTTACGGCTTAACTATAGAATGTGATTAGTCTTTTTTCTTTTTTTTTCTTTTTGTCAATTATCTTAATTAAAACACTAAATTCTCATAAGAATGATCGGAACACTCGCAAAGCCAAACATGGGGTTTTGTGTGGGGGATATATATTAAATTTACTTTACTGCATGGCTGCATCCAGTTAGTTTATGTACAATTTATTGAAACGAAAGCGAAAGTAAAGGATAAAAAAGGTTAGCCAACTGGCACAATAACTAAAGTAACAGAAGCTTTAAATATGCATACAATACCTTTACAACACAGTGTAGTCACCTAGCTTCTATATTTTAGGTTTACCCAACTGCTTATGGCCACTATTTTTACTATTAAAAGTGAAATTCTTACAGGTTTTGCGGATATAGTACTGCAGATTTCTGGGGAAAAAATTTAAATTGATGATTATACAAATTAGGATACAAAAACTCTGGTTTTGGCTTCCCCTAATAGTAAAAGAATTGATTACATATTCAAGTACAGTAATAAACAAGTAAGTAATAAGTAACTATATACTGACTACAAATAGTATACCGGTACCATTTTATAGTAATATAGAAAAACAAGAAACATCGGATTAAAGTCGCATAAATTGTTGGAATCTTCCTTTTGTTAAATAATTAGTTTTCAAGTCAAGTCAACCAAAAGCACTATAGCATTGAAAGTTGTCTTTCTTTCTTCTTAAAAAGAATAATACGTTGCTGTAGCTGCCGTGGCTGGTTTGACAAGTTATTTTTTTAAAGAAAAGAAATTAGAAAAATATTCAACGCAGCTGTGCAGCACGCTGTTTATTCTCTTTCCTCATATTTCTTACGTTATAGACTCTAGAATGTGGATGTTAAATGCGTGGATGCATTATTTAAAAGCTTGAGCATTACACACAACCAAATATAATGTCGTTTGTCGCAATAAAATATATATATATATTTCCAAAATGTCAGGCTGTCAGCGTTTTAAGTGTGTCTTGCTGAAAAATTAAAAGTTTGTTTCATGAAATATTTTTAACTCAATAGGTAATTGTGGTTCATCCCACATACTTCAATTTTGGTGCAGGTTTTCAGGTTTTTTTAAACAATCGAATGATGCCTTATTTCGAGCCGGGGGTTTTTCTTTCGAGCAGAGGGGCAATGTTTTCCAGTCGTCATCCAGTCGTTGGAAATTTGACCACCGGATGGTGCTGGCGAACCTCTACTAGAACTCGAATTGAGCTGATGACGTTTTCCTATATTCGATTTTCTAGCTTTAGTTGTACGGGTGAACCTCGAGATGTAAAAACAAACCAATTTTTTTTTTTTTTTTTATACCATGAATCAGAATTTGGGAAAATAAAGACCAAACGTGTGAAACAATAACCATGTTTTTATAGTAGGCCTTAAAGTTGAAAAAGTAAAGAAGCGAAACAGTGCATGTGAGCATATATAAATGTTGACCAATATGAATTTATATTTTGATATTATCGGTATTAAACAAAGGTGATGCTTCATGTTCCTCAATTTAACTATACTTCATTTGGTATAAAAATAGCTACCAGGAGCCTAAAAAACGTGTCAGTATATAATTGTTCGGTAATACATCAATTTCATCGTCATGTAGCATCAACAACAGTTTAATCTATTATTTTTCCGACAAATGAAAAATTCGTACCAGCAGATTTTTTTTCCATCCGAGATTAATTTTTTTATGTTTTTATGAAAGATGTACAATCTCATAATATTCCTACTATAGGCATATATTAAAATAAACGGCGAACTTAATAGGTTAATGTTTATTCGCAGGTTCATATTCTATGTTGATTAAGTTTATATGACGCATCAGATTTGTATTCATTTTAAAAAAATTATGTTACATTTTTTATCTTCTTACTTGTGACGCCATGTGAATGAACCTAGCTATACCGTTCATTTGATCTTTTTAATGAAATAGAATAAAAATTCGTAGAATCCACCATCCTTTGCCCGATCTCTGAAGCGTTACACTCGGGTTAACTCAGTCGGAGATTGAACCATCACTCTGTTAAGAGCGACTCATTTTAGACTCATACGAGTTGGTTAAGTAAGAATACATGAATTTTTATCTTTTTGTGGCCCTAGGGTGTTCCATTTTGACCTTACTTTTTAATTTTTTGCTCAATCAAATTCCCGCTTTTCACGCGTTTTTCACGCTGGGGGACCCCTAAAAATAAGATTTTATCGAAATAAAAAATCGTGCATTTTTTAGCGCATTTCACACGACATAGCAGAGCCCCAGCAAAAATGTCAAAAGTCAGGTCAAAATGGAACACCCTATTGTAGCCCATTTGAGTTTTTCTCTTTTTCATTTTTTATTTTATTATTAATTTACAACAAACCATTTCAGCTTGTGTGTCAAGCCTGAGGCCTTTTTGAACGTCACCTGCATATACACTGCTTCAAACCAGTTTTCTCAAAATTATTTTGATATTTACGGTGTTATAGATTCCTTAATTGGTGAGCAGAGGGGAACGAAATAACTAGCTCAAAGCAGTTTTTAGTGAGTCTCACAATATTGATAGGTAGGCCTAGTTGAGTATTGTTAAATGGATGGAACATGTTCCTGTGAGTTTGAGAGCTTTTTCCCTGCTTATCATTTGGCTTGATTATTTGAGAGAATAAAAATAATTTTAAATGTCAGCCTTTTCAATTGAGCTTTAACTTTTTAAAATTTAATTATGGATCATATGCTTAACAGCGGGTAGTTATTTCTACTTTATTTACTAATTACATATACATATATTATTTATTAATTATGATATCTAGTAGATTTATCATATCGGGATTTCAGATCTTCACGATAAAATGATGTTTTGAAGACCGTTTTCACACATCTTTTGATTTTTTTTGTGGCCCATCTAACTCTTTTCAATTTTTCAAGAAAACATAATAGCAGCTTGTTTTTCAACAGCTTAGCTAAAGCCTCTTTTACTGTCACCTGCGCGCTGAGTGCTGTGCTACAAACCAATTTTAAAATTTAATTATTCATAGGCCTATTTACCATGTTTAAGAATCTTTTTTCTAAATGGGGAGGGGACAAAAAATAGCTGGCTTCAAGTAGTTTTATGTGTGAGTTAAAAAAAATAGGGAACAGATAATACTGTTCAAACTTGAAATGAGGGCATTTATAACTTTGAGTTTGAGAGTTTTATGGCACGCCTTTGAACACCAAATTAATCACTATAAATTGAACCGTTTCTATTAATTGATTTACCTAGAAATTAAACGTAGGCCTATAGCTATCTATTTTTTAGAAAATGACTAAAAGTACCTAATAAGTCAATAAGTCACTTAACTCAAAATTTACGTGCAATTTTTGCGATCTCAACTTTATGAAACTACAAACCACAAATAAGATCATATGAATAATTTTTCTTTCTGGTTGAATAAATTTTTGTTTTTAACGCTTTTCATCAAACAATTTCAGTCTCTTATCTGTTCTCTATATCTGATGTGGAGAGAAAAAAAAATAGGACGTTAAAATTATGTATAAGAAATAGTTGTAAAGGAAGTCATAGGCGGCGCCCGTCCTCCCATTTATGGTGATGGCACCCTAGGCGTTTTGGCGCCCCATGTACCAGAAGAAATCGACCAAAAATTTTATATCTTATCAAATATTTGGGGGGAAAACGAAAAATCGATCTTTTGGCAGCTATTTTTGCTTTTAATTTTCTGATCTTCGCCAACCTGCTGCCTACCTGCAGCCTGATTCCTCAATATTTTTTTGGAGTCACTAAAAATTTTCCCTCCTCCATTTTTTTTACCGGGTCTATAATCCGCTTATGAGTTCAAGTAATGAAGTTATATTTTACAGAAGTAAAGATGCATTTTAGATGAATAAATTAAGTGTCACGAAAGTACATGTGTGTTATTATACGAGTGGTTTTGATAAAACCAACGTTTTCTAATAAGCCAAACTGAAAAATAATAAATTATAAAAGTAAAAAATTTAAATTATAAAAGTTTCATCATTGCCTTAATCAAGCAATCGCCATTGAGAATGAAATGCAAATCACGTTCATTTAAATATTTGGTCTTGTGCTCCTTTATTTTTTTCATAACTTGTCTTTGACTGGGTGTGTGATGTGTCTCTTTTTTGGAATTTGACCAACAACAGCTTCCATTTGTCCAAAAGAAATAAAAACGGGCCGCCCGTCCTATTTTCTCAAATTTTACAGGAACTGCTCCGTTTCATCGTCGACCAGCATAAGCTCCACCCAATTGAACTTTGGCATATACTAATGCATATTTAAAAAAAAGTAATATCTACTTACCTTTTCAACAAAAGACAATAACGAACCTTACTTGTTGCAATAAGCAAAACAACTTTTATTTTAAGTTATACAAAAGTTAACATCCAATTTCAAACAGAGGAGCCAGACGTCCCATTCAAAGCTTTGCTATCTAACATTCAAGTATTATCTAACGTAATAGCCTATATGAAACGACCATCTTCCCGAGCTTCTGACTGATTGTTACGTTTAAAATGTATCTTAACATTAAATCAGCATCATTTGACGACTTCCGCTACCGTTTACTCTAACATTTCTTAATTTCGATTCCAAAAGATAAAATCGATATCAAAGCAAACTCTTGTTTCAATAAATATATATGTATATGCATATATATGCATTGCTGATGTAAGTTAAGACATATAAGTATTGCTCAATCCAACTAAAACTTAAGGCTTTACTATGCAGAATCTGACTCCGCTTTGTTGTCAACAAGTTGAATCAAATTACTGAAAAAAAATGATCGGACCACTTGTCAACCTCGCCAAAAAAATAGAGGTTTTAACTCGAATGTGCAATTCTCATCTCAATAAAATGAAAGATTTTCAAAATGTAAGCTTTTTCAAGTGCGTCTTTGTGCAAATTCGGAAGTTTGATTCATGGAATATCAGCATTAATAGTTCAATAGGTTTTTTTCCATTCCATACTGATGAAGATTTTTAGTTCTCCACAATAAAATTGTGCTAGATATTTCTCTCTTTTCCTATAATAAATAGTAAACTGTCGAGTGATGTTTTGAAGTTTTTTACGCTAATTTTGAACTCATTTTAGACCCATACAAGATGGTGAGATAATATTACATGAATTTTCGTTTATTAGTTGTTCTCTTTTTCATTCTTTTTTTTTTTTTATTTTACAACAAACCGTTGCAGCTCGTTGATTAAAGACAGAGGCCTTTTTGGCTGCGTGTTACCTGCGTGCTGCCACAAACCAGTTTTCTCAATTTGATTATACTGATTTATACGAAATAACGAAATAACCGGCTCAAAGCAGTTTTTATGAACGTTTCGATATATTGACTAAAAGTAGTTTAGCATTGACAAAATATATGGATTATATAAGAACGTGTTCCTGTGAGTTTTAGAGTTTTTTTCCTGCTTATCATTTTGTTTGATTATTTTACTATAATAAAAAAATAGTTAGAATATAGGCTTTCGCAGTTTTTACATTACAATGATGCTTTAACTGCGATGCTTCATTAAGAGTGCTGCTTTCTTTTCCCGTTGATCACTAAAATTTTTAAGTGATGTTTTGATAACCGTTTTCACACACGAATTGATGAAATAATAGTGATAAACTTTCGACTTTCTGTGGCCCGTCTAACTATATTTAATTCCTTTTTGATTTTACAACAAAGCATTATTGCAGCTTGTTTGTGAAGCAGCTTGACTGAAGCCACTTTGGCTGCGTCACCTTCAAGCTGTTTTAAACCAGTTTTAGAATTTTAGAATTGATTTGATTATAATATATAGATTCATTTTGTTGCGAAGGGCCCAGCTGAAATTGTCTTATATCGTTCTATAGAACATGGTATAGTTTTCTATATAGTAGGCCCTAATTTATGAAATGTCACAGTGCTTTAAAGTGTTTATATATACAATTATTAATTATAAATAAAGACATTGTTAGAAAAAATATGCAGTTTTATTGTCATGAATATTGGTAGGTGTAGTAGCTTTCTATTAATAGAAGAAAAATATATATTACACATACACTGTTAAGTATAAGCTCTTTAATTGTTGTTCTATATAGTTGTATAAGTGAGTCTGATCACCACTAAATCTATTATAGGTATACAATCTGTCCTTGATGACTGATGATAAATGATTTTGCCAAAAGATTCCATAGGATGTATAGCCATTGGCATATGTATGGCACAATTCACATGTAATAATATCATGTAAAGGCAAGGTCACCTGCACAATTCACATTGTAGTAGCCTAGTAGTACGCATGCTGCAATACGCCTATGTTTTTCAATAAAGACAAGAGATGGCAGATATTTAAGGGTGATAACTGAAGGCAAATTTGATATGGAGTTGCATGTGGAACAACAGCTGTTAAAACAATGAAGCTTTCACATAAATGGGTCGTCTGACAAGATCTGTTGGTCAGTAATATTCATAGCTGTTCAACCAGTCCTAACATAGACCCGTTTCAAGTTGCATAAGGACATTTCGATTCTAGTGTTTTAAAGTTATTGGTTTTTGAGATTGTTTTGTTATTTGTTTTGTTATAGTCTCCGATTTTTTCTTTGTTGTGTTAGTTGTTTTGTTATGCACTTAGTAACAAAACTCAAATTATTGTTTTTGTTAACTTTTGTTAACAATAACAACGCTGTTAACTCGAGTTATTGTTTTGTCATGCTAGCATTTTATTCAATTGCTCAATTGCATCACATAGTATGGTCTCGATATTAAAATATTTTAGCTATCTTACCGATTCAATCTTAGGTTGTTTACTTTTTGGACCTGTGTCATCATCAGTATTTGCCTTTTGCTTAAACTTAAGATTGCCACTTTTCAGTTCAGCTAGAATTTTATTACGTTTTTACTCGGTACTAAAAAGCTTTTGATAATTGACTTTGTGTTTTGATTCTAAATGGTTTTTTAAGTTGGTTGTATACCAATCTTTTAACTCAGCACACAGTCCTTGATTGTACACTCGCTTTTTTTATTCCGTCACGATTGATTCTTTTAGAATCATCCCAAATACTGGACTTGACTTTCTTTTCCTCTAATTCAAAAACTTTGTCAGGAGCAATTTTAAATGGATCCATCTGAGTCTTCTGAAAACATTCTACACAATTTTTTTTTATGCTCTTTTTACACGTTTCTACGTTCCGACAAAAGCAGAAAATTTGTATTGCGAAAATCAGCAAACGTTGCCAAATCTGAAGAAAACATTGTTTTTTGCTTGAAATAACAAAAAAAATTGTTTTTGATATTTTAGCAAGCGTTTAGTTAGTTAGTTGTTTTGTTAAAATCAGTAAAAAAGCCATAGTTGTTATTGTTAAAATTTGTTATTGTTATTGTTAACTTTGAAACACTAATCGATTCCAAGTTGGAGTTATATCTATTAGGATAAACGTACATAACTTTGAACAAGTTCAGCTTCTTATTCTCTGCGAAAAGAAAATCGGAAAAACGAATACACTGCCTTAAGGTAAACCCGGTTTCTATGTATTCCTCAGTCTGATGCGTGCAAAATAAATAAATAAATAACAGATAAAAATCAAATATAAAAAAATAACTAGTTATAAAGGGAGTTTCAGTAATCAAGTACTATTGTACGTTTTTCACGAAAGTACATGTGACGATGTCGTTAAACGATTGGACACAATGAAACCAACGTTTATTTCTAATAAATCAAACTGAAAATAGTAAATCTTATTTTTTCATCATTGCCTTAATTCAGCAATCGGCATTGAGATTGAAATACAAATCACGTTCATTTCTAAATTGGCTGCGTCCAACTGAAGAAATATACAACGCTTTAGCTGATATATGACCGGTTTGGAAGGTTTTTGAAAGAAAAGAAAGTAGAAAAATATATCCAACAGCTGCGCAGTAAGTTATTGCTCATTCGCTTTCCCTCTCTTTTCTTTCGTAGACTCTAGATTGTGAACGTTAAATACATGGATTCATTCTTGGAAAAGTTGACGTTAGGCACAACGGATTGCTTATTGTTAACAAATGTGCAAGTCTCAAAAAAATAATAATAAAAGATTTCCAAAATGTAAGCTTTTTCAAGTGCGCCTTTGTGCAAATTCAGAAGTTTAATTCATGGAATATAATTAATTTTTCAACAGGTAATTTTTGCATTTCATTTTGGCGAAGGTGATCAGTACTCGAACGATGCTTTATGTTTCTCTCTTTTCATAATAAAGAGTAAATTGTCGAGTGATGTTTTGAAGTTTGCTGATTTTGACCTCATTTTATAGACTTCATGAAATAATGATATATCAATTTTCGCCTTCTTTTTACCAATGTTTGTTACTCGCTTTTTCATTCTTTTTCTTTTAATTATTTTACAAGAAACCTTGAAGCTCGTTGATCAAGCCAGAGGTTTTTTTGGCTGGGTGTTACCTGCGTGCTGCACAAACCAGTTTTCTCAATTTGATTATACTAATACATACGACATTTTGGATTCCTTTATACTATCCTTGGCGAAAAAACGTGAAATAGCGAAATAACCGGCTCAAAGCAGTTTCTATGAACGTTTGATATATTGATTGAAGGTAGTTTAGCATTAACAAAATGGATTATATAGGTTCCTGTGAGTTTTAGAGTTTTTTAAAGTACAAATTAATGAAATAATAGTGATAAACTTTCGCATATGTCTGGTTCATCTACAAACTACAAACTTGAACTTCTACAACAAAGCATTATAGCAGCTTGGATATAAAGTCTCTTTGGTTGCGTCATCTTCGTGCTGCTATAAACAAGTTTTAAAATTTGAGAATCTATTTTACCATAATTTGGATTCCTTTAGTGAGGAAATGAAAATGAAATATTCTGCTACATTTGCTTTTATTGTTCTGCTTGTAGAACAAATAATAGAGGTCAGAGCCTCTTGATAAAGTTTAGGCGAAATGCTAGTAAACAAATACCGATTATTGATCAAATTTGAAGCAAATTTAGTGTTATGTTTACCTAGTTTAATTTAAGATCGTTACTTACACGCGTTTTTGTGTTGATTTTTTAATGCTCATACACATATATGGAACGCCGTTTGACAGTGGCGCGATCAAGTAAAACAAGTAATAAGCACTACATAATATGCACACACACATAATAAAAATGCACGCGCACCTTGGCGAAATTTCATACTATTTTACATTCTGTAACTGTAATTCTGCTAATTATGATACTCACTATTTCTTCAGAGGCATTCGGATCGAATGCAAGGTTTCCGAAGTGGTTTTTCTCTTTGTTTCACTAATCAAAAATTCTTCCACTACTTATAATAACTAATGACTATAACATCTTACAATTTCATAAATTCACAAACCCTCCGTGCGGGCTGTAAAACAATAGTTTAAAAAAAAATATTAATAATAACCATTATCACGGTCGAAACGAAATGAGCCCTGATTCATTATTCATCCGATTTTACTGTTATTTGATGCCACCTCCAATTTTTCATTTGGTTTTTGAAAAAGTTATACGGCTTTTAGCCAGTTTCAATCAAAATTATAATTAATTCAATACCAAAGTTAAGGTGTTTAAATGTGTCGCATAATTACCAATTACGGAATGTAAAATAGTTCTATATTATAAGCTTTGTTTTATATGCGCACGCACATTTTTAATATGTGTGCGTGCATTTATATTTGTGTGCGCCCAACGCTTCCCTATTTTTTATTTGATCGTATCGGGCCTTCCTAGGGTGTCCCAAAAAACATCATTATTTTTTATTTCGATTCTCCTTTTAAATCGAGGTGTGTTATGGCCTAAAAAACGTAATTTTAAAATATTTTGAGAAATAAAAAATATTTAGAGGTACCACCGCGAGTAAAACACCAAAAATTGTCATTTTTCACATTTTAACATTTCCTATAAGCTTTTCTTTTTATTTTTGCACTTTCTCCTTTTCACAGTATGTTAATCAAAATGTATTTAACATCTGGTAAAAAAATTGAAAAGTTTGAATAAAATTTAGAGGTCCCTCCAAGCAAGCGAAATAAGTAGGTTATTCTTGATTTCTTATACACGGTCTTACGGAGAAATTATACCTTCTACTGAATCTTGAAAATCTCACGATGTTATAAAGATAAAATTGATTTCTTTGGTTATTTAAATAGATAAATGAGTCCTTTACAATTTTCATAAAAAAATATTTTCAAAAGTTTTTCTAGTTTTGCACATTTTTAGTTAATTGATGAAAAACGCCTTAGGGGATTTAATTGATTTTTCCCCCAAAAAATCAGATTTTTGAAAAACGAAAATTTTCCACCATTAATAAATTGATTTATGTAATTAAAAAAGTTGAAAGGTTATTTTAATTCTTATAAACATCTGAGATTTTCAAGATCGAGTAAAAGGTATAATTTCTCCCTAAGACCATATACAAGAAATCCCAAGTTACTTGCTTATTTCTTTTGCTTTGAGGGACCTCTAAACTTTATCAAATCTTTACCATTTTTATACCAGATGTAAGTCAGACCAAGATTAACATAGTATGAAATGGAGAAAGCTAAAAAATAAAAAGAATGGCCTATAGAAAGTTTTGAAATGTAAAAAATAACAATTTTTGATGTTTTACTCACGTTGGTACCTCTAAATATTTTTTATTTCTCAAAATATTTTAAACGTACGTTATTTATGTCATAACACACCTCGATTTAAAAGGAGAATCGAAATAAAAAATAATAATGTTTTTTGGGACACCCTAGGGCCTTCCACACACATATTGGGAAAAATTCCGTCTATAATGGGAAAGAGTCAAAAGCCCCTCGATTCATCCGCAGATGAGATAAATATTACCAATCAATGAAGATAACTAATTCAAAAACATGATTAAAGTTTACTTTCTATCAAGCCTATGGGAAAAGTTTAAAAGAATTCCTTCCTGCATGAATGGGCTCCGAAATAAATGGACACAGCACTACGAATCATGAAATTCAGCACGAACTTGTCTGTCCTCAATTTACCGTTGATGACCCCAAAGGGCCTATCCATTTGTAGCTTAATAAGCCAATCTTATTCTGCGCGTTTCTATTCAGGCGTGTAAATAGTTGTTCAACTAGTTAGAACATACGAGACCCATTTTAAATCTCGCAAGGACATTTCGGTTCGTGAAGGAGTTATTGGTATTGGGAATAGGTGTGTCTCTTTTTTGGACTTTGACCAACAACGACAAATTCTATTCGTCCAAGAGAAATAATAATGGAGCGTGTCGCCCTATTTTCTCAAATTCAACAAGAACTGCTCAGTTTCATCGTCAACCCGCATAAAGCTCCTCCCACTTGAACCTTGGCATATACAAACGAATGTTCTAAAAGGAAATATTTACTTAGCTTTTAAGCATTTTTTTACTTAAGAAGTGAGATTCTTCCTTGACTGGATGTGCTGCTAGTTTGGTTCTATTAGGTTCATTCAGCCATGATCTAAGTAATCACACGTTCGATCTGTGGAATCGATCGGTTGATGAACTTGCATAATTCGTTAGACCTTTAATGTACTGCGTCGTTGTTTCCTTCAAAATTTCAGGTTTCTCTACTTAGTGGGTCAAACTTGTGCATTTCCTGACTGATTCTTCTGTTGCATCCAATTACGGAAGGGATCATTGGCTGGCACCATTAAAACTTGTTTCTCGATATGTAACTTTATTTCATACAGATTCTGAATATCGCGTTTTTCTTTGCGTGTATAAATTTCCGTGCAAAAAGCGAGAGCACCAGCAGTCTAAACACCAACCGTGTTTAACTTTGTCGTCCATGCTGAATAGAAAAGAAATAATCAATCCAATTTAATAGAAAATAAGATGGCTTTTTATTCTCAATTGACTAGTTTTTCTCTCTTATTCCTCAACATCGTCTACGTTTTTGCTGCCCAGCAAATTTTGGAAACCAACTTTCCATCTTCAACTGCAATTCCTAATAGTGACGAACGTCTTATTCAGTTACGTATGCTAGGAGCACTGCCAAATAAAGTAAGTAATTTTACTTATTTAAAAAGTCCCTTTAGTCATGATTTTAATTAATACATGGTAACATAATTGTTTTTACCAGGCACAGATGGTCTGTACCGGATTCATTCTCACTGATCCTACTACTCCCATCTATGTTAAACAAATCAAGGGATACGCTCCGTCGACCATCGTACACCATATGGCACTTTACGGCTGTGATACAAGACCGCCAACTCCATGGTAATTATTTAATAATATTGCGCCCCAATAGTATACCGTTTTAAATAAATATATCTTTTATTCTTGAAGCGGTTGCCCTCTTCGGAGCAGGACTACTATATTCGTTTCCTCACTTAATACCCCACCGATAAGGTTTCCAACTCAAACTTATGGTAATGGTGCCGTTTATGATAGTGCTATGCAAATCGGCGAATCCTCGAGCATTCAATATGTCAATATTGAGGTTCATTACAACGGAGCGCTGACTAATCCAGATTCATCAACCGGAGTCGACCTAAGAATACAAAATAACAGGTAAAGCTAAGAATTTTAAAGCTCACAAGACAATATTCAGATAAGTGAATAGTTGATTATGTATAGGCCTTACTATTTTGTTGGGATCTACTCAATTATGGGCGTGGGGACAATCGCTCCCAATCAGAATCGTAATATAATTAATATTTTAATATTTTTTTTTAGTCCTAGAAAATTAATGGTTTCTATTTATTTATTTTTTTACAGAGTTCACACTTGACACTTGTTTCAACATGGATATAGGTGTTATGTATGTGTTTGGCTACCAATTACATACCCATTCATTGGGTACAATAGTTAGCGTCTACAATCGTGGTGTAAGTAAATGTTTCCATGTAAATTAGTTGCACCATAAACAAGGCACACATTGGACAATAGATAAGTGACCAACTTTCTATAAGGCTGTAATTCTGATTTGAAAAATGTATTTTATTTAAAATTTTATATCAGATTATAGGCTTGGAAGAGATCGGCAGAGGGAACCCTCAGTACCCTCAGGCCTTCTACCCTTACAGAAAAGGTGCCGCCGGTATAATTACTAATGGAAACCGTGTGTTAACACGTTGTGTGTACGATACCACAAGCAACGCGAATCCAGTCTATACAAGTAATTTAAATTTGATTGTTAAACCCAATGCATTTTAGAAGTTAACAAAAATGATGATTTTCAAAAGTCGGAGTGCCTGGACATATCGGCACGGAGATGTGTTTTGTGAATTTACTCTACTATTCAAGAAACTTGCCGGGGACAAATCCGTTTAAGAAAGGGACGGGATGTGGCGTTGGTGATTCATTCCCATCAAGATCGACCACACCTGTTGTTGCCTCTTTGCCTGCTGACCAAAACAAACTAGCCCTACATGCGCTCTTTGGAAATCAGACGGGTACCGTAAGCATTGACGCTACACACACCATGGACTTGGTAAAGAAAATGTTATTTTAATCTAAATAATAAATTTATCTTCTAAAAATCTATTTATAAATTTTTGATTATAGGATTTGGAGACGTTTTAGAACAAGGTTGAGCGCAATTAAATTATTTACAGTCCACTCATGGGTCATATACTATATATGAAACAGTGTATTTATTTATTTTGAGAGATACATTTAACATTACTTTTATTTAATGGTTTCAAATTGGTAAATTAACACTAACGGTTCGGAATCGAACTTATCTTTTAACAATTATAAGAAATGTTGATTCAATACTTTTTTTTTGTTAATAAACACATGGTTGTTTAAATAAAAGGATGAAAGATGAATAAATTAAAGTAGCATAATTTGTTATATGCCCGCAATCAACAGTAGCCTAATTGGGCGTAAATGGAAATGTCTAAGTCATTCTGATTAATGGATTTAAAGCCCATTTTGGCGTAGACTGCGCTGAATAACTTTGGAGCGTTTATCCTCTACTTGAAAGTGGCGCTAGTTGTTTAATAGCTCAACTTCTTGTATTTAAACAGAGCACGTTTGTAAGACGTGCCCAGCAATAAACAGGAATAAAGACGGATATAATATCTGAAAGAGAGAGAAATAAAAATATAAATCACAGGTACAAATTGGACTCGAATAATAACTAGGAAATACCTGTGTAGAGTAGAGCGAGAGCCCAATGATCCACACAAGATGATTATACAATCAAAACAAGCTTGGAAATATATCTATAATTGCAAAGGGGAACATATTAGTTAAGCTGGAGAAATAAAATATGTGATCGTGGAGGTGTGAAGTACCTGGTAAGACAATATGTGCTCGGGCCAGACTGAACGACACAGGTTCACACACACACACTCCTGCAAACTCAAGTTTGCTACTGCAGGGAAATTACAGGATGAGCATATAGAATAGAAATCTCAAATTATAATACAATAATACCTCGGGAGTACGAGAGAAAGAGAGAGAATAGCAGATTGAGCCTCACGTCCCCAAGGCGTGAGCAACAATCAAGATAAAGGCAGGCTCAAATAGCACTATAATTATAAAACATACAGGGAATTATAGAGAGGGAAACCACATTATTTCAATATTTAATACCTGCTGGAATTATTAAACAGAAATCACACACAAGAAGGATTTAAAACATTGGACATGTCAGTCCCAATGTTTTGACAGGTACAAGAAAGGCGGGTACACTAAAAAGCACAAAGATGGGGAACAGGTACTGATGACAGCGCCGCCAAGCGGTAGACTTTCTAAGTAGGGCCTGCTGCGCCGCAGCCGAGCCGATCTTGACGCTCCGTCGCCGTAACACTAGTGTTGTAGAACATCCGACCAATGAAGTTAGAAGTGGTCGAGAAGGTATCAATAGTAGATTAATCATCTTCGCGAATTCGGCTTATCGGTAGACAGACTATCGAACTTGTCAGAGTCCGTAGCCAAAAGCATGTACAACAATAGTAGAGAAATAAAGGCCACAGGAGAATTATTTTTTTCCTCTCAATTTTTATTATAAATTAGATTTTTTTTGTTTATATTTTTATATTTGTTTACTTGAATATTTAACATATGTCTTTGCGTTTTGTGCGCAACGAGTTTCCTGGTGTAATATGTGCAAGTCCGACTATTCACATGTTAGAATAACGGGCTTTCTGGAAGAGGTATTCATTTACTGTCAAATTTGAAATGTATAATGTCATGAAATCAGCATCAAATGACGACTAAAATGCTATACCAGGTATAAAGACTATCTGACAATGCTATGGGACGCTGTGTATTCAGCGGGGGTTTCTCTTATTTTCGCTACGTTAGCCAAGTAACTGATGTTACACCTTGCTCATTGGTTAGCTGTGAATAAACTCTATATGTATATAGGGTTCTTGATTAGCGAACGAACAGGCTAATAACCAACGATCATTAGCCAACTACCACTGGGCCAAGACATAGGCTAACTAAAATACCATACGTCTATAAGCGAATGCACAGACTAACCAACTCTTTAGTACCACCGAGCCACAAAAAAAACTCATTAGTCACGAACTCCTATGTGATTATCCTTCATCGTTCATTTATTTCTTTTTGTGCCATAATTCGTGCTGATATTCATTTAAAACTTTGAAGAATTCAAAATGAAACCAAAAGTAGTTGAAATTAGAGGATTAGCAGGTAATGCACCTAGGTGTGCCTCACTAGGTGCATTATTCCTGGTGCTTTCCGACGTAGTACCAGCTAAACAAAATAAACATAATATAACCAATGGCATTTTACATTAAGTGTTAAATTTAACTTAATGGAAAATAACCCAACTGTTGTGTGCAATAGATACCTGAGGACGTAGACGAAGTAGATACCGAAATGGTTATGACGGTAGGTGCTGGAGTACTTGTTGCATTAATTGTAGAAGGGCTAGTTGGGGCCAATGTAGGACCCCATGTTGATGTGGAAGTTATAGTAGAACTAGGCGTACTAGTAGTAGTCGAGCTCATAACTTTATTACACACGTCAAGTCAAGATAATTATTTTATTGACATTATTTTAATTTTCGATTATTTTAATCGATTTTTTCTTGTTATAATCAAATAATCACAATAAAAATAATAATAATAAATATAATTACTACTTTTTTGGAAATCTCTTTTTTGGAAACTTGAAATCATCGGAAATAGCGATCAAATGTTTTGTTTTGATAATTATTTATTAAATAATCATAATCACCAAATTAAACATGGCCAGATTTGAGGAAATTACATTTTATATTGGATTTAATATTTTATTATCAGAAATAGTAAGACTTCAATTTTGAAATAAAGCATAAAGCGTGGACAACTTTTTCACGATCAATCACCATTAAGAAGAATGAGTATAGATATAAAGTATAAATTTTATTTTCATTTTCACCGCTATTTTGTCTAAAATTAAAGAAATGCGCTAGCTGAAAGGAAAGATCCTGGGAACCTTATTTGAAATTTACATATATTTTTCTATTTACAAAACGACGTTTTTATACTAGCCTTTTAAAGAGTGGTAGCATATTCGAGCCTTCGCGCAGTGGCTAGCGACTTAGATTGTGTTCGGTTCCCACTGTTGCTATTTTCAATTTTCATGAACATTTTAAATTCCTATATTGTCTAGTAATGGATCAATTATGGTTATCAAATGGTTAAAATTTATAACAATAATAACATTTAAATTTTTATCCATCTAAGGTTGTCTTATGGGTATTCATATATTGTACTAGGGGTATCTAGGGACGACAAGCCGGTGATGTGTGGGGTACAAGCAATAACAATATTTGTAAGAATTTTTTGTGAAAATAAAAAATAAATGCAATATTACCCAAAATCGGTCAATAACTACATTTAGTTTGTATATTAACGAAAGAGGATATTATTTAAAATAATACTTTTCGTTGGTAATTATATATCTAAGCGCTTTTATTGTGTAAACATAGATAATCATCATCTCTTTTATCAGTACGTCTCTTTATGAGAAACGTATAATAATACTTGATAAGTAATATACTTCTACAGTTACATATAAATAAAATTATAAACAACATCGTCCGATTAGTGTAATATATTTGTTTAAACCGTGAAATTACGGTTTAAATTAACTATTTTGCGGCATCTGTCCAATTCCTATGAAAAATATACAAATCATTGTAATACATAAACTCCTACATAATAATTAGCCGTTCATTTATTTTCTTTTTGCGCTTTTATTCATGCTGACATTCAATTAGGAAGAATTCAAAATGAAACCAAAAATAGCGCAAATAAGAGGATAAACAGCAGGTGTACTTCCCCAGTTGCATTATTTCTGGTGCTTTCCGATGTAGTCCCAACTAAACAAAAGAAAATACAAAAACATATACAATTAACATTTTAAATAGATAAGTATTTTTTTTACTTATATGATACAAAATAAATTATATTATATCATGCAATAACCTGAGGACATAGAAGTCGACCCAGAGGTGGTAGAGTTGGTGGACGCTGCAATTATATTATGCATATTAATATGTGATGTATATATAGTTTCGCATTGCAAAATCTTAATTTGTTTACCGGTGATAGTGGTTTGATCATCGGTTTGATCATTGGTTTTATCATCGGTTTGATCATCGGTTGGACCATCTGTTGGATCATCGGTTGTAGTGGTAGTTGGATCATCGGTGGGAGTAGTGGTTGAAGTTGTGGTTGAAGTTGTGGTTGAAGTAGTGGTGGGAGGGCGCCCATTTTCAGTACTCAACCAAATGTAAACGTCACTGTAGCTATTCTGAATCCATTGGACGTTAGATCGGGCCAATTCTAATCCTTGTTGTGCCGACCTGGAAGACCCTATGGTGTCTTCTTGATCAATAGCCAATTTCTCCACCTAAAATCAGATCATTATTTTACTGAATATTTTACACTATTGGCATGTTCAATACTACTCGAACCTTATCCAATTGTGCTTGAGTGTTGATTCGGTTGCACAATGCACGGAACATGCCTGAAAGACTAACAGTACCACCAACACCACCGTACTTTCCTAAACTATTATTCACCAACAATCGAATTAAAGAACTCTATGTAATTTATTTGAATGCAGTACAATTGTTTAATGTCGTCCCATCGGTTAACCAGGTAATCTAGAGCGACAGGGTGAGCTGCAGGATTAGCAGAGATGTAGTTGAAGAATCGATTAATATCTTGAATCCTGATGTAATCACTGAACGCCAAGTTGAGCAAACTTTAAACAAAACCAAAAGTATTACTTTAAAATCTTATAATTAATAAAGTAAATTGGTAATGAAGATATTACTCTGAAATAAGGACACGGTCGGTAGTGCACGTCATAGCCCTCAAGTAGTCGTATTTCTCGCTTCCCCCTTTAGCTTCCCGATATTTTTTGAAGGCGAAAGCGTACTCAACTGCTCCACCATAGGTGACAGCCGTACAGCTGATGATCCTCCTCAAATCGGGTGATATCTGCTTGTCGTAAAAAGAAGGATCACTCATCCAGAGAGAGTAGAGAACACGTGCTCTTTGAACACAATCTTGAATTCCCAGTCGATTGCAAGCCCAGTCAACTGCTATCGACCGAGCGTAGATGGTCAATGGCGAGTCCTTTTGGTTTGGTTCGAAGCCCACTTTGGCGTAGACTGAGCTGACTAACTTAGAAGCGTATATCCTCCACTCAAAAGCGGCGCTAGTGCCGTACAGAACCCTATCGATGAAGTCGAAATTGTTTGAAGCGGCCGCCCATGGAGTGTAATCAGCCTCATTGACCAGAAATTTGGTCAAACTGAGAGCATTGGCGTAAGAAGTCATGTTAGCTCTCGCTAAGTTCATGTAATCGTCGATCAACTGAGCTCTGTTGATGGGAGAGATGAAGATGTGATTGGTCATCAGCTGGTTTTTTAGTAGCTCCAAGTTGGTATCATCGTATCGCACTCGGTAGTAACCTTGGTATTAATAGTTATTCAAAAACTAGTCTTGGTAATTCAATCAAAATTGACACGGATTATTACCAACTTGGTTGATATTAAACATGACCCAGTTGTTTTCATTAGCTCCAATGGAGTCTATCGTGATTGAATTACCAAAACCAAGGAGCCAAGCAGTTCTTGGTATGAAGAAAAAGTTTGTGGCGTAAGTCAATGGGATGTGCCAACGGAAAATGCGAGTATCGCTCTGGTTCTTGGTCAATACAAAGCGCTCCTAATATTCAACAAAATTTAGATAAATTTTCTTAAGTGTAGTAAGATGGTATAATCGTACTTGGGAGATTGTGGCTGATCCACTCGTGTAATTTCGAATGACGGTGACCACTGGGTAACCCATCTGATTCGTCCAAGTATCCATAATAGTTTGAATGGCTGCAGGTAGAGCAGGAAATATATCATTTGTTTGGTCCTGAAGCCAAGTCCACAGCGTTTCCTGGTCAGTGTTACCATATGCACTTACATTTTAAAATATTAATATTACAGTTAAGAAGTAATCTCGTATTTTATAATGAATATTTCGTTAAAATTTACTTGTCTCTGACGTAGTAAGAAATTCCTTTACGGAAATTCTCCGGTCCCATAAAGCTAGCACACATTCGTAGGATGCTGGCTCCTTTCTCGTAAGAAATGGCGTCAAACATCTGATTAATCTGGTCAGGAGTCTCTACCGGATAATTGATTGGTCTAGAGGAATCTAAAGCGTCGATCCCGAAAACGTACTGAAGGTTATCAATCACAAACTGTTCACTCATTCTAAAAGTTGGTTCCACCTGTTTTAATGAAATTGGTTTTATATATTACCTATTACCAAACCAAGATTTTAAATGAACCAAATCAATTTACGAAGTCTGTGCCGACGCTCTCCATAAAAGTGGCGAAACCTTCATTCAACCAGAGAACGTTCCACCAGTCCATGGTGACAAGGTTACCGAACCATTGGTGAGCCAATTCATGAGCGATTACGAGGGCAACTCTTTCTTTCGCCGCTTGAGAGGACCTCCCTTCGTCAATCAGCAGATCTTCTTCCCTATAAGTGATGAGCCCCCAGTTTTCCATAGCCCCTATAAAAGTGATCAAGTACTTATTTACTTACATAATCAATTTAAATTATGTAAACAAGGAATAACCTGCAGAAAAATCTGGTATTGCCGCCATATCCATCTTTTTCAATGGGTAATCAACCTGGAAGAAATCTTTGCTGTAATAATTGAGAATTCTCGGTCCCAAGTTCCCTGCATACCTTTAATTACATAATAACCGTTTACTATAAGCAATTGAAAATGAATGGTACTGGTTATATACTTGGTTAGGTCTTCATAACCAGGACGAGCGATGATTCCAAAGTTTACTCCTGGACTTAGATTTTGATCTGAAACAGTTCTGACAAAATCTGACACCATCTATTGAATAAAATACATTAAAACTTGATGACGTTAAAGTAAAAATACTGAAGCATACGATTGCCATTAGATAAGTCGACATTATAGGTGACTGCGAGTAGAAATCATTTGTAAAATCTCCAGCTCTATGTAACGTACACAAGTCTTATATTGATCAATCTAATAATATGGAGTTTTTTTTATGAAATTGAATACGTTATGCTGCTGCTCAGTAGTAAATTAGAGACCGAACTTAGGCCGTTTATTCTTCGTACAGCTAAAGTGAATTTAGCCTTCAAATTAGGTTCATCGAAACAAGGGAAAGCCCTCCGAGCATCTGTTGGTTCAAATTGAGTAACGCCCAAATACCTTTTGGCAAACAAAAAGTATAATTATAGGAGTAGATTAATAATAGAATAACAATTATACTTGGTAACGCCATTGTCGTCGTAACTAGACCGGTAAAAGCCCCGCAACTCATCGTTTAGTATTGAAGTAAAGGACATAAAGATCTCATATGTACCACCTACATCCATGTCAGATGGAGAGACCTGGACGGTGTACATTTCTCTCGTTTCCTGCTCATCCCATTGAGCTGTAATTACCGGATTGTAATCCAAATCAATATTTTTCACCTGGATTATTATGAAACAGAAGTATAGTCCTTATAATCTTTTAATAAATAGGGAGATTTATAGAAGTAATACTGAAATGGAATTTGTATTGATCAAGAGATCTGCAGCGTTGAAAGTGATGTTATTGGTCTTTTTGATACACTCGAAGCGGATCGTGACGGTACCGTAGGTCGAGAAGACGTTCGGATCCAAATTGGGGCTCAGGAAGAGATCGTAAGATATCGGTTTCAGTTCTCCTGGAAGCCTGAAACTCTCACCTTGTCTCCCAGATTTATTAATACGAAGTGGGGATAGATCATCAGCTTTTCTTCGGGAGTAGAGGTGGGCTAGACGGGATGGAGCGTGCCAGTGGGTACCATCGTAGTCGGCTTCGATGCCTAGGCTGTCAAACTTGTCAAAGAGGCCGTGACCAGAGACACAATAACATATAAATGGAAGTAATAGGTGGTAAAGAAAGGCCCTCATTGTTCCTGAAATTATTAAAGAATACCATATCATTATTTTATGTCGGACTAGTTAGTGTGATCTAGA
This sequence comes from Chydorus sphaericus, assembly GCA_030141595.1. Classification (NCBI taxonomy): domain Eukaryota; kingdom Metazoa; phylum Arthropoda; class Branchiopoda; order Diplostraca; family Chydoridae; genus Chydorus; species Chydorus sphaericus. Next base: position 140,143 of record CM057931.1, read on the forward strand.
ATTTTTTTACTTGAAAATAACATTTGAAGTGATGCTACATTCCAGTAGCAGGTGAGATTGTACATTTGCCAGCTCGTGCTTTGCAGACCTATAAATGTTATTAAGATATTTACCTACGCTGTACAGCATAAAATAATAAAACGGAAATAATAAAAGGCGGCGGCGAAAAAAGGTTTTGAAATGCGCTGCCATCAAAGAAAATAAAAATCTTAATCCTGTTTATGATGAACTAGAGTCATCTATACTCATTCGTTATATAGATAGTATAGCTATTTCTTATTATCTCTATGAAAAAAAATCTAATAAAGGCTTATGCGCGATCTAGCAACATGTTTACTCAATATACATCCAGATGATGTATTATTACAGTAAATTTAACCAAAGTAACTGCTGTTATACAAAAGTACAATAAATGAATTCCTTGCAGTACGAATAAAGATCTATAGAAAGATCGCTTTTAAAACGTAAAGACCAAATGTATAATACAGAAATGTACTGACGATGCTCATTTCAATACCTAAAATTCTACTATTTTATTTTTCAATCTTTATTACACTCTGGCTACATGCATATGAGTGTTATCTACCGCCCAAGTAGCTATAACTATAATATATTTGAAAGAAATTGAATTATTTTGTTTCAGCGTGAGCGAGTTTCTTATCATATAGACTATGTGCTCCACGCACACTGCACACACAATCACGCAAACAGATAACAACTTGAAGTAAAATAAATGGTCAAATTAAAAGTTGGAATTTGATAGAAAACCAATGTAAAATGATGAATTATATGTATATATACACGGTATAGAGCCGATAAACCGAAGGGAGGCTTGGGGGCGTTCCTAATTATTTAAATTTATTTCGCACACTTTAAAAATGAGTTTTTTGGGTAGTAATGGCAACTTATAATAATTACTCATAAAATGACTTTTGATGCTAAATCAGAGAACTTTAAAGCGACCTAACTTGGTTTTGACAAAGTTTGAGGTTGTAACTTGTTATAGGCAAATTCACATTTATTCAAATTAGTTCACTGACGAAAAATATATTTTTTTAAATTTAACCTGACATTCACAGTCAATACTTAAATTGTATTCTTCCATGCGTGCATTCCTTATCACATACATCACATCCTAATCATAAAACACACTTATATGAGTAGTCACTGATAACTTTTTTTTTACATTTGAACGCATCACGCAATACAATAACACAGTGGTCTACTATTCGGCATGGATCATTGTTCAACTTTAAATTTTCGTCTCTATAAATAAAATGGCTTCTTCAACTGACGGCGATTCGGAAATAGCAAGTAGTGTCAACTAATAATGCATTATAAAATGCATTTTAACAGACGTCTATTATCCTAATATCTATTTATTGTGTAAATTTATCGTATAGGTTTAAGAAAGGACATATCCACTGCCAATTCTAAAATTGCAGGTAACTTCAATTCTTTATTACATTCAAGACACAAAATTAACAAAAGTTATGTATTTATTGACTTCATTACATAAAAGTTAAATAATATAAACACACTTTTAATATAATCTAAATTTATCAGATTTAAGAAAGGATCTATCCACTGCCAATTCTAAAATTTCAGGTAACTTTATAACTTCAATACATTTAAGACACCAAATTAACAGATGTTATTTAATTATTTATTGATAATAATATGAAGCATTGGAGAAACAGATATCTGTTCTGTCCAATGATGGAAGCATAAGCAGCAGGCCAGTAATCGTTTTCGATGCTTACCGAAATGTTAAGTACAAAGGTGCCATGACCACTATTACATATGACGGCCTCAACGTGAACGAAGGCGGCGCCATGAACAAGGACACTGGCATATTTAAGACTCCCTTCAATGGGATCTACGAGTTCAGTTTCTACGCCATTTCGACCAGAAAAGTCCGAGTAAGACTGCGTGTGAATGGAAGAGATAGGGCCATGACTCAGAAAGACTTCATACATGAAAGCGGTTCTCCGCTTGCGACGTTATCCATGTCAGTAATATTGGAGTTGGTGACCAACGATAAGGTTTCGTGTTTCCTAGAAAAAGGCGGTCCTTTGTACGAGAGGGATACTCAGTCCATGTCTACCCACTTCACTGGCAAACTATTAGCATTGAAATAAATTCATCCAGTTGCAGAATTATCTCCTTTTCAGCAGGCCTAAACTGTTGAAATTCACTACGCGAATATCATCGTACAGTACATGAATTGTATGAAATAAAAAAGTCTTCTACGCATTCAAAAAAATAATACAGATTTGAAAACCTTAAGTGTTGAAGCTTGTTACACAAAGCCATTACTAATTTACTTGTTTGCCATAAAGATGCATTTTTTTCGAATGAAGAGGTTGCGAGGTTTTTTTTAGCTTAAATAAAAGTTTTTATTTTAAAGAGAGAATTATTGAATTTCTGAGAATTATTTGTTTGATCCTTGATTCAGTAATTAAAAAATATATATATTTATATAAAATTTACAAATTTTACATGCAATAATTACACAGTAGTTAACTATTCAACACGAACTATTCTGTATGGTCTCCATAAATGCATTGGCTTCTTCAAGTGATTCAGAAATATCAAGTATTAGTGTTTAACGATCAAATACATTACAAAATCAAATAATATAACATACTTTTAATATCGTAATACTTATTAATTTTTCAATCTATCAGGTTTAAGAAAGGATCTGTCCACAGCCAATGCTAGAATTGCAGGTAACTTAATTACTTTATCTTTAAAAAGAATAATGTGATATCACATTATTCTTTTTCAAAAAATAACTAATGCATGTTTACTGATTGGTAATATGAAGCATTGGAGAAACAGATATCCGCTAATGGGAGCAGGCCAGTAGTCGTTTTCGATGCTTACCGAAATTTGGACTTCAAAGGTGACTCGACCACTATTACATATGACGGCCTCAACGTGAACGAAGGCGGTGCCATGAACAAGGACACTGGCATATTTAAGAGCCCCTTCAATGGGATCTACGAGTTCAGTTTCTACGCCAGGTCGATGGAGAAAGTACGGACGAGTTAGACTGCGAGTGAATGGGAATGTTAGAGCGACGGCTCAGAAAGACGCCCTATACTTTAAAGGGATTACAGCTCCGGTTGTGACGTTATCCATGTCAGTCATTCTGGAGTTGAAGGCCAATGATTAAGTTTCGTGCTTCCTAGAAAAAGGTGGAGCTTTGTATGAAAGGGAAACTCACTCCATGACCACCCACTTCACTGGCCAGCTATTAGCACTGAAATAAACTCACCCAGTTGGAAAAGAAAGTTTTTTTTTATGTTCTTCAACGAGTATTAATAACTGTTAAAATTGACTACGCGAATAATCGTCGAAGTATGAATTATACATGAAATAAAGAAGTATGTAGAGCTACTATATTTTAAAAATTCAAATTTGAAAGCCTATAAAACTGTTATAGCTTACTAGACAAAGCCATTACTATATTGACATAACCATTTAACTAAGCTATGAATCCTGTATCAAATCATGTACGTTCATGACTATTTTTTTTTGTTTGAGCCAGTTGCTTATCATAGGCATGCTTATTGTGTATCTCTTACTCGTTAAATTATTGCCCCATGCACACTGCACCCACAATTAAGCTAACTGATAACAATTTTGAGTAAAATAAATATCCAAGGTAACAATTCAAATTACTAATTTTGTACTAAATTGTACTAAACTATGACCAGACATACTTTTAAAGTACGTAACTTTTTTTGCCTGTACTGTAACGCGAATTCACAATAATTCGATCATATTTCGATGTAGTTCCTCTAGTTAAAGAAAATTGCATTTCAACTGGCATTTACGAACCAACAGTTAAATTCTACTCTTCCACGCGTACAGTACATTCCTTATCAAATTCATCACACCTTAATTATAAATCATATATATGCTAACTAATGTCACGAGTTGTGACTGGTAACTTTCTTTTGCAATTTAACCCATCGCGCAGTACAATAACGTGGTAGTCTACTAGTCAACACGGACTACATGCTGTATATAGTCTCTACAAATGTCTTCTTCAACTGATTCAGAAATAGCCAGTAGTGTTACACGACCAAATACATTATAATGTATTTGGTGGTATTATATGACTTTTATGTATATATAAATCATCAAATAATATTAACATACTTTTAATATCATAGTATCTATGTATTATATCTAAATTTATCATAGATTTAAGATGGGATCTATCCACTGCCAATGCCGAAATATCAGGTAACTTCATTATTTAATTACATTCAAGGCTTGTATATTGATTCATAATATGAAGCATTGGAGAAGCAGTTATATGCTCTGTCCTATGGAGGCATTAGCAGGCTAGTAGTCGTTTTCGATGCTTATCGAAATAATGAATACAGGGGTGATATGACCACCATTACGTACGACGGTCTCAATGGCATCTACGAGTTCAGTTTCTACGCCAGCTCGAATAAAAAAGTACGAGTTAGTCTGCGAGTGAATGGGAATGGTAGAGTGACGGCTCAGAAAGACTTCATAGACCACAAAAGTTGTAGACCTCCGATCGTGACGTTATCTATGTCAGTTATTCTGGAGTTGAAGGCCAACGATAAGGCTTCGTGTCTCCTAGAAAAGGGTGGACCTTTGTACGAGAGAGATGGTCAGTTTATGATTGTCTACTTCACTGGCAAACTATCGGCACTGAAATAAATTCAGCATCGAAAGCGAGAGATATTTCTATAGACATTATAAATATGTCTTAACTATTTTTAAAAATGCGACCAAAATCAATATCATAATCTTTTAATGCATGTAGCATTTAACCACCGCCTGAAAAAAATGTATTCTCAATTAACTTGGAGACGAAGTGTGGTGCTTTTAGATTATATTTTAGCAGTTTCACCTTCTAATAAAATAATCTACGACAGTTAAGAATAACTAGGAGTTTAGGACATGCGTGTTTAACTTAATTTTAAATGTTCTAAAAGGAAGGTAAGGTTAGGAACAGTATCAGGGATATACAAGCGAGGCCACTGATCCAACTTATAGTTGTAAAGAGATACGATTGCCCCCTGGATTTTATCAAGAAACTCTTCGTACAGGTCGTGTGGCCCAATGGATAAGGCGTTGGACTTCGGATCCAAAGATTGCAGGTTCGAGTCCTGCCACGATCGTTATACCAACTACTTTTGTGCGTTATGACTGATAACTTTTTTACTTATTGTTCAAGTATCACGCAGTACAACACATTCGTTGACTATATTCAACACTCTCTAATTTGATGGTTTCTTTTTCAACTGAAACAAATAAATTCAGAAATAGCAGGTATTGTTAATTACTGTTTAAATCCAAACTTATCAGTTTTAAGAAACTGCCGCAATGCTAAAATTGCAGATAACTTTATACCGTATACTTCAGTGTTTAGGACAAATCATCAATCATCATTCAGGAAGACTACCTAATGGATAGCGGTTATACGAAACCATCACAGAAGTTTCCCATGAAACTGTATTTTTTCTCTGGGTTTTTTTAGATTAAATAAAAGCAGTTCATTCATTCATCATTCCAGCATCAGTGCAACTCACTGATTCTTATAATAATTCTTTCGTAAAAAAAATAAGTATTTGCAACGTGGCCGTAGTATGTTTCCAGATCTGTTATTAGTTGACATGTTATTACTTGTTATAAGTTTCGCCACTTAGTCAGGCGTTAAAGAAAATTTTAGCACGAACTACGCAGTCTGGTACGAAGAGCCGAAGAGTTTATCCGTAACTCCGACAGTCTCATCTTCAACATTTTGATTAATAAAGGATTCATCCGTTTCTCCGACGGCTTCACCTTTAACAGTTTTCGCATGTTTTTCCGACGTTAACTAAACCTTTTCTTTCTTGAAGTGCACTGAGATTTCTTTCTTGAAGTGCGTTGAGCATGATTTATGAAGAGCTTATCCATTTATTCGACGGCTTCGTCTTCAAGATTCTTGGTTTATGAAGGGCTTATCTGTTTCTCCGTCGGCCTCACCTTCAACACTCTAAATTTAAGAAGGAATTTTCCCGTGACTCCGACGGTCTAGCCTTCAAATGCATGTTCTTTTTTTCTACGAACCAAGTGATTCGTAAAGGTAAGAGATCCTTTTTTTTGTTGACCAACTTTGAGTTTGGGCAAGACTTTTATGCAAGACAAGACTTTATGCAATTATTTGTTTGATGGTATTAAGGCAGTAGATAATTTAATACTTGTTGTGTAAGGTCGCTTTTTCCTTTTCTTTCACAGTCGACTCTAAACACACATCGAATTTCAAAAATAAGTTTTTTTTGTTTATGCTGTTGTCTAGTTGAGTTGACACATGACGTTTTTCGGCCGCCGAAAAATCGAGCCGAAAACAAGCCGAAATAAAAAAACCTTTTGGCTTTCCAAAGTTGAAACTTTCTAAACTTTTCGGCGCCGAAATTGAAAGCCGAAAAAACCGAACAGTCAATGAGATGAAGCCATTTCATCACGTGGTAGTGCGCAAATTATAACAAGTTTTAGAGCAACTTCACCAATGCCAATTTTTTTTCCTTCTGTCAGATACGACTGAAATCAGCCGAAAACATTTACAGTATGAATGTGTCAAGCCGAAAAAATGTAATCTTTCGGTTTTCGTCTTTCGGCCGAAAAATGTCATGTGTGAACGGGCCTTTAGGGCGATTGAACTCCATTAGCATTCCGATCGTGGCACAGAAAGAGAGTTTCTATAAATGAAGCACAAGTAGTATTTATCGCGATCCAACGACACACTTTGTCAAGTGCTAGATATGAATGGCTGTGGCGGTTCTTTACATTTATTAAAGGAAACATTTCTTTCCAGTGAATTCCAGATTTTCCTCCTTTTCTGTAAGAATCGGCCATATTACTTTCTGTATTCGTCGATCTGCTGTGTGATTTTCTGTATTCGTCATTCTTTTTCCTTCCATTTTACTTTATCTCGTAAAAAATTTGAATGCATCGGTCGTTCTCTTTAGAAGTGGAAACTGGTTTTTCTTCCTCTTGGCTTTGAAGGATTGCGCGAATAGCAATGTGATTTTTTTACACTTACAAATTATGTTTTCTGGACTAATGAGCGTAATTTTGTTATATTGTCGCAAAATGTGGCGGGGATTGGGGTCGCAATCGACCGGCAACGCTTTGGAACTTTAATTTATTTAACTTGTTTCTTTTTCAATCTCTTGTTTTTCTGTCGACATTTCCAGTTGAATTATTTTTTCAACGTCCTCAAAATAAGGAATGCAAAACTGGACGCATGTTTTAATTTGGATTTGTTTTTGCAGAAACTTGAAATGTAGTCTGGCATTATGAAAGATTGGTGACGTGGCGGGTACATTGATAGACCCGTAGCGTTCGGATTTTATTAAATGCTTTTTTTCTGTAGATTAACTTGTGTAAAATATTCAAAGGAAGTAAATTTGAGGAAAACGCCCTATTCGATGTGGCATTCTTTAAAAACTTTTTCTGAGCTGTTTTCGATGTGAAGATTGTTAATTTGATAAATAAGCTGAATTTTCAGAAAAAATAGCTGTCTTGATTTATTCCCTTTTTCGAAAGTTTATAACTTGCGAAAATTATTCATGACGGGTTGGTTGGTGGGGGACGTGGCAGGGTTCATTGTCTGGCAACGCCCTAATCAAATTGTTGATAACTGGTTTTATAACTTGGATGCATACAAATGGCACAAGTTTTTGAATTTTGTGTGTGTGGTGGACGTGGCACATTTTACTGACCGGCAACGCCCTGGCTAAAGTTCTCTACAAAATAAAGGAAATACTTAATGTAATGTAATTCGTAATATGCACTAACATTACTGCATTATGCAACAACGGTTTTTGGTCACTTTCGCTTTTAACGAACACTTTCTCGACAAACTTGTGGTTAAAAAGTGACCGTTTTTCATTGATCATCATAAAGTGGGTGATCTAATGTGTTGGTTAACTGAACTTTAGCCCATTAAAAGGATTATTTCATCTGGTTTTTTTTACAGGTAAACAGATAAGTGTACTTTACCACATACACTAACATGGCGATTGAACACATCGGCTTACAGGGGAATAAAAAAAGGGGCAAATACTTCTGCTGCCGACTGTATTAATACATCATGCTCATCTAGCCAAATTGACGGAATAAACTTATTTCATTATTGCTTGTAATGGTTTTATTTTACTTGTCTTGCTTAATACTGTGAAGCATGTATGAGTTTCATTAGCCAACTAACAACTATAGCTTTGCTTTTTAAAGTAGTAAAAAAAATTGAATTTTTTTTTACCAAGAAACTTTAAACTGAACTTTTAAAATTCTTGGTGGACCAGTTTCTTATCGTATCGACATGATGCTTATATTACTCTTATATTGCTGTATGCAATCAAGCCTACTGATACCAGCTTTGACTAATTAATTTGCCTAAATTGAAAAGTTTAAATACAAAACTACCTATCTACCGAAGTAGATGTAATTTAAAATAATATACTTAAATGATTTCCTCTCAATCAAGAAAACTGATAAATGAATTATAGGCTACATTTATATAAGTATAGTTTTTAAAAAAGAATTCAAGCTCAGATTCACAACGATATAACATAACTAAATTTAATTCTTTAATGTACACATTTCTTTTTACATCCTTATCATAAAACCAAGTCGCCATAATACCAATAGAAGTAAAAATCATGTTGTGACTGATCAACTTTTTAAATTCTAACGCAATACGCAGAATACAACACAGCAGTTGACTACTTTCAACACGGATTATCGTTCAACAGTCTCCAACTCAATATGGCTTCTCCTTCAACTGATGTCACTTCAGAAATAACAAGTAACGTATTGTCTATTACAGATTAATACACAGACTCCTCTTGAAGACAGATATTGTTACCTCATCTAAATTTGTATTATTATTGTTTAAACTTTATCAGATTTAAGAAAGGATCTATCCGCCGCTAATGCTAAAATTGCAGGTAACTTCATTACTTCATCACATTCATAACACAAAAAATAACAAATGCGTCTTTACTGATTGGTAAATATGAAGCATTGGAGAAACAGATTTCGGCTCTGTCCAATGATGGGAGCATTGGTAGCAGGCCAGTAGTCGTTTTCGATGCTTATCGAAATGTCAAGTTCAAAGCTGCCATGACCACCATTACATACAACGGCCTCAACGTGAACGAAGGTGGCGCCATGAACAAGGACACTGGGATATTCAAGACCCCCTTCAATGGGATCTACGAGTTCAGTTTCTATGCCAACTCAGTTTTAAAAATCCGAGTAAGACTGCGAGTGAATGGAAGAGATAGGGCCACAGCTCAGAGAGACTTCATAATGGATAGCGGATTTCCACTTGCGACGTTATCCATGTCAGCCATTTTGGAGTTGAAGGCCAACGATGATGTTTCGTGTTTCCTAGAAAAAGGTGGTCCTTTGTACGAGAGGGATACTCAGTCAATGACTACCCACTTCACTGGCAAACTATTGGCACTGAAATGAATTCACCCAACTGGAAAATTATCTCCTATTTCAACGGGTATAATAACCTATTGAAATTCAACACGCGAATAATCATCGCTATGTGGTGATATCGTATGAATTATATGAAATAATAAGAAGTCTTTTTTGTATTGAAAAAAAAATACAAATTTGAAAACCTAATAAACTGTTTAAGCTTATTACACTAGTTTATTGACAAAACGATGTATATTTTCGAAGGATGAGGTTGCGTTAAAAGATTTTTTTTTAAGCTTGCTGAACAAAAGTAATTCTTTTAAAGTAAATAATTATTGAGATTATGTTAGAGCTGTAATCGTATAGGAATCTGACGGAGGAGAAGCTGTCGGAGTAGTATTTGGTTCTGTTGGAATAGACCCAGTCCCAGAAGCGATTCTCAAAAGTAATGCAGTCGACGTGAAGGTCGGTTCTGTAGGAGAAGTGGTCGTACTATTTAATTGGCTATAAGAAGGAGTAGAAAAAGAGGAAATAATGGAATCAGCCCAGTAATATAATCATGGCTATCTTATGTAACAAGAAGTAGGATGCTGTTGGGGTCTTGTTAAATTACGTGTTTTGATTAAATTACAATAGTTAAGAAATTTTAATGGGAACTCAAATATGTGGCAAAACATCAACACAAGTTGTTACTGATAACTTCACTTGCTTTTTAACGCCTCATGCAGTACAATAACACAGTAGTTAATTATTCAACACGAAGTAATCTGTATAGTTTCTATAAATTCAATGGTATCTTCAACTGATTCAGAAATATCAAGTAGTTTTATACAATCAAACACATTACATAAAAGTCAAATAATATTAAAAGAATTTAAATATCATAATTCCTATTTAATTTGTGAATCTGTCAGGTTTAAGAAAGGATCTATCCACTGACAATGCTAAAATTGCAGGTAACTTTATTAAAAAATAACTCATGCGTGTTTTCTGATTGGCAAATATGAAGCATTGGAGAAACAGGTATATCCGCTAGTGGAAGCATCAGGTTCAATAGGAAGTTTAGTGCGCAACCAAATATATATTTTCAATCGACATGTTATAAAAGTGACATTTAAAACTTAAAAATAAATAAATCATATATTGACATTTCGCTCCTGCTAAAATTTTAAAATGATGAGTTTATAAAATTAGGAATTGAACATTGGTATTAAAATTTCAATTAAAACCGCGGAACGTTTTACAAATTTAAAAGGCAAGATGCAGAGACAAAACTTATTGAACTCAGAATAATTTCAGCATTCGACGTGGAACCTAATAAAATGGTACAAAGTAGAAGAATTTAAATGTTAGACGAGATAACAGCAATAAACCGTTTACTTCCTAAGTATCTTCAGTTTGTCGCAATTATCTCTTAATTCATATGTTTGTGAATTGTGAATGATGTTAACTTCATTTTGCAATTCAAGCCATCGCGCAGTACAATAAGATGGTAGTCTTGTTCAACACGAACTATTCTGTGTCGTCGATCCCTATAAATGGCTTCTTGAGCTGATTTAGAAATAGCAAGTAATGTTATTACACGATCAAATAAATTACAAAGTCAAATAATATATAAACAGACTTTTAGTAGTTATTAGTTCTATTCTCTGATAAGCCCAATTTGTATAGAGATTTCTGTATAGAAGCAATATAACGAAGTAAATGCTCTTGTGTAAAATTTTAATTTGATAATAGGCATTGAGCACTGATTGTCAAGACGTCAAGTGAATAATTATAATGTTGCAATGCTGTTATATGCGATTGTTTATTTCATTGTCATTCTTATATTATATTTGATAAATTTGGTCTTAGTTAAAGAAAAGAATCTACGATTTAGAGAAGAACGATTAGAGACGTGTTCAAGCAAATCTTCATTTTGATGTTGAATGTTCTAAAAAGAAGTTAAAGTTAGGGACAGTATCAAGAATATCCAAGCGAGGCCACTGGCTGCATTCTTTGTTGTTGCCGATGTGGGCATAACTATATATAATTGAAAAACATAAATAATTTTCACAGTTATTTATACATATTTATTTAATATATATAAATAATCAGACGAATTATTATCTAACCAAATTGTGCTAGGGTGGTAGAAGTAGATGAATCTGTTTGAGTGGAGTCCGTCATTGTAATGGTTGGTTCTGAAGTAGAAATTGGAGTTTAACTAGTGGTTTCATACATTTTTTAAATTGTAAAAATGTATACCGAGAACAGAGACGGAGTATGTTATGTTGAATGTGGCGCGACCGAAAGATACATCTGCATTCATCCAAAGTTTGCTGTTAGAGCTGGTGTAAAGTAAAGTAGATTCACCGTTGGGGAAGGCAGGAGAACCACCATTTAATTTCGGACTAATAATTGCACCACCACTGACATCTTCTCCGTTTCCTACAGTGAACGAGTTTGACTGAGGGCCCAAATTGAACTGATCTTCACTCAGAGTCAATGCGATGATCGAATTCGGACAACTTTTGATAATAAGTTTATACTGAAATCAGCAGAGATGAAATCGTGAGGTTTATTTTAAAATATTAAATAAGATGTTACGGATTGTTACGTACTTTTCCCCAGTAGTCATAATCAATCAAAGGAAGTGGATAAAATGGGGAACTGATGGTTCCCGTATTGGAATTTTCATCACAATCGACATCCAGTGAAATTGTGCAATCAATTAAATATCCAAGATTTAATGGGCAAGAACCAAAATCCACATCATGCCCCACCACTATACCTAATCCTACCACAATAAATGCAATATGGATCACGTTTAAAATTACTGTAACATTCAATTTAAATACCATAGATGAAGAAAAACAGGACAAAGCAACGGCGTAGCTCCATTATTGTTGAATTGTTTAACGACAATATCTCCAAAAACGTCATCAAAATTTGTTGGCATCAACCAGGAAAACCTTTAATCAATAAGGTGATGGCAATATGTAGCAAGTAAAACCCCGTAAACCTACTGCAGGTTAACTTCTTAGGATTTATAAAAAAAAAGTCTATATTGGTACTCGAGTTTACTGATACGGTGCGGATAACTATTACCGGGAGATTTTTCAGTTCTGAATAAATATTCAGAAGAACAATTAGCTAACCTGGTGGTTCTGGGGTGGTAGAAATAGAGGGCTACGTTGAACGAGTCTGCGAAGGCTACGAAGAGAGAGATTCCGATGATTCCATATTTACATGGAATAGCTTTTTTTATATTCTAATAGAAATGTGCTGCAAAAAAAAGGATTATCCAAAATAATTCATTGGTTGTATATTCCCCGGTGATGTCGACATAGTCCCATAAATACAAAAAAAAAAAACTTTTCGGAACAAGAAATCTGAAAAGGCATTATAATTTGCTAAAGCAAAAGTATTAATAAGGTAAATATATAATCCCAGGCGACGAAAGAATCCTGGAGGGGCTAGCAATTATACATGAAACAGGTATTAAAAATAAATATCAATACGGAAGGGATATAATCTCAAACCGGCTTCATTCGGCGATCAAAGACCTCAACTCACTCGCCTTGAACAGTGGATTCTTGTTTCTCTTCCATCTTAAGAGCCCACATTACTTTGAGTATAATCAAAAGTTGCTGAATGCGGTTCAACAAATATACATATTTCAAATGACTCGGCCAATTTTTCTTTTAGGATCGTCTTTGAAAAATAAAAGCGTGTTGCTTGTATTAACAGTTATTGGTTTGGTTTGGGTAATTGTAGCCGTCTTCCAGCAAACCCATTTAAAAAGGTTTACATTAGAAAAGCTTTTTAATAGTTATGGGACTGAAAGAGAGATCCGTAAGAGATACAACTTGATCGATGGATCACCAAAGCTGATTCAGGAATGTACCGTAGGTAAGTCATATTTTTAGTAAACATAATAATATATTAAAAATTTGCTTTTTATATGCATAAATCATAATTCCACTTATCAAACCGGAAAAAACTAGTTACATAAAATATTGATTAATTACTTAAAAAGCTTATTACACTAAGTAAGGGTGCATAAAGTTTTCCAAAACTACTTGAAATTAATCTAATGATTTTAAAGGTTTTTCTCGTAACCTAATGGTAGGAAATAGTTTATTTAGTGATTTTTGACAGCTCTCGATCGAACGTTTATAACGCACCTATAGCTGTACATAAAAAGAGATAAGATCAAATGATGAAGTAACGCTTCTTATAAAATATTATGATGAATGATTATATGTTATCGATCACGCAGAGTTGATGAATGCCAATAAACTGGAGCAAGATCATCCATGTGTAGTTGAAATGATTCGGAGTAAGTTTATGATTCCACCGGCAGCAGGAACTGAACCGTATCAGCTTGATGACCCTAGAGAAATAATGCCGATATTGATGCGACCTAAACTAGACGCCGACGCGAACCACTTATTGAAAAACAAAGTAATTATAACCAATTATACAATTTCAAAGTATATGTTGATGAAATGTTTTTAAGAGAGAGGTGTTTACATTTTTTCCATAGCTTATTTAAATGTTTTTACATATAGAGCAACGGATTTTTTGTCGAGGCTGGTGCCCTTGACGGTCAGCGATTTTCAAATAGTCTATTGTTTGAGCGGGACTACAACTACACCGGACTCCTAATTGAAGGAAATCCAACCATATTAAAAAAATTGGTGGCACGAAAAAGGAAGGCTTGGATTTTGCCTGTGTGCATCAGTATGGAAGTTTTCCCGAGCAAGGTATGCATATATATATATATTTAAAATAAAAATAAAAATCGTGATTTTAGCATTTCAATTGCAATTAATAACACGAATAAAGGTTTATTTTTGAAGTCATATAGTTTTTTTTATGGATAGTTACTGTTTAAATTTACTATTTATAATTGATTACCAGTTAAATATTAGTTCCATTTGTATTGCTAGGTACTCTTTCAGTCAAGTGACGTTCATGTGAAAGCATCGGCTGGGTTCCACATAGTGGAAAAAGATAGCAATGGAAACAAGATCTTTGACAAAAAATTTGATTCCAGATATGGAGGCCAAATTTACGAAGACACTACGGAAGTCCAATGTTTTCCCTTGTACTCTATCCTGCTGGCTGCCAATCGAACATGCGTCGACTACTTGAGCCTTGACGTCGAGGGCAGTGAAATGAGAATTCTTAGTACGATTCCGTGGGAAAGAGTCGATATCAAGGTAAAAAATTGCAATGTATATGTAACTAAAATAATAGAACAAATAGTGAAACCAAGTAAATAAATTTGCGAAAAAGGATTAAATTAATTTCTTTGGTGATTTAGTATTTTCAGTAAATTAATATATTTAGTTTAATTTGGCATATACTAGATGATGCACGCATGTTGTTACTTAGCACTGTACCAATGAGCCAAAAGGACGAAGGAAATTCATTATTTATTAGTTAACCAATTATATTAAATATATTCATATTGACAATTTTTACTATTATTTAAAATGGTACTCTTACAGGTATTGCGGATAGAATACCATAGGGTTGTCCCAAAAGATAATTTAACGCCGGAACAAGTCCTCGATCAATATATGGAAGGAGAACCTGGTTACACCAAATATACATCTATTTTTATAGATAGTATCTACTTCAAAAATGGCATTATTATATAAATTCAATAAATATACTTGTCATTGTTAAAATGGATTAACGCACTGGAAATATGGATAATCTAAACTTATAAAGCTGAAGCACAAACCTCCCACTCGGCCACGGCTTAAGGTTTTAACTCGCGAAAAAGCCGAATACCCCCCACTTTTTAACATGTCTCATTGTCACCGGAAATTCGTGACGAAAGTTACGAACGTCGAAAGGCGCCAGCATCGTCTGCAGACCGAGCTTGAGATAGGGAAATTAACATGGACACCCGATGCCAAATGCTTTCAACTTTTTCTTGGCTAAAATCCCGTTTTAAGTGAAAAACTTGCTACGATCGCACGGCTTAAATCAGCCAAATTCTAATGAGACCAAACTCGATAAAAAATAATGAGTAGTTAATTTACAGTAATTGAAAAACCAAATTTACCACCCATCATACCACCCCCCAAAACTCACATTGCTAAACCATAGATTCGCAACTCGAATGTGACTTATAGCGCCTCTGGTTTCCACTCTCAAGCAGGTTGTTTAAATAGAATGGAGATTTTAATTTAAAATTCAACTATAGAAACCTGTCTTTTTTTCTTCTTCTTCTTTAGGAATGATATTCATTTTCGCTCCTTTCACTGGTTGGACTGGTTTTTAGAAGGGGAAGGAATACATGGCCCAACAGCTGCAGAGCCAAGCGTTCATTCTCTTACCTACCATTTCTTATATCACACTCTTAATTTTCAATGTTCAATACATATATTCATTTTTTATTGCGTTAGACATAACCAAACAGCATTGTTAATGTTAACAAGTGTAATATAGTCTTATCCGAATAAAATATTTAAAAAATCCAAAATGTCAGCTTTTTCAAGTGTGCCTTTTCTGTAAATTCAAAATTATGGAATATCATTGCACCAACAGGTAATCAAAATCATTCTTTTTACAATAAAAAAATAGTTTAGAATAAAGGTTTTAAGTTTTTCAGATTGCGATGATACTTTACAAGATCATAAGCATTATAATCCTGAGGGTTTTTTTGTTGCATGTAGTGACCAATAATCTCGTAACAATTAATGTTACATTGTATTTTTAATTAAACTCGTTTAATTTACTGTTAATTCAATTGCATCTGGATGTTTGCTAAAAACTGCGAAACCCTATAACATCCAGGTATACTACAAGGGATATAAAATTCTATCATCATCGCCGACACATTTTTATGATTCTAGTGCACTAGATGTAATTTCTGAAATCTGTTGAAATATTTTATTCAGTATTTAAAATGAGGGCCGTCCAAAGAGTCGGCTGTGCCCTCCTACGGGGTCCCACCCGACCTTTGAACGTCCTAACCAGTGTGATGGTAGTGTTAGGGGTAAAAATTAAAATGAAATACTTAAATAGTATATTTTTATAACCATACGTTCGCATACGTTAGTTGCTTTACTTTTTAAATTTTTTTATTTGAGTAATTAATTTTGTATTTAAAAAGTTATGTTTGAAAATACTCTTTTTGAATTCAAGAAATGCATACCTAATTCTGATAGTGTGTATATTTGGTTTTTCTATAGACTATCTCTACTATTTAAATAGTTGAAATCACTAGCATATGTAAAAATAACGGATTAGCTTAATGGCTAGTGTCTGCGACTTCACATCGTGAGTTCTGAGTTCGATTCCTGCTATGGAAAATTATTTTTCCTGTAAATTCAATTCTAATGTGCAAAAACATATCTCACAATTGATAAGAAATCAAGAATAAAAAATTAAGAAATAGCGAAGATGAATAATATCGAGATAATTAGTCACGAATAATCCCTTATTTCTCATGTGCATGATATCATTATTTTCCACTCACTAAAATATTTTCTGCTTAATTGACTAAGTTGTATTTGACAGCATGTCGTCTGCTTCATTGTTGACATGAATCAAAACATGTCAACTGTCAAAGCCACACGGTTCACGATTCAGATTAATTAAGAAAAAAGTTGCACAGATCCTACTCAAAAACAAAAAAAGAGAAGAGAAAATTAGCTATTTTTTAAGGTATGTTACACTTTATTTAATTCTAAATTGCAGATTTCTATAGATCCCCCCGCTGGTAGCCTCTTTTTTCCTCAGTTTTTAAGAGTTTAAAATAATTTTCCTTTTATTTATACACTAATAAATGTTCGTATAGCTATTATTTGCAATTTAGGAAGCCATTTCAGGCATTAGAATATAGTTTTAAGCAAATAAAATAGTTTTATATTTGGCAATAAGCGTGTATGCTTTGTATTAAACGTCCCAGAGACCGTGGCAGGCTCTGAGAATGCCTAATTGCCATTAGTTAAGGCCTTTCGGTATGCTAAAGCATAACCCTCAGGGATAATGCTCGTTTTGGATGAAACTGATTGATGTGAAATTACGACGAACTTTCGCATTTTTGTGGTCCATCTTAATTGTTTCTTTTTTAAATCCTAAAAATCATTATTACAGCTTGTTTGTCGAGCAGCATGCCTAAAACCACCATTTTTTATTGCATCACCTGCGTGTTCCTACAAACCAGTTTTAAACCTTGATAATTGATATTTACCATGCTTTAGATTCATTAAGTGTATATTTATTAACCTGAAATGAATCTAAGATTAAATATTCTTTTGCGTTTGATAGTGTTATATGACATCTCGATTATTGAACATCATATTAATCATTTTAAAAAGGAACTTAACGTATAGCAATATATTCAACTAATGAATAAAAAGATCGTCACACACTCCTGTTTGTATACCATGGAGCAATTTTATTTCTAGTCCCAAACTTGGTGTTGCTCCAAATATGTGAGCCGTCTGACTAGATCTCTGACGATCATTAATATTCATGTCTTGACCATGTAAAGTTATAGTTAATTTATATTCAATCTATATCTTTATTTATATATTTTTCAATACACTGTTTTAAGTAATTTTCCGTTTAGCTGTTATTGAGAAATTGATGGTTTTGTGAGGATCTTCTTGTGAGTGTCCTTTTTTAAGCATATAAAAAACAGTATAGATTTCGTTACGAAACATAATAATTAGGTCTATATCTCAATAATAGCGTAACTCAAAATTATTTGAAGCAGTGCAATTTTCCTTTTATTTTTCTTCGAAACGCTTAGTGCTTGAGACTTCAAGCGAATCACAAACGCCTGTTAAACACACTATCAGCCAATTAAATTTTAGAATAGCAATATCTCTAAGCCCCACACGTTGGTGCAGTGCTCGCACGGATTTTTGCTTGCCTATCACATCCATACTAATGATCTTGCCAAACGATTCCATATGATAGATAGACATTTTCGTATGCGACACATAAGTCACCTGCAGAAATTACAATGTAGTAGCTATATAGGGCGCATGCCTGTTCCTATCCCCATGTGTTCAATAGTGAGATGAGATAACAGATCTTTAATGGTGAGAATTCGAGTCGAATTCGATACTAAGTTTCAAGTAGAAAAACTTTAAATAAAACGAAATTTATTGCTTTTCATATTTTTTTATTTACTAAGTATTCTCATATTTTAAGTTTGAAAATTAATCAAGTTTACCTTCCCATTGAAATTTAGCGGATTTTTTTTATTATCTTTTCTTTTTTTGTAGTCTTTAATAAGATTTATGTATTTTACTTCCCCATTCGTTGACATTTACTATTAGTTTAAATGTAAACTACCAGACTTGTGTGATACATTGATCGTTTAATTCCATAAAATCACATTGAAGGGAAATCTAAGTTCAAAGGATTTGAACGGTTCGATGAACGATTAGATGAAGGGTCAACCCGGTTAAAGCTGTTATTATTATTTCTTCAATCTTGCAATGATATTACGAATGTGTTGTCGATGTTCTAAAATTCTTATTGAAAATAATAGAAAATTTACAATATTTCTGAGCCTGAAATCGAAAAATCGAAAAGAAATTTGCATTCGACAAAGATGAAACAAACAAAAAATACTAAGATAGAACAAACACAAAGTAACAAATCATTATTGAATTGAGTAAGATTCCTTTGAAGGCAGATGTAGTAACATAACAAATTCTTTTATGAAAAAAATGGGAAATAAAGATGACCCCTTGGAATCCTATTTTTCCAAGTGTGACTCTACTAGTTAATACAATATTAATATATAATATATACTTGTATTATATTATAATATAATATATACTTGTTTTATATTATAATATAATATATACTTAATATATAATTTATATATAAGCTAACATCCGTGCGTATAAATAGCTGGAATGAATAGATATTGCCCATAAAACACGTAACACCATGTTTGCTGTTTTTAGCGAAGGGACGGCGCTGATCAAAATTCACTTCCGCAACACCCATCCACGGATTTTAGGGAATTTTTTTGCTTTTAATAAAAAATTTTGGCTAAAAAATTACCAGAAAGCTATTCATTTTGAGTTTTACATAACCAAAGCAAAATAAATAAGAAGCAGGGTTGATAATCGTTCTTTAACCCCGTAACGCCGCTGTCGAGTACAACCAAGATTTGTCATGTTGTAAGGACAATTTTCTTTTTTGGCTTTTATCACCTAAAATTAGAAAAACAAAATATTTTTTTTTATTTTCCCCGTCGGAGCTTCTTCCAACAAAATTTCCCCAGCACGTTGTTTCATAGGCGTAGAGTTATGAGGTGCTCCGGGGCCCGGAAACCCCGGAGAATAGGAAAAACGTACAGTGCCTTATGGACTTCTGGTCCTTTGAGCACCCCCGGAGATGCGTAAAGCACCCTCGAAGAAAATGAGAACTCCACGCCCAGACTTTTTTTTTACTTTCTTATGTTATATGTATAAATGTCAAGATAAGAGTTTTTTTCCGTGGGAGGCATTCGGCCGTAAGATCACACGTAAAAGACTGTGCCGTACTTAATCAAGGGATTCCCGACCTTTTCTCCAAAGGTTCAGTCCGCGATAAAAAAGGGGGGAAAGGAGGAGGGTGATACTTATTTGTTTACAGGGTTTTTTAGCAACTTTTGGAATTAGTTTGAGTTTTATAAAAAAAAAATTTAGGAATTCAACGTGGGTTGAATTACTCTATTTTTTTTTATAAAGATTTTAAGACGTCACCTTCATGGTGACGTATTAACGTTATTTTGTATTTAATTATGCAATAAAAAAACATCCTTAGGCCCCTTTTCTCCTGAATTATCTTGTGGGTCGGAAAGCGAGTTAGGTGGGGTAGCCCACATAGGCTGCTGCTGAAACAGATCTTCCTGCTGACCTTCATTGACAAGAAATATTCCTTTTTTATTTAACTATTTCTTAAAATTATAAACCAACGTATACGTGATATAGAGTCAGTTTTAACGAACTTAATTTAACCGTGTTTGTAATTTTATTCTAAGGCCAAAAACTAGAGAAAGCTATCTTCAGCCGACCAAAATGTCTGCGTTTACGGGGATGTCGTGGTAATTTAGTGAAAAGATAGCCTATTTTGCATAAGGGGGGGGGGGGGATCAAGATCGAAAATTCAATTTTCCGAGCCAAATGCGTCGCTTTTATGGAACTAAGCGTGGCTTTCTTCAAAATCTGGTGGGTTAAGTATATGCTGCTAGATAGTGCCTATAAAATTATCTTTAAAAAAAGACTGAAAACTGAGCTCTCTTTATTTGAAAAAAAGTGTTGACTAAATCAAGATTTTCAATTTTCTTGAAGGATAACACAAATGTTGACATGGCTGGCGACAAAAACTACACGGCTCTCACGGTGCAAAGTGCAACGAGCTAGAGGTTTTTACGTTCACTTGCATCATATAGAATTATTTCATCACGTACAATAGGAGGTCCTATAGGCGACAGGGGCTATATGACCAACTTTTCGTTTTTGAGATTTCTAAGTTTTCTAGTTTTTATAACCGTGAAATAAAATTTGATATTGGTTGTATCAAACACTGGATGGTATTACAGAGATTCCGGTGTAATTTTTCAGAATTTTTAGCTTTCACCATGTGGCTCTAAATGTAAATGGGCACTTTAGCTTAGGTCCTTTCGCAGCGCTCCTGGTGTTGAAAGGAAAAAAGCTTTGAAAGGCGCAACATGGCCTCCATTTCATATGCCTAGGATAGGGCATGTTCGCGTTGGCATAGGGCTAACAGTGTTGCCAAGTCGTACTGCGCACTGAAATATCCACGGCGGAGCCGTGGATATACCCCCCAATGCAAAGCATTTTGATAGGGGCGGGGTGGCCTAATGGATAGCGCGGTAGGGTGCGCTACGGGAAGGGTGCCGAGGATGGGTGGGATCGATCCCCGGCGCGCTTATTGGCTTTATTTGCTGGATTCTCATTGGTTTGAGTTTTCCTGAATTCTTATTGGTTTTTTAGCTGTTTAACATAAAAATTAACATAATTTATTAATTAGGTCCCGGATAGGTCACTATTAAGCCAATGGTAGGTGCCGGGAGTAGGTTACTTTGATTTCCCGAGTAGGTGAAAATTAATTCCACTTTTGGCTTAGGGTAGGTCACTATTGCATAACCTTTAGGTTAGGTTAGGTTAGGTCAGGTTAGGTTAGGTTATTTTATGCAAATTTAGCATAAAAATCAATTAATTGATTAGGTAGGTTGCGGGTTGCCGAAACCGATTAGGTTTCAGCATTTAAATGTAGGTGGCGTAGTAGGTTTCTCCATAAGAAAACTGCCCACGCGAATATGCCCTATCTAAGGCATATGAATTGGAGGCCAGGCTGGAAAGGCGGGAGTTCAAATGAAGGAAATGTATACCAACCCTGCTGTTTAGAGGCTAAACAGCATTCCCTTTCGTGCGCTCGGCCGTCATCTTCTTTGTCGGCCTAGTCCTGGTTGCTATGACAACCAGGTCTCCCTGTGCATGTACATCGATTTGAATTCCCGCTTTTCAAAGCTTTTTCCTTTTGACACCAGTGTCGCTGCGAAAGAGCTAAAATGTTTCCCCCATATGACTGTCTAATCTAAAAACTACTATTATCTATGCCTACATCGCAGAAAATTATTAGAGCCATTTTACGGAGCTATTTTATTGAGTATTCAAGGAAATTTAGTGATTTTAATGAATTGAATTAAATTAAATATCTCCGCGCAAAACCCTATGTATTCCCCCTTTAACAATTATAAGATTTAAGTAATTTGATTAGAGTAAATGGACGAAAAAGCGAAGAAAAATAGTTTTGCAGATAATCTACAAAGACATTTTATGATAAAGCGATGAAGGCCGTGAGAAATCTGGTAATTTGACGTATTTCCAACGATAGACAAGTCAGCCAAGTCAGCTGACGGGTTGGACTGCTGACTTTGAAAAGCTGCAACAAGTCTTATTTACGCAGATGTTGTGTGATTATACCCACCATTCGTACAAATAGCTTAACTCATCCCTCCTCTTAAACTCCTGAGAGAAATGGATCACGTGGTCGAGGAGAAATTTCTCAATAGGCCTAAAACTCCACCCTAACCTCGGGTTTAAAAAAAGTCGCAATAATTGCGAGAAAAATCCTTTTATTATTTTTAAATTCTAAATACCCTGCCTAAATTATGACAAATACATTGTACCATGGAATTACGCATGAGCGCAGCCATTTTTTAAATATATTTTGTATCTTTTGTTCAATCATTTGGATTTTTATATGATAGAGGTATAATTTTGATGCACATTATGTGTTAATCTTGACGAGGTCATAGAAATCTCGAAATTATCGCATCTTTACTAGTGATTTCTCGAAATGTCTTTAAATTTCTTTACATAAATGAAACCGTGGTGGGGTTCGATTCAGTCAGAGACTGGATTACTCTTATAAGAAGGAAAGAAGCCAGGGTTTCTACATCTTATTATAAATATGTCACTGTATACTAGTGAATATTTCAAACGGATCCTTGTATTAAACAAGGAATGGATTTTTTTTACTTATTGAGCAAGTTTTTATACATTATATGCATGCTGCTTCTGATCAATCAAATAGGAAACGAGATCAAAAATGTACTGTTATGGAGAATTTACCGTAAGTTTGATGACCCCGATTGTTAAGTCAACAAGTTTTCGGATTTGTTTTGCCTTCGTTGTCTTCAAATAAGGCGACATTATTTTCCAAATACAGTATTGTATGAAAATATATTACATGGCAAGGTTCTCATATTGTTATGCTAATTCAGCTTTTTTGCTCACACTACCTTCAATATTCAAAAAATCGTTATTTCCTGGAGTGTTTTTTCCCATGCGCACGATCTTTTAAGGGGGGGGGGGGAGAGAGAAAGAATTCCGTTCACTATTTGGGCAAAAATTAAAAACCCCTTGATTAATCAATCACACTAAAGGAATAAGGAAATATAAGGTTTTCTTTCTGGTTAACAAAATTTAGTTTTCAAAGCTTTGCCATTTGTTTCTTCTAGATCAAATCAAATTATATTACATGGCTCATGTTTCTAATAGTCGAAATAATAATCTCATGTCTCGAATAGAAGATTTCCTTAAATGTAAAACAGGTATCTATTGCTCGGCTTTGTATAAAAAAAATAGGTGTGTCTCTTTATTTTATGGAATTGGACCAAAAACAACTTCCATCATTTGTCCAAAAAGAAGTAAAACCGGAGCGTGCCGTCCCATTTTTTCAATTTTTACAGGAACTACATCGTTTGATCGTCGACCCAGATTAGGCCCCACCCACTTAGTGTTTGGCATGTGCAAGCGCATGCTCTGAAAAGTAGCCTGTTCTTAGCTGTTGAACCTTTTTTCCCCCAAGATATGAGCCTAGCTCTTTGATTGGATAAGCTGCTACCTGGGTTCCATCAGGAAGATGGAGCCAGGTTCTAATTATCCTTTTATCGCTTGCCAGAGCCAGGTTCTAATTGTCCTTTAATCGCATGCCAGAGCCAGGTTCTAATTATCCTTTTAACGCATGTCAGAGCCAAGAGCCTCGTCAGTCTAGCACAAGCACTAGCAGTGTTTTAACTTTAAAAATCAGCAATCAATAAATTAAATTAGAAAGATGGATGTTTATTTTCTATTCACTAATTTTTTTCTCTTATTCCTCAGCATCTTCTACGTTTTTGCTGCTCAACAAATTTTAGAGACCACTTTTCCAGATTCAACTGCCATAGCCGGAAGTAACGAACGTCTTGTAAAACTACGCATGCTAGGAGCGCTGCCCAATAAAGTAAGTTTGGGGAAAACTATAGAATGCGACTACGCTTTTTCGTAATTATACTTTGTATACTTAATATAATTAATACAATATATATTTTTTAAATATATTTATGTATGTAAGATACATACTCGACTAGCTAATCAATTAGTGAGTTTGGTGCTAGCCTTGTATTAAAAAGATAATAGTTCAAGCCTTGGGTCTTGGGCCTTAGTTCAGCTATGGTTTATATATAGTTATATTTCTTGATTTCCCGAAAATACTAAATGGTTCAAAAATTAATAAATTTTGGGTTTCCATTGATGACCACAACGGATTCCATTAATTTTCTCAATTAGTTTAATTTCTCTATTTTAATGAAATTAAGTGATTTCAATAAATTAAAGTTAATTACTCCCATGAAAAACCCCATGTTTTTCCTCTTCAATTATTAAGAGATTTAAGTAATTTTATTAAAGTAAGTTGGCGAAGTCGCATTCTATAGTTAAACCTAAGTTTGTTTTCAATATTAAAAAAAATATCCACTCAATCGTCCTTATTCTTTTAAATAATGATAATACATAATATTTCTACCAGGCAAAGATGGTATGCACGGGATTTGTTCTGCCCACTTCTTTTACTCCCATCTATATTACCCAAATCAAGGGATACGCTCCGTCGACCACCGTACATCATATGGCACTTTACGGTTGTAATTTAAAACCACCAACTCCATGGTTAATATTTCACATTACTTCCTATTGATTCCCCATTAATTCATCATATCCTTTACCCCTGAAGTGGTTGTCCACTTCGTAGTAGGTCTACGATATTCGTATCTTCACTAAATACCCCAGATATAAGGTTTCAGTTCGTTAGATTCGGCTCTCAGTCGGCTATGCAAATCGGTGGAAGCTCGAGCATCAAATACGTAAACATTGAAGTTCATTATAGCGGAGCACTGAACGATCCAGATACATCAACCGGAGCCGACCTACGAATACAAACCTTCGCGTACATTAGCCAAGAAGTTTCAATATTAGACAATATTCAGATTATATTGTTTATTATTCAGTAACATTAGATATTAATGTAAATCCTTAATCATTTGTAGGCCTCAGTATTTTGTTGGTATCTACTCAATTATGGGTGTGGGAACCATCAATCCCGGGCAGAGTCGTAATATCATTTCTTTTGCTTTGCATTTTCTTTTTTTCTTTTTTTTTGTCATATGAAATAATAGTTTTTGAATTTTTTTTACAGGGTTTACACTGGACACTTGCTTCAGATATATGGGCAACTCTGTACAAGTGTTTGGCTATCAAGTGCATACCCATTCATTGGGTACAGCAGTTGCTGTTTACACTGATACCGTAAGTAATTCTGTGAGCGTATAAATGTGTCTCATAAAGCAGGCACATAATTGACAATGAATAAAAAACCAACTTTCTACTATGATGCAATTTAAATTTCTAAAAATGCATTCCAAATCAGGGTTACGGTCTAGAACATTTGGCCCGAGGGAATCCTCAATTTCCTCAGGCATTCCTCCCTATCAGTAAAGGTTTCTTTTCCACTCTTTTCAACGGGGCCTCAGTCGCAACACGCTGTGTCTATGACACCTCATCCGAAGCGAATCCAGTTTACACAAGTATTCAAAATTCGACTGTTTCATTCAATTGTATTGTATTCGTTAAAACAATAACGGTTTTGTTTTTTTAAGTTGGAGTACCTGGACACATCGGTACTGAAATGTGTTTTGTTAACTTGCTCTTTCATTCAACTTCACTGCCGGGGACAAATCCATTTTACACGGGGACGTGTGACAGCAGTTATCAATTCCCAATAAATTCGCCTGCCCCTTTTCTTCCGAATAATAAGCTAAACTTACATGCGCTCTATGGCAATCAGACGGGTACCGTTAGCATTTACGGAACAAACACAATGAACTTGGTAATAAATAAAAAATATTAAAAAATATCTTCTTTTTCTTACCAATTTTAATTCTAAAAATTTGTAATTCTAGGATTTAGAGAACTTTTAGAGTGAAGCGCAAATAAGTTATTTACAACCCACTTATGGGCCTTATCATATTATTATATAACAGAGTGCATTTATTTATCTTGTGAAATACATTTACTTCTATTTGATATGGCTTCAATCTGGTTAACAATCTGTTTGAAAACTCGATTCTCTTTTAATAATTGAGGTGTTTTGTCAATTATCACGTTGTTGTGGAAATAAAAGAAGGAAGGATGGAAAATAAATCAAAGTTGTATTTTTGTAAAAAATATATCGAATATTCCTAAAGTTTGGTAGATAATTAATATGTAAATGTAATCGAAATTATAAGCAACGTATTCCTATTAGTTTTAAAGATATTTGTTTAAACCGCGGCAAATGACTTATAAAAAATATAAATAAATGTATTACATAAATTCCTGTGTATATTTAGCCATTTGTTTATTTCTTTTTGTGCAACTCACTGATTCTTATAATAATTCTTTCGTATTTGCAACGTGGCCGTAGTATGTTTCCAGATCTGTTATTATCAGTTCAACCAAACATAATTGGGTGCTGCGCTTTGACTGAATTTTATAGTATTTTTACATTCTAATAAAATTAATCTATGATAATTAGGAACGATTGTAGGGTTTGTTTAAAAAATTTGGTATGTTCTAAAATGAAGTTTAAGTGAGGGCCAGTATAAGGAATATTCAATGGCGTTATATATAGTTGTTACTTGTTACTAACATGTTATTACTTGTTATAAGTTTCGCCACTTAGTCAGGCGTTAAAGAAAATTTTAGCCCGAACTACGAAGTCTGGTATGAAGAGCCTAGTGCAGGCCCAGTTGAATGATTCCTAGTAAATAGCCTTTGCTAGTAAATTCCTTGACATGACCTTCGTAATCACGCTACGAAATTTTTTGAAGAGTTTATCCGTAACTCCGACAGTCTCATCTTTAAGATTTTTATTAATAAAGGATTCATCCGTTTCTCCGACGGCTTCATCTTTAACAGTTTTCGCATGTTTTTCCGACTTTCTTGAAGTGTGTTGAGCATGATTTATTCATTCATTTATTCGACGGCTTCGTCTTCAAGATTCTTGATTTATGAAGGGCTTATCTGTTTCGCCGTCGGCCTCAAATTCAACATTCTAGATTTAGGAAGGATTTTTCCCGTGACTCCGGCGGTCTAGCCTTCAAATGTATGTTCTTTTTCCTACGAACCAAGTGATTCGTATAGTTAAGAGATACTTTTTTTTGCTGATCAACTTTGAGTTTGGGTAAGACTTTAAGTATTTTATCCAATTATTTCTTTTATAGTATTCAGGCGGTAGATAATTTAATATTTGCTGTGTAAGGTCGCTTTTTCCTTTTCTTTTACAGTCGACTCTTTTTTTTTGTTTAGGCTGTTGTCTAGTTGAGTTGATACACTGTTGTCAACAACCGGCTGTTGTTGACAACGTTTGGTTGAGCGACACTATGGTTATCGCTTAAGGCCCGTTCACATATAACGTTTTTCGGCCGCTGAAAAAGTTGAGCCGAAAAACGAGCCGAAAAACGAGCAACTAAAAATAAGTTTTAGCAATAATAACAAGTTTTAGAGCAACTTCACCAATGCCAATTTTTTTCCTTCTGTCAGATACGACTGAAATCAGCCGAAAACATTTGCAGTATGAATGTGTCAAGCCGAAAAAAAAATGTCATCTTTCGGTTTTAGTCTTTCGGCCGGCCGAAAAATGTCATGTGTGAACGGGCCTTTAGCGCGCTTGAACTCATTAGCATTCCGATCGTGACAGAGAAAGAAAGTTTCTATGCATGAAGCACAAGCAGTATTTATCGCGATCAAACGACACACTTTGTTAAGTGCTAGATAAGAATGGCTGTGGCGGTTCTTTACATTTGTTAAAGGAAAAATTTCTTTCCAGTGAATTCCTGATTTTTCTCCTTTTCTGTAAGAATCGGCCATATTACTTGTAATTTTCTGTATTCGTCATTCTTTTTCCTTCCATTTTACTTTATCTCGTAAAAAATTGAAATGCATGGGTCGTCTGGAAGTTTTCTTAAGAAGTGGAAACTGGTTTTTCTGCCTCTTGGCTCTGAAGGATTGTGCGAATAGCAATGTGATTATTTTATCCTTCCAAACTCTGCTTTCTGGATTAATGAGCGTAACTTTGTTATATTGTCGCAAAATGTGGCGGGGATTGGGGTCGCCATCGACCGGCAACGCCTTGGAACCTGAATTTATTTAACTGGTTTCTTTTTCAATCTCTTGTTTTTTTCGACATTTCCAGTAGATTTATTTTTTCAATGTCCTCCAAAGAAGGAGTGCAGAACTGGACGCATTTTTTTTTAAATATTTTTTTTGCAGAAACTTAAAACGTAGTCTGACATTATGAAAGATTGGTGACGTGGCGGGTACATTGATAGACCCGTAGTGTTCGATTCTATTGAATGCTTTTTTCTGAAGATTAACTTGTGTAAAATATTCAAAGGAATTAAATTTGAGGAAAACGCCCTATTCGCCGTGGCAATCTTTAAAAACTTTTTTCTGACCTGTTTTCGATGTGAAGATTTGTTAATTTGACAAATAAGCTGAATTTTCAGAAAAAAATAACTGTCTTGATTTATTCCCTTTTTCGAAAGTTTATAACTTGCAAAAATTATTCATGACGGGTTGGTTGGTGGGGAACGTGGCAGGGTTCATTGTCTGGCAACGCCCTAATCAAATTGTTGATAACTGGTTTCATAACTTGGATGCATACAAATGGCACAAGTTTTTGAATAATGTGTGTGTGGTGGACGTGGCACATTTCACTGACCGGCAACGCCCTGGCTAAATTTCTACTCTACAAACTAAAGAAAATACTTAATGATTCGCCCTTCGTAATATGCACTAACATCACTGCATTATGCAACAACGGTTTTCGGTCACTTTCGCTTTTAACGAACACTTTCTCGACAAACTTGTGGTTAAAAAGTGACCGTTTTTCATTGATCATCATAAAGTGGGTGATCTAATGTGTTGGTTAACTGAACTTTAGCCCATTAAAAGGATTATTTCATCTGTTTTTTTACAGGTAAACAGATAAGTGTACTTTACCGCATACACTAACATGGCGATTGAACACATCGGCTTACAGGGGAATAAAAAAAGGGGCAAATATTTCTGCTGCCGACTGTATTATAACATCATGCTCATCTAGCCAAATTGACGGAATAAACATATTTCATTATTGCTTGTAATGGTTTTATTTGACTTGTCTTGCTTAATACTGTGAAGCATGTATGAGTTTCATTAGCCAACTAACAACTATAGCTATGCTTTTTAAAGTAGTAAAAAAAAATTCTTAGTGGACCAGTTTCTTATCGTATAGACATGATGCTTATGTTACTCTTATATTGCTGTATGCAATAAAGCCTACTGATACCAGCTTTGACTAATTTAAATGCCCAAGTTGGAAATTTTAAATCCAAAACTACCTATAATCACATGTAATTTAAAATAATATATTTAAATGATTTCCTCTCAATCAAGAAAACTGATAAATGAATTATAGGCTACATTTATACAAGTATAGTTTTTAAAAAAAGAATTCAAGCTCAGATTCACGACGATATAACATAACTAAATTTAATTCTTTAATGTGCACATTTCTTTTCACATCCTTATCATAAAACCAAGTCGTCATAATACCAATAGAAGTAAAAATCATGTTGTGACTGATCAACTTTTTAAATTCTAACGCAACACGCAGAATACAACACAGCAGTTGGCTACGTTCAACACGGATTATCGTTCAACAGTCTCCAACTCAATATGGCTTCTCCTTCAGCTGATGTCACTTCAGAAATAACAAGTAATGTATTGTCTATTATAGATTAATACACATACTCCTCTTGAAGACCTATATCATTACCTCATCTAAATTTGTATATTTACATTTGATCAGATTTAAGAAAGGACCTATCCGCCGCTAATGCTAAAATTGCAGGTAACTTCATTACTTCATCACATTCATAACACAAAAAATAACAAATGCGTCTTTACTGATTGGTAAATATGAAGCATTGGAGAAACAGATTTCGGCTCTGTCCAATGATGGGAGCATTGGCAGCAGGCCAGTAGTCGTTTTCGATGCTTATCGAAATGTCAAGTTCAAAGCTGCCATGACCACCATTACATACAACGGCCTCAACGTGAACGAAGGCGGCGCCATGAACAAGGACACTGGGATATTCAAGACCCCCTTCAATGGGATCTACGAGTTCAGTTTCTATGCCAACTCAGTTTTAAAAATCCGAGTAAGACTGCGAGTGAATGGAAGAGATAGGGCCACAGCTCAGAGAGACTTCATAATGGATAGCGGATTTCCACTTGCGACGTTATCCATGTCAGCCATTTTGGAGTTGAAGGCCAACGATGATGTTTCGTGTTTCCTAGAAAAAGGTGGTCCTTTGTACGAGAGGGATACTCAGTCAATGACTACCCACTTCACTGGCAAACTATTGGCACTGAAATGAATTCACCCAACTGGAAAATTATCTCCTATTTCAACGGGTATAATAACCTATTGAAATTCAACACGCGAATAATCATCGCTATGTGGTGATATCGTATGAATTATATGAAATAATAAGAAGTCTTTTTTGTATTGAAAAAAAATACAAATTTGAAAACCTAATAAACTGTTTAAGCTTATTACACTAGTTTATTGACAAAACGATGTATATTTTCGAAGGATGAGGTTGCGTTAAAAGATTTTTTTTTAAGCTTGCTGAACAAAAGTAATTCTTTTAAAGTAAATAATTATTGAGATTATGTTAGAGCTGTAATCGTATAGGAATCTGACGAAGGAGAAGCTGTCGGAGTAGTATTTGGTTCTGTTGGAATAGACCCAGTCCCAGAAGCGATTCTCAAAAGTAATGCAGTCGACGTGAAGGTCGGTTCTGTAGGAGAAGTGGTCGTACTATTTAATTGGCTATAAGAAGGAGTAGAAAAAGAGGAAATAATGGAATCAGCCCAGTAATATAATCATGGCTATCTTATGTAACAAGAAGTAGGATGCTGTTGGGGTCTTATTAAATTACGTTTTTTGATTAAATTACAATAGTTAAGAAATTGTAATGGGAACTCAAATATGTGGCAAAACATCAACACAAGTTGTTACTGATAATAACTTCACTTGCTTTTTAACGCCTCATGCAGTACAATAACACAGTAGTTAATTATTCAACACGAAGTAATCTGTATAGTTTCTATAAATTCAATGGTATCTTCAACTGATTCAGAAATATCAAGTAGTTTTATACAATCAAACACATTACATAAAAGTCAAATAATATTAAAAGAATTTAAATATCATAATTCCTATTTAATTTGTGAATCTGTCAGGTTTAAGAAAGGATCTATCCACTGACAATGCTAAAATTGCAGGTAACTTTATTAAAAAATAACTCATGCGTGTTTTCTGATTGGCAAATATGAAGCATTGGAGAAACAGGTATATCCGCTAGTGGAAGCATCAGTGTCAATAGAAAGTTTAGTGCGCAACCAAATATATATTTTCAATCGACATGTTATAAAAGTGACATTTAAAACTTAAAAATAAATAAATCATATATTGACATTTCGCTCCTGCTAAAATTTTAAAATGATGAGTTTATAAAATTAGGAATTGAACATTGGTATTAAAATTTCAATTAAAACCGCGGAACGTTTTACAAATTTAAAAGGCAAGATGCAGAGACAAAACTTATTGAACTCAGAATAATTTCAGCATTCGACGTGGAACCTAATAAAATGGTACAAAGTAGAAGAATTTAAATGTTAGACGAGATAACAGCAATAAACCGTTTACTTCCTAAGTATCTTCAGTTTGTCGCAATTATCTCTTAATTCATATGTTTGTGAATTGTGAATGATGTTAACTTCATTTTGCAATTCAAGCCATCGCGCAGTATACAATAAGATGGTAGTCTTATTCAACACGAACTATTCTGTGTCGTTGATCTCTATAAATGGCTTCTTGAGCTGATTCAGAAATAGCAAGTAATGTTATTACGATTCGCGGCTATTTGGGCTCAGGTACAAATGGGCGCGGACAATTGGGCGCATACTTTTGGGATCGAATACTTTTGGGCTAAAGTCTTTTGGGCTCAGCTACTTTTAGGCTCGTGACTATTGGGCTCGTTACCATTGGGCTCGTTACCATTGGGCTCATGCGACATTTGGGCTCAGCGACATATGGGCCTCAGCGACATTTGGGCATAATATTTCTAGAAATTTCTTTTAAGCGTATAGAAAGGTCATCAAGTTGGCAACACAGGTAAGCCAGTGTGTTATTGCCCTTGCAGCGGTGAAATTATTTTCATAGACGGCGCTGCTAATTTTATTAGAAAAGGGTGATAGATAGCGCTTCTTTTTCATTCCGAGAAACTTGAACGAAGCTAGACAAAGAGACCTCAAGAGACCAATTAGAGACTGACAGATCACGCCAAGATGGAGTTCATCACTACAAATCGAGGTGGCTTAAAACTTTTGCACGACGGCTATAGTTACGTGAAGGACAACAACACATATGCAGATAAGGTAAAAACTGTCAGTATACCTATTTATGTTTTAGATGATAATGTTAACATGAGTGTTGTGTAAAAGGTTGTTTACCGCTGTGACAAAAAGAGCATTAACTGTACCGGCCGAATTCATTTGGACCTCAATGGAGGCCTTTTAAAGGAGCTTGCCCATCTTGAAAAGCACAATCCCGACCCGACAGCAATCAATGTTCTGAAAGTCAAGCACTAAATCAAAAAGTCTGCTCTGGAAACAAGAGACGGGCCGAAGGTTGTCGTTGCGAGTGCAACTGCGACAGTGTCTGACGCAACAGCAGCTCGCTTACCTTTTACACGGTCGATGAAAAAGACTTGCAGAAGGGTACGCGTAATAGAGCCTGATGTTCATCTACCAACAGTGTCTGACGCAACAGCAGCTCGCTTACCTTTTACACGGTCGATGAAAAAGACTTGCAGAAGGGTACGCGTAATAGAGCCTGATGTTCATCTACCAACTAGTTTAGCTGACTTAAAAATCCCTGAAGAACTGAAGAAGACTTTAAAAAAAGAAGACTTTCTTCTCTTTCTTCTCTTCGACACTGGTGCAGAAACGGCTCCTAATCGTATCATTGCTTTTGGAACACAACGGTTTTTCATGCTACTGATTGCTGCTCTAGAAATTTTCTGTGATGGTACTTTCAAAATAACCCCCACTGTATTCGAACAGCTTTACGTCATCCATGCTTTCGATGGCAAAATGCATTTCCCTTGTGTGTACGCGTTACTACCCAATAAGAAAAAAGAAACTTACATCACACTTTTAACGGTACCATTTTATTTTTTTTATTGCATTATCTATTGCACTTGTTAATCAACTTTAAATTCTCATTTAGGAATTGAAAAAATTAAGCAATGGAAGGTTCAAGCCCAAGACCGTGATATCAGACTTCGAGGATGGCTTCATCAGAGCGGTCAATGCGGTCTTCCCTGAAGCTGAAACAAAAGGTTGTTTCTTTCATCTCTGTCAAAGTATCATGAGACATGTTCAAAAGGAGAAACCGGTGTACAGCCAGTACAAAAAAAACGACAAGTTTGCCACAAAAGTAAGACTATTAATAAATTTATAAGTAAGGCAAAAAGTGTATAGCTAAGCACACGGCATTTCGTATTTAGATTAAAATGATTGCAGCATTAGCCCTATTGCCCCTCGAAGACATTTACGATGGCTTCGCAGAACTGTCTGTGATTCTTCCACAAGAATGTGATGTGATCTACCGCTACTTCAAGAAAACCTACATTGGCGACGAAGACGCCGGCATTGGCAACGGTCGCGGTCGTCTTGGAGCTACACCAGCCGAGTTTCCTCCCGCTCTGTGGAATATGAGCAAAAGGACTCTAGAGGATCTCCCTCGAACTAATAATTTGTAAGTTTAATTAAGGCTATTTGCTTTATTATTATTTAAAACTGTTTTTAATTATATTTAGTTCGGAGGGCTTCAACAATGGCTTGGTGTCACTAGCTGGATCTTATCATTTAAACTTTTTTAAATTCATCGGAGTTATTCAAGCTGAACAAGGTTTGCAAGAAGTCGAGTTGACCCAGTACCAAGCTGGACGTCCACAAACTCCAAAGCAGACTAAGTATATTGAATTGAATAATCGTTTGAAAGAAATTATAAATCTTTACAACGTCGTGAACGAAGATCCTGAAGACGACTTACAAATTGAAGAGTTCTTGCGCCGCATTTCGTTGAACCTTGTTCTTTAAACGCGCTTTTACTTATTGTTGACTTATTATTGTTGTCAACTATTGATTATTTTCGTGTTTTTCTATCATTTTAAAATCTAGTACTAAAAATACACAACTGACTGACCTTAATACCATAGATATATTTCCGCAATAGGCTTTGACTCCTCACTGGCAGTTTCCGTTTTTTTTTAAACTGGGCAACTTACTGTGTTGAGATTTAAAAAAAAAACTTTACCGCATTGAACCTTATCTAGTCCGGTAGAGATGTCAACGGATGTGGATACTGATCCCAAATGTCGCATGAGCCCAAATGTCCGTTGACTGGCCGTCTATACGAGCCAAAAGACCGGTAACTTGTATCGTATTATCACCTAGCACAATCATTCGTACCGGCTAAGTTTGAGCCCATATGTTGCTGAGCACAAATGTCGCTGAGCCCAAATGTCCTATGAGCCCAAAAGTCTCCTGCCCGAAAGTCACGAGCCCACAAGTACTCGAGCCCAAAAGACCCTAGCCCAAAAGTAGCTGAGCCCAAAAGTCCGCGCCCAATTGTCTGCGCCCAATTGTCCCTGAGCCCAAATAGCCGGGTACCGTTATTACACGATCAAATAAATTACAAAGTCAAATAATATATAAACAGACTTTTAGTAGTTATTAGTTCTATTCTCTGATAAGCCCAATTTGCATAGAGATTTCTGTATAGAAGGAATAAAACGAAGTAAATGCTCTTGTGTAAAATTTTAATTTGATAATGGGCATTGAGCACTGATTGTCAAGACGTCAAGTGAATAATTATAATGTTGCAATGCTGTTATATGCGATTGTTTATTTTATTGTCATTCTTATATTATATTTGATAAATTTGGTCTAAGTTAAAGAAAAGAATCTACGATTTAGAGAAGAACAATTAGAGACGTGTTCAAGCAAATCTTCATTTTGATGTTGAATGTTCTAAAAAGAAGTTAAAATTAGGGACAGTATCAAGAATATCCAAGCGAGGCCACTGGCTGCATTCTTTGTTGTTGCCGATGTGGGCATAACTATGTATAATTGAAAAACATAAATAATTTTCACAGTTATTTATACATATTTATTTAATGTACAAATAATCAGACGAATTATTATTTAACCAAATTGTGATAGGGTGGTAGAAGTAGATGAATCTGTTTGAGTGGAGTCCGTCATTGTAATGGTTGGTTCTGAAGTAGAAATTGGAGTTTAACTAGTGATTTCATACATGTTTTAAATTGTAAAAATGTACCAAAAACAGAGACGGAGTATGTTATGTTGTGGCGCGACCAGAAGATACATTTGCGTTCATCCAAAGGCTGTTGTTAGAGCTGGTGTAAAGTAAAGTAGATTCACCGTTGGGGAAGGCAGGAGAACCACCATTTAATTTCGGACTAATAATTGCACCGCCACTGACATTTTCTCCGTTTCCTACAGTGAACGAGTTTGACTGAGGGCCCAAATTGAACTGATCTTCACTCAGAGTCAATGCGATGATCGAATTCGGACAACTTTTGATAATAAGTTTATACTGAAATCAGCAGAGATGAAATCGTGAGGTTTATTTTAAAATATTAAATAAGATGTTACGGATTGATACGTACTTTTCCCCAGTAGTCATTATCAAACAAAGGAAGTGGATAAAACGGGGAACTGATGGTTCCCGTATTGGAATTTTCATCACAATCGACATCCAGTGAAATTGTGCAATCAATTAAATATCCAGGATTTAATGGGCAAGAATAAAAATCCACATTATGCCCCACCACTATACCTAATCCTACCACAATAAATGCAATATGGATCATGTTTAAAATTACTGTAACATTCAATTTAAATACCATAGATGAAGAAAAACAGGACAAAGCAACGGCGTAGCTCCATTATTGTTGAATTGTTTCACGAAAATATCTCCAAAAACGTTATCAAAATTTGTTGGCATCAACCAGGAAAACCTTTAATCAATAAGGTTAATCAATTACCATTAGCTCTGATAAAGTGAATATATTTTAAAAATTACTTTAGCCAGTTTTTATTTTCAAATATTTTCTACAAACAGTTTAAACTTTTTAACTTGGGCATTTTTATACAAGTCAAAGCTGTAATCAGTTCGCTTCATGGCTATACAGCAATATAAGAGTAACATAAGCATCATGTCTATATATGATAAGAAAGAGGCTCACTAAGAAAATATTTTTACTACTTTACAACATAACTATAGTTGTTAGTTGGGTTTTTCCCTTAGAGATAACACATTAAACTTCATCAAGTATCAAGAAGAAATGTTCATAATCCACAGAGTTACAACACTTGGCGTAAGTATTCGCCCCTCTTTTTAAACCGCCATGTTAGTTTATGGTGAAGTATCCTTTGTTTACCTTTAAAAAACAGATGAAATAATCTTTTAATGGCCTAAAGCTCAGTTCGCCAACACATTAGATCACCCCCTTTATGATGATCAATGAAAAATTGTCACTTATTAACTAATTTCTATTTTTTCTAGTGCCTGAAAGTTTTAAAAGCTTATTTTTTGTCACTTTCGCCGACGATATGTATGGGGTGAATGACAAGTCCTCGGCGAAAGTGACCAAAAATGCTACTGCATAATGCAGTAATGTTATTGACTATATATGGATAATAAGATGTATATGGATACTGTATAACTAATAAGTAGACTCTAAGTCACCAATCATCGTCAATCATCGCAAAGAACTAGTTTTATATAGCTCTTAGATATTTGAGTATCTTTGATTAAATATCACGATGATGTATTCTAAACATGATATGTTATGATATGTTTGCGACATGTTTTACGGCAGAGCCGACTCTAATGATGGATAAGTAATTAAATATCAACTATATATTACGTCAATCAAATGTGAAGAAATTATATACGTATACGACCAAATCTGCTATACCGGAATCGACCTGCACGTCGTCTGCATTACCTACAACAATCACTTCTGCGACTGCATCGCCTCCTACAAAACCAAACACTACTCCGACAGCTTCTCCTCCAACAGATCCCTCTACTATTACCACCGAAGCAACATCTGGTTAACTATAGTTTTTCTGATTATTTTTTAACTTAAATTACTGTTAAGCTTATTCCTGTTTTTCATTCATGTAGTGGGAACTACATCGGTGACAACAAAGAATGCAGCCATCAGCGGCCTGACTTGGATATTCCTTATTCTGACCCTCCCTTTAACTTCCTTTTAGAACATTCAAAATTTGTTAAACAAATCCTATAATCGTTCCTAACTATTATATTTTTTATTAGAAGAAAAAGTTATATAAAATATAGTCACAACAGCATCCCATTATGTTTGATTGAATTGAACCGGGCAATTTTGGACAAAGAGGGTAACTTCGGACAATGCATTTTAAATGGGAATTCGGTTATGCGGCTAATTCGGACAGTTTCTTTTCTTTTACTGCTGCTCTCTTGTAGTTGACAGAATTCAAATATTTTGGACTCATTTGAAAGCTATGAGGTTGCCCCAACTAGGGCATATCTCAGTCATCTCGATTAATTAGTTTTATTACGTGAAATCCTTATTTGTCCGAAGTTGCCCGACTCGGCTCGGGTAACTTCGCTTTATATATTACCTCAATTCTGAAGAAATGAAAGAGCAAACTTAAATTTATCTATTGTATCTATAATGTAAATTATCTATAAATTATAATTTTATATGTAAAATATGGGAACTGTTGTATCCAATAAAAATTGCTGTGTTTACATTATATGTTGGCGTTCTGACTTTGAATGGTAAAACAATACCATTGCGCCATAGCGGTACCGTATTAGACCAGTGAGGCCAGCTTTGCTTTACGCTAGAATCTTCTTTTGCATCTGTTGGAAATATTACGAAATCAGAATTAGTTTAAATTAAAGTAAACTGGAATAAATTATTGTTTTTTAAAAAGCAAAAATGACACTCAATTGAGAAGTGTATAAATGTCTTTGCTCCCCAAACAAGATGAGTTTTTCCAACAATTATTAATGAACGTGGCAGGACTCGACCCAAGTCCAACGCCTTATCCATTGGGCCACACAACCTTTTGATATAAGTTTCTTTTTACTATTTCAATAATCTATAATACCGAAGTTATAACTGACTTTTATGGTTACGAGACAAATTTCCACGAATCGTTTACACGACGAAACCTTTAAAAAAAAACTGTAAGATGACTCCATTCATGCTTATCGTCGCTCCAAATCTATTAACGATCGAACAGAAACTACAATAAGAGATATAACAAACCCAAATAAAAAACTTTGTGAAACTTAGTTAAAACCAAATTTAACTACAGTACACCTCTATGTTTCCCCCATTTAAGGCAGAGGTATTCATTTCCGCGTTCAAAAAATCATGACTACAGAACGAAGGCCCGCTTGATCATCCGGTTACCGGCAATCTATCAAAATTGTTCTGTGCTTTAGCTCCCTCAAAAATTAAGTCTTGACTAAAAGTTCATCAACACCGCTTGCCCTATACCATGTGTAGGACAAAGATCCAAGGTCATTTCTGCCGTACAGAGAACATAGAAGAAGAAACGGGTTTTAGTGAAATAAAAAAATCCAATAATTTTTAATCAAGGCCATATAAATCTTGAATTAAAGATCTATATAAACTAGTAGTAAAAAATGGGAAACCCAGCAAACTTTTAGTAGATATAAGTTCTATTCTCTGATAGGCCCAATTTATATACAGATTTTGGTATAGAGGGAATAAAACGAAGTAAATGCTCTTATATAAAATTTTAATTCGATAATGGACATTGAGAAATCTCGAAATAATTATAATGTTAGAATGCTGTTATATGCGATTGTTTATTTTACTGTGTTCTTATATTATATTTTATCAGTTTGATCTTTATTAATATAAAGAATCTACGATTTAGACTACGAATCTACGATTTCTACAATCAACTAAACATCCAAGGTTTAAAAGGCAAGAACCAAAATTTAAAAAAAGGACAAAGCACTCCATTATTGTTTAATTACTTCACGAATATTATCGAGTGGTTATTGTTTCCTCGTTTAAGTCACGATATCTCCTAAAACTTTATCAAAATTTGTTGAACCAACCAGGTGATCTTTAATCAGGTGATGGCAATATGTAGCAAGTATAATTCGCTATATTACATATACTTGTCCCGAGTATAATAAGATATTCCTTTGAGGAAATTCTCTGAAACTAAAAATTTGGGACACATTCGGATATTGGCTGGCCCCTCTCTCGTAAGAAATGGCATCAAACATCTTGGTTGATTTGGTCAGGAGTCTCTACTAGGAAATTCCTCGGTTTATAGAGGAATCTAATCCCGAAAAACCTACTGCAGGTTATCTTCTTAGATTGCCATAACGAGAATTTATACAATGTCTACCCCATACGGAAAGGCCGAAAAGGCGTCAAAGCTGATGTAACCTAGGAATTAATCAAAGAAATTGTAATTTACTCAATTGCGTTTGACGTTACTATTTCTAAATTTTATTTTAGAAATAAAAACAAATAGGCCTAGTCTGCTATTAGAACTAAATGATGTAATTACATTTACTTAAATATTTTTCGACCATAATCAAACGGGAGCATCTGTAAAATATTTAAATTTCTTTTAGGCCCAAGTTAATTACATTCTGTTATTGCATATACTCAGTGTCGTTATGTCGAGTAAACTATAGGCTAGTGCACTCGAATACCAATATACGAAGGAGCATATGTTTGCTGGTTACACCTCTTATTGTAGTTTCTGTTAGGTTGTAGTTCAGTGCCAATTTATTTCGTAACCATAAACGCTATGAGATACGTCAATGAGAGATTATGACCCCATCTCTCCCTCGAGACTTAAGCAAAACACTTTGCTTTTCAACATATGCATCCAGGTGATCTAGCTGGATGCTTAAATATGAGAATTGCTCTTTTGTGGAGGGGTTAGTAAGTAATATTAAGTAAGTACTACGATAATTATGACATAGGTAATAGAATTAATGGTATCCACTAGGTACTATGTAAGGAAACTTACGGATCCAGTTAATAGATAATCGTATATCGCTTTACATCCATGTTTAAGCAAACCTGCATTTTGAATTTTGAATGATATTAATTATTAGTGAGTCCACTTGTTATATTCTTTAGTGTCGCACATGTATTCCCGTCTATATTAGACTATATATAAATTAAAATCGAATTGATCTTCACTTATAGCCAATAGGCTGTAGAATTAGGATTTATTTTGATGATAACTTTGTACTCAAATCGGCTGAGATATTGAATCATTGTATGGTCGTGTGGCCCAATGGATAAGGCGTTGGACTTCGGATCCAAAGATTGCAGGTTCGAGTCCTGCTACGATCGTTTTTCCATGTTTGTTCACCTTTGTCTCAGATTGGAACGCATGGACAATTTAATTTACTAAAGTTTGAGATAATATTACAAAAAAGAGCCATTTTAAAATAAGATTCATAACATTAGTTGGCATGCGCGTGTTTAGGATTATTTGTACGAGAGGGATACTAAGTCTATATGACTAACCATTTCACTGACAAACTATTAGCACTGAAATAAATTCATCCGCAGTTGGAAAATTATCTTTTTTCCGCAGGCATAAAATATTGAAGTTTTCAACGGGAATAATCATTACTTATGGTTATATTGTATATATTATAGGATGTAAATTGTAAAAAGAAGTGTATTACAGAATAACACAACAATAAAACAACAAATTATAATAATACAGTGTATTACATAAAAATTCGAAAAAAAATTACAAATTTTAAAAAACCTCAAGTGCTATACTGTTATAATATAGATGTGCTTTATTATATAGATAGAATATATGTGATAATTAAAAAAAAAAAGTGAAAAAGAAAGAAAGAAAAAAAAAGAGTTTGCTTGTCTTTCTTTCATATTTTAGGTTATTTATTATATTGCTGATTTTTTTTTAAATATAAGATATATAGCCGTCCTTACTGATGGGCCGATGCTTATTATATTTATCAAATCGGGAGCATCATTAAAGATATCCTGCAGTGAATAGGCCATTTTTGTAAACCTGATACATTTACATGAACAAAAATTTTATAACAAAATATTAATATGTGCAGTTTTATTTTTATAGCTATGATAAATACATAACCATTTGAATTTATACGGTGTATTGATGTTTTATTATTTCTAAAGCCTCTATATAGAATTTTAAAAAATAGATAATTTGTTTGCGTCATTTTTACTATTTCTATATTTTATTTTAGACCGTTTTGGACATTACAAAATTTCTTCAATCTAAACTTAATCTTACATCGTATTATTTTTTATATGAAATCTTCAATTGCATTCCTTTTGTGTCTTAAATAAAGCCAAGTAATTTGATTTAATACGTATTTTGTTATTATCATATTGATTTTTTATATAGATTTATCAGGCTTAAGAATGGACCTATGAGTTATGACCTATCTAATGCTAATGCTAAAATTGCAGGTTAAAAAAAGACTTGTACGGGAATGAATCAGTCCATGACTAGCCCCTTCACTGGCAAACTATTTACACTAAAGTAAATTCATTGGAACGAAAACGAGTAGGCGGTTCAACCAACA
The DNA here is from genome assembly GCA_030141595.1 of Chydorus sphaericus. NCBI lineage: Eukaryota > Metazoa > Arthropoda > Branchiopoda > Diplostraca > Chydoridae > Chydorus > Chydorus sphaericus. The sequence goes on from CM057931.1 coordinate 182,278, forward strand.
ATTGTTTCTAAAATGCTGGAACGGCCCTACCTATATCGTAAATACATCATAGTGACATCGTATGAATCATAAAATAGATCTATAATCTAACTAAAGTAATACAAAATTCAACAACCAATGTGCTAGACTAGTTTACAATATAGTCCGAGAGCCCACGACATAAAACCTACGTTGTAATCAGTAGAAGGATGTTTTATATGAATTGAAAGAGAAAAATTCAACGAAAAAGAAAAGTAAAGTCTTATGAACTAGATCTGGGGCGTTTTGCGGGAGCACGCTCCCGAAAACTCCCGAATTTCCCGAAAAAAATTATGTCAAAATTTGAAAAAATGTTTTAAACAAAAGATGTGCAGAATTTTTTTCTCTATCTTTTAGTTTTTGTTTCAATTTCTTATCATGATTAGGATGGCCACAGCAATAGTTAGATGTTAGCCTTAAACGATTGGAAAAACTCGTGAAAAGGCCCATTTTAGCCCTATTTTAGATTCCTTGTTTTGGCGCTCCTAATCAAGATACGAACTTGAAACAAACACTAAGCGATAGAGAAAAGAATCCTGCCCATTTTTTGTTTAAAACATTTTTTTACATTTTGACATCATTTTTTTCGGGAAATTTCGGGAGTTTTCGGGAGCGTGCTCCCGCCAAACTCCCCAGGTCTGGTTCATAAGACTTTACTTTTCTTTTTCGTTGGGTTTTTTTCTTTCAATTCATATATAACATCCTTCTACTGATTACAACGTAGGTTTTGTGTCGTGGGCTCTCGTACTAATACAGGTCATTACCTTGAAACCTAAATACATTTATTCTCTAATAAGCCCAATTTATGTATAGAAAAGGATAACATTAAGATGTTATTGTTACAATTTAAATAGGATTACAATTTCAAAACTATCGATAGCGATATGGGCCCTTAGATACATTAATAAAATAATGTTACATTTTTAAACTGCAAGTAATTATTGCTCATGTGACCATATTATACCTATTTCCAATTAAGTTATTCTCAATTTAACTAGACACAGTGTTATTTGATTGAATATTCGAGTTGCCCTTCAATAAAAATAATCTACGATAATATTGGTCAAGAACAATTAGACATCTATGTTTGTACATAGGCCTACCTACAGTTTGAATTTCTTATGTTCTAAAAACCTAAGAAGTTAATCTTTAAACGCAACTTTGCGTCGAAAAGACAGTTTCGAGACAGCTTCGACAAGTTGGTGTTTCGTCGACGCAATTTCCCCCCTCACAAAAAATGAGGCTATAAGTTTATCAATAACCGATGGAAGCTCAGTTTTTTTCAAATGCTATACAAGGTTAATTCGAAGTTACTTTTACCCTTCTTTTCGTCATTACTTAATAACTGTCTCTCTCTTGAAACTTTAGTTAAACACTTCGCTCGTCAATCGACATCTAGGTGATTTAGCTGAATGCTTATACATGTGCATAAAGTGCATTGATCTTTTGTGGTTGGATTAAAGAAATATTAGGGGAGAACTGTGGTATAAAAATGGTATCCGTTATGATGTGAAGAAACTTACAGAACCACTTCATAGATAATCGTATAATAATAACAACTTACTTTCGAAGAAAATCTAATTTTGAAATTCAAACGAGGTGCTTTGATATTAAATGAAGGTTACTCACTAGAAATACTTCGTCAAGAATCATTCAATAAACATGGTCATGTGGCCCAATGGATAAGGCGTTGGACTTCGGATCCAAAGATTGCAGGTTCGATTCCTGCCTTGATCGTTACCATCAAACTTCCTTGTTCCATTCAAATTGGAAGGCTGAAATTTGAGTATTTTGGATGAAAATTGGAGATTTTAATTTACTCAATTAAGTTTGAGCTAATTCGTTATAAACCGCATCTGATTTAGTAATATTTTCATTAAAAATGTTGAACCATTACCTTATTTTCGTGTCTTGAATGTCAACAAAGATAAAACAGAAATCTAGGGTGTAGCTTTCTCTTTTTTCCTGTTGTCTTGCCGTTGTTGCTTGCAGATGAGAGATTTTAATTTACTCAATTAAGTTTCAGCTAATTTGTTTGAATGGTTTTCCCTTTTCCTTATTTTTATTTTCGACATTTAAAATAGCTGCAAATCTTTAATAATATAAACCAAGTCTGATTTAGTAATATTTTCATTAAAAATGTTGAACCATTTCATTATTTTCGTGTCTTGAATGCAGTGGCGTAGCCAGACCTTGGTCCATGGGGGGGGGGGGGGGGATTTGTATGGGCCTTATGGGACGTTGAGGGGGCGAAAATATGAAAAAAATTATTTGTCCTATCTCTCCCATGTAAAATTTTTGGGTCATGAGGGGGCGAATGCCTCGATCGCCCCCCCTCCCTTGGCTACGCCACTGCTTGAATGTCAGCAAAGATAAATCAGAATTCTAGGGCGTAGCTACACTCTACACTGGCCTAGCAGATGTAGCCAAGTAGTGCAATGGCGCAATCGCGCTCTGCGGGCTTTCCATTCAAAGTTAGGGAGCCCACATTTAATATAAACTCAACGCTTTTGATTGGGATACAACAATTTCCACAATCTATTTATAGACATTATAGATGTGTTATATTGTAGATATTTGAATAGATAATTCAATAATAGGAAAAAAAACCTAAATTCAATTATTCTCTTTTCTTTCAGATGTGAGTTTATTTATTTATATATTACTGATTTGACATATTTAGGTTACTTATTAATAAGTTTGTAAATGTTGTTGACTGTGTATCTGAAAGATAATCTTATTAAAATATCCAAGATGGATTGATGCTTTGTCTTCATTAAATCGTAATAATCATAGATATTTTTTCCCTTTTCATGCAATGACGGACTGAATCGCTATTTTAGAAATAAGTGAATAATATTTTTTGGACCTTATCATCTCGCCCTAGAAAAAAAAAATCCCCAACCGGTTCTGACGAAGGGGTAAACCCGGTGTAATGCATCTTCATGGGCGTGATTAGTTAGCCATCGCCGGTCGGCTAGTGAACGAATTATTCAACCAGATAACGCTCACCAGTGGGTAATATACACAGTGCGGTAGCAGGCGAGATCACATTTCACGCGTGCTTCATACCTGTATAGGCTATTAAGGTATTTACGTTATATAGCATAGAGAAACTTTTTTGAGAGAGAAGGCGCTTAAAAATTGCATAGAAAAATGTATATAAATTGGTTTCATTACTGCCTGTTAACTTTTTTTCTATAGCTTCATGTTTGAAAGAAGTCAAAAGATTTTCTCGAGTAAGCTAGTTTCTTATCATATAGGCATGATATGTTTACGTTACTCTTAGATTGCTCTACGCACATTTCACGCACAATGAAGCCAACTGATAACAAAATGTCTAAGGGAAATATTTTATGCAACAGAAAAATAATCAAAATAAAAACTGCTTACATCAAATATTATTATTGTAACATGCAAATTCACATAATTTCTACCATTGAAAAAAACAACTAATAAATGTTTTATTACACATTTATAGTTTTAAAAATCGTTTTAACTGACATCCGTGAGCTAATATAATTAAAGTATATTCTTCTATACACATTCCTTATCACATGCATCCACACCCTCATAAAACCCCAAAACACACAGCATATATGCCATAACAGATGGTGTACGTACGTTGTAACCGATAACTTTTTTTTTCTCAAAAACTTTTAAATAACAATGCATCGCGTAGTACAATGACACAGTATATATTATTTTACTATTCAACGCGGATTATTATTGGCTATTATTAATTTATTATTATTGGCTTCTTCTTCAACTGATTCCAATTCGGAAATAGCAAGTAGTATTACATGATAAAATACATTATTTAAAGTCAAATATAATCAAGTTTTTACCTTTATTATTATCACAATTTCTATTTTATTATTTTATACAGCTTAAGAAAGGACCTATCCCATGCTAATGCTAAAATTGCAGGTATACAACTTGATTATACACTTAGTTATATTAGGGACACACAATTAAAATGCATATACAATTTAAAGCATTGGAGAAACAGACATCGGCTAACAGTGGATACTGATACTGAAATAATTTAATCATAAATGGTATGGTGAGGTCGTATACATAAATCTGGAATTAAAGATCTATAAACTAGTAGTGAAAAATGGGAAACCCAGCCAACGTTTATTAGATAGTAGTTCTATTCCCTGATAGGCCCAATTTGTACACAGATTTTTGTATAGAAGGAATAAAACGAAGTAAATGCTCTATAATATAAAATTTTAATTTGATAATGGGCATTCAGAAATCTCGAAATAATTATAATGTTACAATGCTGTTATACGCGATTGTTGAAGCAAATCTTTATTTTGAATGTTGAATGTTCTAAAATGAAGTTATGGACAGTACCAAGAATATCCAAGCGAAGCCACTGGCTGAATTCTTTGTTGTTGCCGATGTGGTCCCAACTATGTACGAAAAAAAAACATAAATAATTTTTACAGTTTTTTATATTTGATATATAAATAATCAGGCGAATTATTAATTAACCAGATTGTGTTAGTGTGGTAAAAGTAGAGGGATCTGTCTGGGTGGAATCTGTCATTGTAAATGTTGACTCTGAAGTAGAAGTTGAAGTTTTACAAGTGGTTTCTTATATATTTTAAATTGTAAAAATGTATACCGAGAACAGAGACGGAGTATGTTATGTTGAATTTGGCGCGACCGGAAGATACATCTGCATTCATCCAAAGGCTGTTGTTAGAGCTGGTGTAAAGAAGAGTAGGTTCGCCGTTGGGGAAGACATCAGGAAACCCACCATTCAATTTCGGGCTAATAATTTGACCACTGACATCTTCTCCGTTTCCTACAATGAACGAGTTAGACTGAGGACCCAAATCGAACTGATCTTCACTTAGTGTCAATGTTATGATCGAATTCGGACAACTTTTGATGATGAGCTTATACTGCAATTAGCACACATAAAAGTATAAAACCATGAGATTTATCTAAAATCTTTAAGATAATGTTATTATGATTATATATACTTTTCCCCAGTAGTCTATATCCGGCATTCTATCTGGATAATACGGGGAACTTATGATTCCGGTATTACAATTTTCATCACAATCCACGTCGAGTGAAATTGTGCAATCAACTAAATATCCAGGATTTAAAGGACAAGAACTAAAGTCCACATCGTTTCCCACCACTTATCCTTCCGTGATAAACGCAATTAACATTATGTTTAAAATTGCTTTAATAACATTCCATTTTAATACCATAATAGATGAAGAAAAAAAGGTTAATGCAGTGGCGTAGCTCCATTATTGTTGAATTGTTTCACGTACGGCAATCATCGAATGACCATTTTCCTCGCTTATATATATGTCACGATCTCTCCAAAAACGTTATCAAAATTTGTTGTCATCAACCAGGAAAATATAGCAAGTATAATTCGATATATATTACTGATCCCAGATACATATTAGGATATTTTCCTTTGAGGAAATTCTTTTCATAAAATATGAGTACATTCAGATGATACTATGGTCCCTCTCTCGTTAATCTCTCTCTCTAATCTGGTCAGAAGTTTCTACTGGGAAATGCATCGGTCTTTAGAGGAGTCTAACGAGTCGTCGTGTCACGATGCTGGTGAGATGTCTGTTATGAATCATTTTATATTCAGTACATAAGGAATTGTTATTATATCAATAAGGAACTTAAATTAATGGGAATAAGAGGACTATCCAAAACAATAAATTGATGGCAATTCTATTTGTTGACGATGTAGTCTCAACTATATCACTGAACTGTTTATTCATCAGTAGGATAAAACCATAATCATAATCATGATCATTCAATGTAATATTTATCTTTGACCGAAAAAATTGTATTCTCAATTAACTTGTAGACACAATGTGATGCTATTAGATTGTATATTTAGCAGCCTCACCTTCTAATAAAAGAATCTACGACAATTAAGAACAATTAGGAATGTTTTAAAATCAATGTTGAATGTTCTAAAAGGAAGTTAAAGTTAGGGACAGTATCAGGAATATCCAAGCGAGGCCACTGATGGCTGCATTTTTAGTAGTCGCCGATGTAGTCCCAACTATATGAAGGAAAAATATGAATAACTTTAACAGTTATTTCATTCAAAATTTATTTAAAAAACAAAAACTATAGTCAACCGGTTGATGTTGTGGTGGTAGAAATAGTGGGTTGCGTTGAAGAAGAGGCTGGTGGAGAAGGTTCCTCCGTAGAAGCGGCTGATTCTGTCGAACTAATTGCCGGTTCTGTAATAACGGCTATAGAAGGAATAGAAAAGGAAAATACGATGAAATATTACTATTTATAGGAATGATTCAATAAGCCTTATAATAAGCATACGGTTATCCTAATGAACAAGAAGTTGGATGTTGCTGAGGCCTAATTTAGTTATTTGTCATCTTACTTACACAAGAGTCTACGATTGCTTTGAATATTTTTTCAAATATGAAATTAAAGTTAAGGCAAAGAAGATAACTGTCAAAAGTAATATCAATTAATATTGTTAAAGAAAATCAAAAGAGCTTACTGGTAGAAGCAGTAGTAGGAGCAGTAGTAGGAGCAGTTGTAGGAGTAGTCGTAGGAACAGTAGAAGGAGCAGTAGTAGGAACAGTAGTAGGAGCAGTAGAAGGAGCAGTTGTGGGAGCAGTAGTAGGAGCAGTAGAGGGAGCAGTAGTAGGAGCAGTAGTAGGAACAGTCGTGGGAGCAGTCGTTGGAACAGTCGTGGGAGCAGTCGATGGAGTAGTGGTAACCTCCACCGTCGTATCCTCCACCTTTTGATCCTTTAGCCAATCAGTAATTTCGGCATAGTTTTTAAGACCCCACAAGACATTTGCTCGAGCTAATTCCATTCCCTGCTGGACAGAGCGAATCGGTCCCAGAACATCCACGTGAGCATCAAGAATCCTGTCCAACTGTATCCAACCATGTACAATTTAATATACGCAAAATCCTTTTTCATATTATCTATAGATTTAGTAACGAACCGTAAAGAGTTTCGCCGGAGTGTTGACTCGGTTGCAAAGAGCTCGGAAGAATCCAGGGAGGGCTCCACTACCTCCAAATCCAGCAAATCCACTAAAGCTATTTCGTGAAATAGTATAATGAACATTGAGGAAATCTAATTAAAATAATATGGTAATAGCAATGAACTAACTATTCATCAATATCGTCCCATCTGTCGGACAGCCAAGACATAGCAATGTCATGACCAACAGGATTATTGGCAACGAGGCTAAAAAGTCGGTTGGCGTCCTGCAGTCGGATCGGAGAATTCTGGGCAATGATCGACTCTAACAAGCTTTAATACGACATGTTCGTCAGTTAAAAGGCTAAATACATTTGGTATTTAAATAAAAAAGTTGTATACATACTTGCGCAATTGGAATGGGTTCCTGGTGCAAGCCATGGCTGTAAGATATTCGATTTTCTCGTTACCCAAAACCGTTTCTCTGTACTTCCTGAATACGAAAGAGTATTCGATGGATCCTGTGCTCGTAGCGACTGCAGTGCAACTCACAAGTTGTCTTAGATTAGGATCAATCACGCTGAAACAGAAAATAAAGACTTTGTATTTGATTGGTGTCATTTATAGTTTGATTTAAATTACTTGTTATTAGATTCGTCATTTAGCCAGGCGTTAAAGAAAAATTTAGCACGAACTACGCAGTCTGGTACGAAGAGCCTAGTGCAGGCCCAGTTGATTGCTATGGATCGAAGGTAGATTTTCAAATGAGGATCAAGGGATGTAGGATTGAATCCAATGTCATTGTAAAGCAGTTCGATTAAACCAGTCATATAGTCCTATACCAATAATGAATGGTTATAAACTCAAAGACTAATAAAGGTTTTCTAGGTTATTTTAATATATACCTTCCAATCATTATAGTCGGTTTGGCCGTAGAGCATGACGTCGAGGTAGTCTAGACCAGTAGAAGCAGCCCTCCAAGGGATGTATTCCCTTTCAAAAGCCAACATTTTGGTGAGCTCAAGTGCGTTGATATAGGAAGTTTCACCAGCTCGGGCTAAATTCAAGTAGTCATCAATCAGTTGTGCCCGGTTACTTGCTGGAATGATGTGATTATCAGTAGAGAGCTGCTGAATGATCAGTGCCAGATTTGGGTCATCGTAGAGCACGCGATAGTACCCTAATTGTAAAAGAAATTATATTGGTTTTCATATAGCGATAATAATTCTAATTTTTAAACTAACCAACTTGTTCAGCATTGAAAATGACCCATTGGCTGCTAGTGATTCCAAGATTAGTAATAGTATTGCTATCACTGCCCTCAAAGAGCCAATCTAATTTGGGCTCTTGTAGGAAGTTACTCGAGTAGAATACAGGGACGTACCATCGGTACACGGTCGTATCTTCCGAGTTACCACTGCTTCTCAACAAGAAACGTTTCTAAAGCCCAACATATTTAAGTAGAATATTTATATATTTATCTTTGTAATTTGGTAATTTACTTGAGTAATGGTAGCTCTGCCGTTTGCGTAGTTACGACTAACGGTAATGAGAGGGTAGCCCATCTTGTTGGTCCAAGAGTCCATAATAGTTTTGATTGGGAACGGGACACTGACTCTGTCTTCGATTACTTGAGCCTGTAGAGCGGCCCAGAGGTCATCTGGCACAGTGTTGCCATATTCGCTGTATTATTCAGAGTATGAATTAAGAATGATGATGAACTATATTTAAAATCTTGTATAACTTTGACCAACTTTGCTTTGAGGTAACGGCTGACTCCGCGTCGGAATGTTTCCAGTCCGACAAGATGAGCGCACATCCTCAAAATAGAACCACCTTTCTCGTAAGAGATTGCGTCAAACATTTGGTTGATTTGGGATGGAGTGTTTACTTCAAAATTGATAGGTCTTGAGGTCTCTAGAGAGTCGATACCGAGCACGTACTGCAAATCGTTCACAACGAATTGCTCTCCCAAAGAAAAAGTGGGTTCCACCTTCAATCGTTCTCAAATCATCAAATTGGTTCAAAGAAATTCAATGAAAAGGATTTAATTACGTAGTCAGTGCCAATGCCCTCCATGTAAGTGGCAAAACCTTCGTTTAACCACAAAACGTTCCACCAATCCATAGTGACGAGGTTGCCGAACCATTGGTGAGCTAACTCGTGAGCAATTATGTAGGCTACTCGCTGTCTAGCAGCCGCAGAAGCCCTTAATTCGTCAATTAACAAGTCGGCTTCTCTGTAAGTGATAAGACCCCAATTCTCCATCGCACCTACGAAGCCATTCTTGGATTATCTTAATTGCTCTCTATAAATTTTATGACTGAAAAACTAATAAAATACCGGCAGCGAAATCCGGAATGGCGGCCATGTCTTGTTTGGGCAGCGGGTAATCAATTTCAAAATAATCTTTGCTGTAAAAGTTTAGAATCCTCGGACCAACATTGGCGGCGTATCTTTTGTTATTTACAACCAATTATAGGATTAACTCATTTTGAAAGAAACATTTTTTAAAGTTATATAACTTGTTAAGCTCTCATGATTACTAATATATTACCCGGTTTGATTCTCGTATCCGGGACGTGAAATAATACCAAAATCCACCCCTGGACTGAGAGACTGATTGGATTTAGTTCGAACAAATTCAGAGACCATCTATGTATAATTGATCAAAGGGGAATATGAATCATTTATGATATAGTATTAGTATATAGTATATTAATCATGACATACCATTGCAACCAAATATGTCGGCATCTTGACCTCTGGTCGGTAATTGTCCCAAGCGTACCCTGGTAATTGCGGGCTAATATAAAAGAAAACCAATTTCAAGACCATTTCTGTTTAAATCAATGTGTTATACTTACTCCGAAAATGAGCTTCCAACAGGCATGTTGCTGACGGAAGTCATACCAAACTTGCGACGAATACCGATGCTGAATGTTGCCTTCAAGTTAGGCTCGTCAAAACAAGGGAAAGCTCGCCGGGCGTCGGTTGCCTCGAACTGGGAGACTGCCAAGTATCTTAAATGACCGAATTTATAAATATTTCTGTAAAATCTCCATCCATAGCTTATGCTATATACTTTGTTTGACCACCCTCTTCGTAAGTTGAACGGTAAAGGCCTCTGAGTTCATCATTTAAAATGGAAACATAGTCGATTGAAATGCGGTATTTCTTTCCGGCTTCTAAACCTGGTGTGAGGACTGGGATCGTAATTCTCTCTTTTTCCTCTTGCTCGTCAATGATCGGGCCTAGGCGGAGGTAAATGCCACTATCTATATCTCTTACCTTGAAAAAGAGATAAAAGTTAAAAACGATGTATGAATAATTGAAAAGAGATTAATAATAGAACTCACAAGGATCGATTCCTGTTTGATCTCTAGGTCAGCAGCGTTGAGAACGATTGAATTCGTGTCACTGATGCATTCAACATTAATCGCGACGAATCCATCAGTCGTAAAGTTGCCCGGCTCTATAAACGGTGTCAGCTGGAGCAAGTAATCGATAGGTATAAGGTCACCGGGAAGCCGGAAAGAATCATCATCATCCTCCGCCATTTTCGCTGCCATTTTTAATGCTGATTGGTATTTATAAGAGTTGAAAGATGCTCTGCGAGAAGGTGCCCACCATTCGTCCGATTGGTAATCTGCCTCAGCGAAAATGCTGTCCGTCTCGTCAAAATAAGCGAAAGTGAAAGCTGGGATGCTGGAGAGCAGGAATAGGAGATAGAGAGCGATCTTCATTTTTGTCAAAATACGTCAAAAATGAACTATAAGCGTCTCTATGTGGGAGATGTGGAAAAGCAGCCCGGCACAGCTCGCCGAACACTGATGAAATAAGGTTGAAAATAGTCGGATATATAGAATAGAATAGCCGAAGAATATGTAAATTTACAATATCTATTATAGGCTTTACGAGCCCATGGCTTTTCTTCAGTTTAATATCATATCATATATTATATTAATCGCCAACGACTGGCTGATCGGATGATTTTAAGCCACCTTCTCGCCACCGCTCTCTGACTCATAGAATTAGATTGGAATATGTAAACTGCTATTGAATTTTTTAAGTTTTGATTCAACATGTTCAAATGTATGCAAAAAAAAGAATGAGATTTTTTTATCCCAGTTTTTGAAATTCCAGAAAAATTCTTGGAATACGCAAAGCACGCACTTTTCAATGAGATAGCTGAGCAGAAGTGGTCCCGTGATAGGATAATATGTTTATGGAAACTATATTTTACATTCGGCTTTTTTGTTGAAAAGGAATTTTCTTTCGACGATTCTGTAAGCAAAATAAGCTTTTCCAATCGTTGCTATTGAATGTTTAAAGTTTTTTTTATTTATTTAACATGTTCAATTGTATACAATTTCAAAGAGAAATTAGTTCATATCTTAACTATGATTCTCTTTTCATGAGAAATATAGTTCAAATGATAAGTTTATCCCAGTATTTGATTTTCTAGTCTTCTAGAAAACTTGCAATACGCAGAGCAGCACGCACTTTTTCAATGAGCTAGTTAAAATACAGTTTCCGAATGCATATTATCCGATCACGGGACCCCTTCTGCTGAATGAGCTAGCTCGGCAGAAGGGGTCCCGTGATCGGATTATATGCATTTCGAGCTATATTTTAAATATATATACATAGAGAGAGAGCGAGAGAGAAGGAGCCAACTAGTTATTTAAGTAGCGACTCTCGATCTGCCGGACTATCTAAATATAATGCACTAAAAAATGAGATGTATTAAGCTGAAAACAGTTATAAGACTTGTTCGTTGTAATTGAATCTTTTTTCAACTTGAAATGAATCGTTTGTTTCTATCAAATAATAATACGAAAGAAACGTTTGATTTATGACGAAAACCCACGATGGCCTTGAAATAAAGATATTAACAAACTAGTACTGTATGAGAACAGCTGTTTTGGGCGTCTAATGGGGACAAACATTTAGCATACTCTTACACTCATACTCTCATTATTTTGAAGTTATTACATTTTCACGAGTTTTATATCATGAACACATTATACAGTCGGAAAGGAAATTGAATTTCAGTTCGATCGTTATGTTTAATTATGTATGATAATCAAACTAACTTGATGAAATAATAGTTTTTATAACTGTTCAGGAAACAGATTATTTAAAATAATTAAGATACGTAAGATAAAAAAACTTTTTGGAAAAAGGATTTCGAAATAAAAAAGAAAGGGCTACAACATGGTACTAGATATGATCAAAATATTTATTTCCATTGAAATAATTTTCAAGTTTAAAACAATTTAGAAAATTTTGTCCAAAATAGCCCCGCCTTCCCCTATAGACGTTGTCGGTTGTTCCTGTAGTAGAAGTGGTCGTAGAAATAGTAGGAACTGTAGTGAAGGAATAGAAGACGCGGTACAAGATTCCTTACATTAAGTCCCAAGTAGCTCTGGGCTCCATGTCCCAAATAGCCCAACTGTACCTTCACACACATTTACCTTAATAGCAATTAAACTAAAAGAGATAGAAAATTTATGTTCAGCAGAAATAAAGTAAATTGAATTTTCTTGAAAATTGCCTATCTCGTTTCATTTTTATTTTTTGCCACTAGTCACTCTCTCCCCTCCTCCCTCGACTTTTGAGTTTCTGTCACGCACCTTTTTCGTCCATTCTGTTTGTATACGTTTGTGGGTGATTTATCGACCCCCATCCCAGAGCATCTCGTTGTTTTTGGATGAGTTTTCTGATCTTCTGGAGATCTTATCTGTTTCGTCTGGGAAGCTATTGATTATTGGGGACTTTAATATTCATGTTGATGATCCCTCATGTTTGTTTGCTCGCAGATTTTTGTCCCTTCTTGATACTTTTGGTCTCACTCAGCACGTCAGTTTCCCTACTCGTTTCCAAGCTGGTCGTCCCGACCACTCCGTCGATCTTGTTCTCTCCCGCTCCACAGATAAGTTTGTCACCGACTGCTTCCCATCTGACCTAATAAGTGACCATTTCTCTATCCACACTCTCGTCAAAGTCTTTCATCCAATACGGCCTCGGAAGACTGTCTCTTACAGAAGGATCAAATCAATTGACACTGTGTGTTTCTCTTCCGACCTGCTTGCATCGTCTCTTCTATCTGACCCGTCTGATGATCTTACAACTCTTCTCTCCCAGTACAATTCTTGCCTCCGAATGATTCTGGATAAACACGCTCCCCTCATCAAGAAAAAAGTTACCATTCGACCTGATAATCCATGGGACTGTGCCGAAATTCATTCCCTGAGAAGAAGATGTAGAAAATTGGAGAAGGTCTACAGAAAGACAAGGCTGGTGATTGATGGAGAATTGTTCAAGGATTGCAGAGATCAACTCCACCGTTTAATAACTACTAAGAAGCAATCCTACCTCAATAACAAGATCACCGAAGCCACCGGAAAGCATTCTCTCTACAAGATAGTCGACTCTGTCCTCATTAAGAAGCCCGCACTCCGTTTTCCTGACCACGATTCCATCGAAGAACTTGTCTTTCAATTCAATCAGTTCTTCAAGGATAAAGTTTCCAACATCAGAGCTGAATTGGATGCTGCCCAGCCATCAACCCCGATTCGTGACAGTACCAGACAAGTCCCGTCCTTCTTTTCTTTTTCTCCTGTTAGTGATCGTGATGTTGCTGAATTGATTAGAAGTTGTCCATCTAAGTCTTGTCCACTTGACCCTATACCCACCTATCTTCTTAAGTCATATGCTGATACTCTCGCACCTGTAATCGCCAAGATTGTTAACATGTCTCTCTCGCAAGGTGTTTTCCCAAGTGAAATGAAGTTGACACTTGTTACTCCTCTGTTAAAGAAGCATGACCTTCCTGTGGATGATTTTTCCAACTATCGTCCAGTGTCCAACCTCTCTTTTCTTTCAAAGATCATTGAGCGAATTGTGGTTAAGCAGCTTGTTTCCCATCTTAACGAACATGGCCTTTTCGTCCCGGTCCAGTCTGCTTACCGCGCCCATCACTCAACGGAGACGGCACTACTGAAGGTTCTAAACGACCTACTTCTCGCTGTCGACGAAGGTGATGTTGCGATCCTGGCACTTTTGGATCAATCCGCGGCATTTGACACCATTGATCACCAGATTCTACTAAATCGCCTTTCTACTTGCTTTGGTGTCCTTGGTGTTGCTCTCTCGTGGTCTAAGTTCTATTTGTCTGATCGTTCCCAATGTGTTAGTGTCTCTGGTGTCTCTTCTCCTCCTATGTCTCTTCCATTCGGTGTCCCTCAAGGGTCTGCTTTAGGTCCAATACTTTACATCCTGTACACATATCCTGTCTATGCAATTGCTCTGTCCCACAACATTCCCTCACATTTCTTTGCTGACGACTCCCAACTATACAATCGGTTCAAACCTTTGTCGGATGGCGCTGCTCAGAACACTGCTCTTGCCTCTCTCTCTTCCTGCATCCTTGAATTAAAACTTTGGATGACTGCAAATAAGCAGCAGCTCAACGAGATCAAGACGGACGCTCTGTTGGTGTCATCGGCCTGGTCTAGGACCCCTCTTCACAACTCTGCACTACAAGTTGGCTCACCTACCATCGAACCATCCTCTTCAGTACGTAGTCTAGGCGCTATCTTCGACTCACACCTCCGAATGGAGGAGCAGGTGCGTTCTACGGCAAGGAAAGCTTTCTTCCACCTCTACCGCATCTCGAAGATACGCAAGAATCTCTCCAGATCGGCTGCTGCTCAGTTGGTCCAGGCGTTTGTGATCTCGACCCTGGATTACAACAATGCACTTCTAGCTAACCTCCCGTCTGTGTTACTGGATAAACTTCAACGGGTGCAGAATGCCGCTGCCCGATTGCTGACTGGCTCTCGCAGACGTGAACACATAACTCCTCATCTGAAGGATCTTCACTGGCTCCCGGTAAAGCAAAGGATTGACTTCAAACTAGCAGTTCTTGCCTACAACTGCCGGGCAAATATGGCTCCGGGCTACCTTCAAGACCTCATCACTCCTTATGTGCCTACACGATCACTGCGCTCATCAACATCCCTAGACCTCGTCCAGCCTCGCTTCAAGACCGAAAACTATGGACGTCGTGCATTTTCTGTTGCAGCCCCCTTAGTCTGGAATTCCCTTCCTGTGACCGTGAGATCTGCACCCTCTCTTTCTCTCTTTCGATCTGCTTTGAAGACCCATCTTTTTCGTATTGCCTTTGTACCTTGAGAAATTCTCTTGGTGTTTTAAATCAGTGTCTTTGTTCATGTATGTAAAGGGCACTTAAAATCACAATATATTATTATTATTATTATTTTAAATATAAGTGACCGTTTTTTTTAGTTAAAAAATTTCGATTTTACAGACAAAAAATTTGAAAAATACATTTCACCCACAACAGCCTAAATCAATCAACAATTGAAAATAGTTGGATGTTAATGGAAATTTTTGTCAAGATGCGACCCAGTATATTTATCTTTCAGAGAAAAAAAAACTTTACTCGCAACTATTTTCATGATTTACTAAGAAACCTTATTTAAGCCCTGAGTGCCAAATTGGCACAATAAAAATTGAAATAGTTGTTATTAGGGGTTACGGGAACCCTACTACTAATACGGATCAAATGGAAATATGTGAGCAGTGAGCCTTTATTTAAACTGATCATGCTTTTAATGATGGATTAACGATAAAATACCAAAGGAGAAATAGAAGTAAAAACTTACTAGTTTTTAAAAAGTAATGCGGATTGATTGGAAAGATACGAAACAAATGATATAGCAAATACTTATCAGGTCTCTTTGATTCGTCGATTAATAATCAAGAATATATAATGCAATCACAAAATTAAAAATCTATTCGGGCGAAGCCGAAACGCGGGCCAGCTATCATCATTATAATTTAGGTTGACCACTCTGGCTCTGTGCATGCATCAATATCATTTATAAAGACCAAATTAATTACTCTAGTTAAACGGAAAGATTACTACCAGTGTTAAATCATTCATTAACTAATGTAAATTCGTATAATCTCTATTCACTTTTCTCGAAAATTCACGTAAGTGTGTTCAATTATGCTTATAAATTGGAAGAAATGAGTTTTTTCTTGAGAGCTTGCAGTGCCATAAGAACGTCTGGAAAAAGGGTTCTTGACGTTGAAAATATTTTAAGTGGGGAACTGGGAAAGAGGAGGGGGAGATTAAATACACTAACGCTTAATGGGACTACGCCTCTCGGAAAAAAAAATCCTACATCGGATATGACTTAGGTTAGAACTTTTTAAAATAGCTCATTAGAAAGAAAATTGAATTTCCCGTAATTAGTTCACACCTAACCACCGGTAAAAAAATTCCTTAAGAGCTAAAATTTCTTTTAAAAAACCTTAAATATACTAGCGGTAAATGCCGGTTAAAAGCTTTAACACGACATAAAAAAGTGGCGATAAGATGCGTGCAATACGGTCAAATGAAGCACCACCTCCTTATCGCGATGTATAACCCTTCGCCTAATCCATTATGAATTAACAAGGAAAAAATTGTGATTGTTTTCAGTGATTAACCGTCAAAATTAGATTAATGGTTTGTCAGATTCATTCTCTTTGCCGCGCCATGGCCCGAAATACACCTCTCGCGAGTAAATCGACTATGCATTGAGTCATTTATTCCCTCATCTCCCAACATTTGGTGTCAGAAGTGGGATGATGAACGGAGGACTTCGCCGCCCATCATCCCATGTTTTGGTCTGCTCATCTGCCCTACCTGTGTGCTGGTTTGGATGTACTGCTACCTAGCTGCCTGATCTGCTCCTACCGCGGTAAATCTGTCTGCCCTGGTGAGAGTAAGCCCTCCCCGACGAGCCTGGCCCTGCTCTTGCTGACTTCCCGACCGGTACGTGACTGCCCTGGAGCGAGAATGCAGACTGCAGCTGCCCGGCACCCCGAGGCTTCCTGCCGGTATCTGGTTGCCAAACCTTATTCGGACACATGGTGCCGTCTCCCCTCGCCGGACAAGTCTACCAACTCGCATTCGTGCTGATCATCGCCATCCGACGGAAAGCTACTTTACTTTTATAAGTTTCAATTTCCTTGGGTCTTTGGTTATGGTTTTGGGTAAAATCACGAATATGCCCGTTGACAGGTGCCCGTTGAGCGATATTCGTGAATGGAAAAGTGTTTTGATTATTATGTCCCCTGGAGCTATATTGGATATAAAGTTGTTGGATTGCTTTGTGCCGGCGCGGGAGCGCTGGATTGGTCAGAAAAGACCGAGTGTTACGAGGTCTATGCTATTCTTCCGCCCACTGCTAGATGTATCTGTCCTCCCCCCTCTTCTCTCTTTCGTGCATGCTTGTAACCGCTTATCTAGTCACTCTTGGCCGCACCATGGCCCGTAATACACCTCTCGCGAGTGAATCGACTATGCCTTGAGTCATTTATTTCCTCATCTCTCAACAAGTTGATCGAAACCCAAAAATCGTCGATGAATCGATCAAAAGTTCGATTTTTTCATTGCGACGCATACCCTTGGGCGGCATTAAAATTTCCTAATTAATCCTCTTTTTTTAAAATGAAATAGGACGAATTCTATATAAGAGTCCATGAATATGGTCGTCAAATTATATGTTAGCATTGGAAAATGACTCCAAGTTGGTACACTTTCAACAGGAAACCCTAAAAATACTACTTTTAGTTTATTTAATGAACTAAATTAAAAACCAAATCTCTTAACAGTAAGTACCTTGGGAATAAATATAGTGTACTGAAATTACAGCCCTGACCATTGCGTTCTTAAAAAATAACTTTAGGTGGTTCTTCAAGCTCAACTAAGCATAGCTGTCGTAGGTAGTCACGGAAAACACGGACAATGTCTCAGTAACCGAAGTAAAGCTGCCTCCTTCGACTAAATCAAATATTCCTATAAAATTGTTGAATTAGGATATTTTAAAAATGATTTGTAAACTTCTTGCATCAGTGCTTATAATATACCACGCGCCGCAAAAGCATTTGTTCCCATTGGTAATTCTTGCGAAAAGTCTGAATTGGTCTCTTCCCACCAAGGATCTTCATCTGAATTTCTCCTAATTTTTGATACTGGATTTCCACGGAGTTTAAGCGATTTAACACTTGATTTAAACCAATTCCAGTTTTTTACCTTAAATCAATAATTTTTTAATAAGTCAAACGACAAGAAACTATCATTATTTCCTTACATCAAAATTATTATTGGTTGCCAAGCCATTTTCCGAACCTTTTTTAGTATTTTTTTTCTTCGAGACCAAACGATGCCATTTAGCAGCCTACGAAATAAAAACACAATAAAAATTTGAACTTAATTCAGAGAATAATCGAAAACAAATTATTATTACCATGGTTTCGTGAAAACTTTTGAAAGAATCCTTTTGAGCGTTTCTAATTTTAATGTTGAGTATGCAACGGTCTGTGAAGATGAAAACACCTTGGAGACCATTAAAAATTAAAACAATTAAGTCGGAAAGCAAAAGGAATCCAGTTATCCAAGTCAAACCAAGAAAAAGAGTAAGAGTGACCACTCTTATTATGGGTTTTCTAAGTTATCATGTTTTTGAAATTTAGATATCATATCTGTAATTATCGAACAAAGTCGTATTTACCGGAATCTAGGTGAGGCTTTTTCAATAGAAGAATTCCCAACGTTGCAAAATGAGCGAACCCCAACAACCACGAAAAATAAGTTCGCCTATAATGTTTTTTAATAGCCAAAATGTCTGAAATGAAAAAAATTATTCTTTCAAAATTTCGAGAATTGTATTATACTAGAATAACGGCAGCAACAAGGCCATTAAAAGCCCACGTCCAATCTCCAACTAACCAGCATCTATTAAAAAAAACACTTGAATCTATGTATATATATATATATTAGTCAATTATAAGGTTTAAAATACGTTTCGTCTCCTGCGTATGCCTTTCGGAAATCGTCTTCGAGGAAGGTTGCCGTTAAAACGGTGGCAATAACGCTTATAGCAGGCACAATATAGGCTACAGTGACGTAGAAAATTGTTAGTTTAGTGGTCAATACGTCGAACACATGATTAACTATTCGATATAATTGGTAGCCCTCAATGAGCATCCACATGAAAGACACCAATAGGAAATAGTGGAGCACCATGCCCATTATTGCGCAAATCAGCTATATGGAAAATTATAAGTTGTTTTAAATCATATAACAAACATATTTTTAAAAAATGGTTTTTACCGTACCTCATCATAAATATATCCCTTATCTAGGGTTATCAAAATCAAGAGATGTGAGATGAGTAACGCAACGCATAAATTTTGTGTCAAGAAAGTTCGAGTCATTTTCAAAGACCTGTGTAAATTCATGTTTTTAAATACTGGTAAAATATCGGAATTTTAATATTACCAATACCTAACACAGGTGAGAATGAAAAAGGTAAAAGCCAAACAGGTAATGGACAAGATGCTGCATACTAAACTGGTGATATCTAGTGCTTTCGAGTACTTTAGAACACAAATAAAAATGAACTTTTATAGAAACGGACTAGATTTAGGTTGATTCTAACAAAACTCACTTTATATTCATGAAAGTCCATCAAGTTTGCAAATCCAGTAAGATGATTGCAGTGACAAACAGTGTGAGTCCGGTTTGTCGAAGCAACGTAGCACCCTTCATCATCCCAAGTCCAAAAGCTGTCATCATCATCTCTTCCATGATTTCCTGGTGAAAGATCTGTTTCGTTAAAGTACAAATATGCGCAGATGGAGGAACCGATGACAGCACTTGGCTCTTCGCCATCCATCAAATTACGACGAATCGTTCGAACAGGAGGATACTTTGCATCCCAGGCATGTTCGAAGACCAATTTTACATAAGAGTTGTCAAAAGAAAAACTTTTTAGTTTCGATGCTTCGTTAGCTTCTGGTTCGTACAAGGTATAGCTTATGAAAGGGCTGTTGACTTCTTTTCTCTCTACCAATTTGCTGAAAAAAAAGTAATATATATCTAGAAATCAATCGTTTTCAATTGTAATATCTTATCTACCAACCTATTATTGTTTCGTGGAAGAAATTGTTTGATCAAGTTTGATGCTGGAATAAAAACTCCAACAGCTTTATAAGTTTTTAAGTTAATTTCTTTTGGTAGAAGAATGTAACTTGTTACATTTCCCATTTGTCCACTGATTTTGTTTGATGGAAAACGAAGAAAGGATTCCAATTGCAATTCTGTCTTTAAATCACAGCCGACCACAGATTCGCCTTGAATACCGTTCCAGTAAGATGATGAGACAGAAATGTTATCAAAAGAAATTTCGCATAGCAGAGGAATTCCAGCCAGTTTTGAAACGTTAGATAGGCGAAACGCGATGTCGTTTGACACATCGAGTAGTTTTAGAATTCCTTCATTCCCCTGAAAAACAATTATTGTGAAGAAATATTTTTTAACTTAGAATAACTTTAATAGTTAGTATAAAAATTGTAATGTCAAGATAATGTTTTCTAAACATTTTTATACATACATTGTCCATTTGGGCCCACTGAGCATCATTTGAAATCAAATTGTTCGTTGTGTCGGTTCCATAATAGGATGAATCTATCTGTGATACGAGCTGATCTATTCCTACTGTTTCATTCATCTCATTTTGCTGCCTGTCTAGCAAAGTAGTAATTAGGTCGAGTATGTTTAAAATCTCGTGCCCGTAGTATGGCACATTTTCCCTGGATGTGAATTCCGTCACGGCAATCCAGATTTCGGTAACATTTTCTTCATTTACCTGTAAATATAGTTAAAACTATATCTGATGGCGATCTGGTGCACATGCATTAATTAAACTATTTCGTTTTTTTACGGAATTGATAATTTCATCCAGTTCTGCGCTTGAACATTTTGAGTAATCCGGTTGACTTGTGCTAAACTTGCCATTATTACATTTGCCATTATCGTAGCCACATGTCCAAGACGCATTTCCCTTAGATCTTGGTACCATCTTAGAGCATTCTTCGGTAATCCTTACGGTATTAGTTATACTTTTAGCTTCCCAGTGATAACCATAAGAATCCATTTGACTACAACTGCAAGATTTCGGAGGTGCCAAGGTGGTAGTAGCCGTAGTGCTCGAAGTAGTTAAACGAATAGTAGGATTAGTAGAAATTCTAGATGAGAGGTAGAGGTAATTATGGTGGTACTAGTAGAAAAAACATATTCAGTAGTACTACGTATGAGCAATTATAGGAGTTGAGGCAGGGGTCCTAGTAGGAGCAGTCGATGGAGACGTGATAACCTCTACCGTCATTTCCTCCACCTTTTGATCCTTTAGCCAATCAGTAATTTCGGCATAGTTTTTAAGACTCCACAAGACATTTGCTCGAGCTAATTCCATTCCCTGCTGGACAGAGCGAATCGGTCCAAGAACATCCACGTGAGCATCATAAATTCTGTCCAACTGTATCCAGCAATGTTCAATTTAATACGCAAAACCCTTTTTAAAATTATCTATAGATTATTTAATAACGAACCGTAAAGATTTTTTCCGCAGTGTTGACTCGGTTGCAAAGAGCTCGGAAGAATCCAGGGAGGGCTCCACTACCTCCAAATCCAGCAAATCCACTAAAGCTATTTCGAAAAATAGTAATAAACATTTAAAAAATGTAATTAAAGTAATATATGGTAATAACAATGAACTAACTATGCATCAATATCATCCCATCTGTCGGACAGCCAAGACATGGCAATGCCATGACCAACAGGGTTATTGGCAACGAGACCAAAAAGTCGGTTGGCGTCCTGCAATCGGATCGGAGAATTCTGGGCAATGATCGAATCTAACAAGCTTTAATACGATACGTTCGTCAATTAGAAGATTAAACACATTTAGTATTTTAAAAAGAAGTCGCATAAATACTTGCGCAGCTGGAATGGATTTCTGGTGCAAGCCATGGATGTGAGATACTCGATTTTCTCATTACCCAAAACCGTCTCTCTGTACTTCCTGAATACGAAGGAATACTCTATAGATCCTGTGCTTGTAGCGACTGCAGTGCAACTCACCAGTTGTCTTAGATTAGGATCGATCACGCTGAAACAGAAAATAAGGACTTCGCATTTGATTGGCGTAATAAGTAGTTGGATTTTAATTACTTGTTATTAGATTCGTCATTTAGCCAGGCGTTAAAGAAAAATTTAGCACGAACTACGCAGTCTGGCACGAAGAGCCTAGTGCAGGCCCAGTTGATTGCTATGGATCGAAGGTAGATTTTCAAATGGGGATCAAGGGATGTAGGATTGAATCCAATGTCATTGTAAAGCAGTTCGATTAAACCAGTCATATAGTCCTATACCAATAATGAATGGTTATAAACTCAAAGACTAATAAAGGTTTTCTAGGTTATTTTAATATATACCTTCCAATCATTATAGTCGGTTTGGCCGTAGAGCATGACGTCGAGGTAGTCTAGACCAGTAGAAGCAGCCCTCCAAGGGATGTATTCCCTTTCAAAAGCCAACATTTTGGTGAGCTCAAGTGCGTTGATATAGGAAGTTTCACCAGCTCGGGCTAAATTCAAGTAGTCATCAATCAGTTGTGCCCGGTTACTTGCTGGAATGATGTGATTATCAGTAGAGAGCTGCTGAATGATCAGTGCCAGATTTGGGTCATCGTAGAGCACGCGATAGTACCCTAATTGTAAAAGAAATTATATTGGTTTTCATATAGCGATAATAATTCTAATTTTTAAACTAACCAACTTGTTCAGCATTGAAAATGACCCATTGGCTGCTAGTGATTCCAAGATTGGTAATAGTATTGCTGTCACTGCCCTCAAAAAGCCAATCTAATTTGGGTTCCTGTAGGAAGTTGCTCGAGTAGGTTACAGGGACGTACCATCGGTACACGGTCGTATCATCCGAATTACCACTGCTCCTCAACAAGAAACGTTTCTAAACAATATAAAACTTAGCTATAGAATAAGTTAATTCATTTGCCCTTATTTGGTAATGTACTTGGGTAATGGTAGCTCTGCCGTTTGCGTAGTTGCGACTAACAGTAACAAGAGGGTAGCCCATCTTGTTGGTCCAAGAGTCCATAATGGTCTTAATTGGGAACGGGACATTGACTCTGTCTTCGATTACCTGAGCCTGTAAAGCGGCCCAGAGGTCATCTGGTACAGTGTTGCCATATTCGCTGTATTATTCAGAGTATGAGTTAAGAATGAATGAATTATATGAAAGTTCTTGTATAACTTTGACCAACTTTGCTTTGAGGTAACGGCTGACACCACGTCGGAATGTTTCGAGTCCGACGAGATGAGCACACATCCTCAAAATAGAGCCACCTTTCTCGTAAGAGATTGCGTCAAACATTTGGTTGATTTGGGATGGAGTAGTTACTTCGAAATTGATAGGTCTCGAGCTCTCTAGCGAATCGATTCCGAGCACGTACTGCAAATCGTCCACAACGAATTGCTCCCCCAAAGAAAAAGTGGGTTCCACCTTAAATAAGTTCTCAAATCATCAAGTTGGTTCAAAGAAATTCAATGACAAGGATTTAATTACGTAATCAGTGCCAACGCCCTCCATGTAAGTGGCAAAACCTTCGTTTAACCACAAAACATTCCACCAATCCATTGTGACCAGGTTGCCGAACCATTGGTGAGCTAGCTCGTGAGCAATAATCAAGGCTACTCGCTGTTTAGCAGCTGCTGAAGCCCTTAATTCGTCAATTAACAAGTCGGCTTCTCTGTAAGTGATAAGACCCCAATTCTCCATCGCACCTACAAAGCCATACTTGGATTATCTTAATTGCTCTCTATAAATTTTATGACTGAAAAACTAATAAAATACCGGCAGCAAAATCCGGAATGGCGGCCATGTCTTGTTTGGGCAGAGGGTAATCAATTCCAAAATACTCCTCGCTGTAAAAGTTAAGAATCCTCGGACCAACATCGGCGGCGTATCTTTATTGTTATTTAAACCAATTATAGGATTAACTCATTTTGAAAGAAACATTTTTTAAGGTTATATAACTTGTTAAGCTCTCATGATTACTGATATATATACCTGGTTTGATTCTCGTATCCGGGACGTGAAATAATACCAAAATCCACCCCTGGGCTGAGAGACTTATCGGATTTAGTTCGAACAAATTCAGAGACCATCTATGTATAATTGATCAAAGGGGAATATGAATCATTTTAGTACTATTGGTATATAGTATATTAACCATAACATACCATTGCAACCAAATATGTCGGCATCTTGACGAGCGGTCGGTAATTGTCCCAAGCGTATCCTGGTAATTGCGGGCTAATATAGAAGAAAATAAATAAGACCATTTATTTTAAATCACATTGGTCTTTTACTTACTCGGAAAATGTGCTTCCAACAGGCATGTTACTGACGGAAGTCATACCAATCTTGCGACGAATACCAATACTGAATGTTGCCTTCAAGTTAGGCTCGTCAAAACAAGGGAAAGCTCGCCGGGCGTCGGTTGCCTCAAATTGGGAGACTGCCAAGTATCTTAAATGACCGAATTTATAAATCTTTCTGTAAAATCTCCATCCATAGCTTATGCTATATACTTTGTTTGACCACCCTCTTCGTAAGTTGAACGGTAAAGGCCTCTGAGTTCATCATTTAAAATCGAAACAAAGTCGATCGAAATGCGGTACTTCTTTCCGGCTTCCAAACCTGGTGTTAGGACTTGGATCGTGAATCTCTCTTTTTCATCTTGCTCGTCAATGATCGGGCCTAGACGGAGGTAAATGCCGTTATCCTCATCTCTTACCTTAAAAAGATAATAATTAAAACAATAAATTAGATATTTGAAATTGATTGGTCAATAGTAAGACTCACAAGAATCGTTTCCAGGTTGATCTCTAGGTCAGCAGCGTTGAGAACAATTAAATTCGTGTCACTGATGCATTCCACATTAATCGCGACGAATCCAAGAGTCGTAAAATTGCCTGGTTCTATAAACGGCGTCAGCTGGACCAAGTAATCGATAGGTACGAGGTCACCGGGAAGCCGGAAAGAATCATCATCCTCCTCCGCCATTTTCGATGCCATTTTCAATGCAGATTGGTATTTATAAGAGTTGAAAGATGCTCTGCGAGAAGGTGCCCACCATTCGTCCGATTGGTAATCAGCCTCAGCGAAAATGCTGTCCGTCTCGTCAAAATAAGCGAATGTAATAGCCGGAATGTTGGAGAGCAGAAAGAGGAGATAGAGAGCGATCTTCATTTTTGTAAAAATAAATCAAAAATGAACTAAGCGTCTCTATGTGGAAAGTAGTCCGGCACAGCTCGCCGAACACTGATGAAATAAAGTTGAATATAGTTGGATATATAATAGAATAGCCGAATAATATGTAAATTTACAATATCTATTATGAGCTTTACAAGCTCATGGCTTTTCTTTAGTTTAATATCATATCATATATTATAATAATCGCCAACGACTGGCTGATCGGATGATTTTAAGCCACCTTCTCGCCACCGCTCTCTGACTCATAGAATTAGATTGGAATATGTAAACTGCTATTGAATGTTTTAAGTTTTGATTCAACATGTTCAAATGTATACGCAAAAAAGAATGAGAAATTTATCCCAGTTTTTTAAATTCCAGAAAAATTCTTGTAATACGCAAAGCACGCACTTTTCAATGAGATAGCTGAGAAGAAGTGGTTCCGTGATCGGATAATATGTTTTTGGAAACTATATTTTACATTCGGCTTTTTTGTTGAAAAGGAATTTCCTTTCGACGATTCTGTAAGCAAAATAAGCTTTTCCAATCGTTTCTTTGTATCAAGTAGTAATACGAAAGGAACGTTTCATTTATGACCCAAACCCACGTTAGTCTTAAAATAAAGATATGAAAAAACTATAGTACTGTATATAATACAAAATCGGAAACCCATCAGACTTTTATTATACAACTGTCCTAGCTATTAGCTTGAAATCTAAATACATATACTGTACATTCATTCTCGGATGAGCCTATTTGTTTCATAAAAGTGTAATTTTTTATACCAAACTATTTTTAAAACGTCACAGAATTATAGAAATCAGTGTAGCTCAGATTAAAACATAATAATCATTTGCAATGACGTAACCATATTGTATTTTCAACGTTATTTGAATTTAATCAGACATAGCAGTGCAATACTATTATTATTTGATGGTATTTTATCAATTTGGTCTTTTAAAAACAATAATCTAGGGTAATGGTCAAGAACAAGTAGACAAGTTTAAGCAAATGTTTATTATGAATTGCGAATGCTCTGAAAGGAAGTTTAAGTTAGGGCCAGCATTAAGAATATCCAAGCAAAGCCACTGTCTACATTCTTTGTTGTCACCAATGTAGTCCCTTTTAAACACGAATGGAAAAAATAAATAATTGTTTTTAAACAGCAGTTATATTTACATTTAACAAATAAATACTCGGAAGAATTATTAGCTAATCAGATGGTGCTGGGCTGGGTAAAAGTAGAAGGCTCTGTAGGAGGAGCTATAAGGAAGAAACAGAAGACATGGTAAAAGTTTACTTATGTATAAAGATGATTCAACAATTATATTATTTAGTTGTTGTGATGTTGTCATACAAGTTCTCTTTTAGTTTTGTATTACTTTTCATTTCTACTAATACAAGAATCTACGACACAATTGGAAAAGGGTACATATAGAACAATCTTTCAATGTTCTAATAGAAATTTAAAGTTAAGGCGAAGAAGAGGGTCATTATCCAAAGTAATCCAGTGGTAGTATTCCTAGGTGCTGATGTTGACGTAGACCCAACTATATCAAAGAAATGCAGTTGGTTAACAGCTAAATTCAATCAAATAATCATTAAAGTTTATTACTGGAAGATGCTGATGTCGTTGGGGGAGTCGTTGGTGCATTCGTAGGAGTAGCCGTAGGATTAGTCGCTGGAATAGTCGTAAGGGTAGGAATGGTAGTATCCTCTTCGATCTTCTGATCCTTGAGCCATTCAGTTATTTCGCCGTAATTGTCACGATTCCATAGGACATTGGATCGAGCTAATTCCAATCCTTGCTGGACAGAGCGGATAGAACCAAGTTCATTCGAGTGCCTATCATAAATCCTGTCCAACTGCACAGAATATAAAGATTTCAATTTAACTCTTTTCGATGGATGTACAGCTTTCAAAACAAACCGCGAAGAGTTTAGCGTTATTGTTCACTCGGTTACAGAGTGCTCTGAAGAATCCTGGAAGAGCCCCATTACCTCCAAATCCAGCATATCCACTGAAGCTATTTGTACAAAAAAAACATTTAAAAGTATTTTAGAAAGTTTTGAGTAGTATTGAACATACAATTCATCGATATCATCCCATCTGTCGGACAGCCAAGACATGGCAATGTCATGACCAACAGGGTTATTGGCAACGAGGCTGAAGAGTCGGTTAGCGTCTTGCAATCGGATCGGAGAATTCTGGGCAATGATCGAATCTAACAAACTTTATACAAATGGTAATAGTTAGTTTTTAAGTACCAAAATTGGTAACAAAATCAGCTAAATACTTGCGGAGCTGGAATGGGTTCCTCGAACAAGCCATGGCTGTGAGATATTCGATCTTCTCGGTACCCAAAGCCGTCTCTCTGTACTTCCTGAAGACGAAAGAGTATTCGGCGGTACCTGTGCTTGTAGCGACTGCAGTGCAACTCACCAATTGTCTTAGATTGGAATCAATCACACTGAAACCGAAAAAAAGGATTGGTAATGTGTTCTCATATGATGGTTAAGATTTTACGAGGAACTTACTAGTTCGATTCGTTACTTAGCCAGGCGTTAAAGAGGTTTTTAGATCGAACTACACAGTCTGGTACGAAGAGCCTAGTGCAGGCCCAGTTGATTGCTATAGATCGAAGGTAGATCTTCAAATGACGATCAAGCGATGTGGGATTAAACCCGATGTCATTGTAAAGTGATACGATTAAACCAGTCATGTAATCCTATACGCATAATGAATGTGTTAAACTATGAGATTAGGTTGTTGTTGACTACTTTGGTATACCTTCCAATCATTATAGTCGGTTTGACCATAAAGCATTATGTCAATGTAGTCTAGGGCAGTAGAAGCAGCCCTCCAAGGGACGTAGTCTCTTTCAACCGCCAAAACTTTAGTGAGATTTAGTGCATTGACGTAAGAAGTCTCATTAGCTCGAGCCAGATTGAGGTAGTCGTCGATTAGCTGAGCTCTATTCGTAGCTGGGATAATGCGATTATCTGTCAAGAGCTGCTGGATGATCATCGTTAGATTTGGGTCATCGTAGAGCACACGATAGTATCCTATTTTATTTTTATTTTTTTTAAATATAGATATTTATTTGCGTTACAAATCAATCATCAAGATTTTAACTTACCAACTTGTTCAACATTGAAGATGACCCACTGACTACTAGTGACTCCAAGATTGGTAATAACGTTGCTTGCACTGCCCTCAGTGAGCCAATCTTGTTTGGGCTCCTCCAGGAAGTTGCCCGAGTACGTAATTGGAACGTACCATCGGTACACGGTCGTATCTTCCGAACTACCGCTGCTTCTCAACAAGAAACGTTTCTAATGAACAACACAAAGTGGTTCATCAACGAATTTTATACATTTATCCTTATATAATTTGGTAATTTACCTGGGTAATGGTAGCTCTACCATTCGCGTAGTTACGATTGACGGTGATAAGAGGGTATCCCATCTTGTTTGTCCACGAGTTCATAATTGTTTTGATCTGGAACGGGATACTGACCCTGTCCACCAACACCTGACTCTGCAGAGCGGACCAGAGATCATCTGGCACAGTGTTGCCATATACGCTATGTTAATATTGATAGTATTTAAATATAGAAATTTGTTATGAATAAATCTATTTAATATCTTAACTAACTTTGCTTCAAGGTAACGACTGATTCCTCGACGAAATGTGTCTACTCCGACGAGTTCGGCGCACATCCTCAAAATAGAGCCTGCTTTCTCGTAAGATATGGCATCAAACATTTGGTTAATTTGGGATGGAGTTGTTACTTCGAAATTAATAGGCCGAGAGCTCTCTAGAGAGTCGATACCGAACACGTATTGCAAGTTGTCGACGACGAATTGTCCTTCCAAATCAAAGGAGGGCTCAACCTTCAGTATTAATTCTTAAAATCAATACAAATGTTTATAAAACTGATGTAACGTTTAAGGAAAGTACGTAATCAGAGCCGATAGCCGACAAGTAAGTGGCAAAACCCTCGTTTAACCACAAAACATTCCACCAATCCATTGTGACGAGGTTGCCAAACCATTGATGAGCCAGTTCATGGGATACAATCGAAGCTACTCGCTGTCTAGCAGCTGCTGAAGCCCTTAACTCGTCAATCAACAAATCAGCTTCTCTGTAAGTGATAAGACCCCAATTCTCCATTGCACCTAATAATATACATCACTTACATCTTTCATTGATAAACTATAAACCTCTTTTAAAAGAAATACCAGCAGCGAAATCTGGAATGGCGGCCATGTCTTGTTTGGGTAGAGGGTAATCAAGTCCAAAATAGTCCTTGCTGTAAAAATTAAGAATCTTCGGACCAACTTGACCGGCATACCTGTTATTATTTACAATATAGACTTATAACTTGCATATAACACATATTTTACAATTTGAGCAAAGTTGTATAAGTTAAGCTAATGATAATAACTGTTTATTATAGTCTTTTATTATATACCCAGTTTGATTCTGGTATCCAGGACGTGAAATGATACCAAAATCCACCCCTGGGCTGAGGGACTCGTCGGATTTAGTTCGAACAAATTCAGATACCATCTATAACAGCCGAAAATAATCATTGCACAATTTGTAAATATATTTTCCATCACATTATACATACCAATGCAACCAAGTAAGTCGGCATCTTGACAGATGTATGGTATATGTCCAAAGAATGACCAGGAAATTCTGAGCTGAATGTTTTACAATAAGATTTAGATTCTTTTCAAAGAAATGAAAGATTTATCAATAATAAAATTACTCCGTATTAATCAATCTCTCTCTGGGCATGTTGCTGACAGAGGTCAGAGTAGATTTACGACTAATAGTGATACTGAAAGTTGCCTTTAGATTGGGCTCGTCAAAACAGGGGAAAGCTCGCCGGGCGTCCGTCGCCTCGAACTGGGTGACCGCCAAGTACCTTATTAATCATTAACGTTAACAATCAGAATTGACTAGCTATAATTTTTATGATATAGTTTACTTTGTTGCTCCATTTTCTTCGTAAGATGATCGATAAAGGCCTCTTAGTTCATCATTAAGTTTGGAAACAAATTTCATAGATATCTTGTATTTCTTTCCGGCTTCTAGCCCAGGCGGTGAGATCGGGATCGTGATCCTCTCTTTCTCCTCTTGTTCGTCAACGATCTCCCCGATGCGTAAATAATCCAGGCTATCCGAATCTTGTACCTTTTTTCGATACATGAAAAGTTGATTTATCTTATAAATTAATAAAGGTTATTAGTTTAGATTTTACCTGGACCGTATACGGAGTGATTGTGAGGTCTGCAGCATTGAGAACGATTGAATTTGTGTCTCTTGTGCAGTTCACTTTGATAGCCACGTATCCGAAGGTTGTGAAATTACCTGGCTCTATGATGGGAGTCAGTTGGATAAAATAATCGAAAGGTACCACGTCATCAGGAAGCCGGTATGGATCATCTTCCGCCAGTTTCGATGCCAGTTTCAATGCAGACTTATATTTTTGAGAGTAGATCGAAGCTTTGCGAGAAGGTGCCCACCATTCGTCGGACTGATAATCTGTCTCGGCGAAAATGCTGTCCGTCTCGTCAAAATAAGCGAATGTAAAAATCGGAATACTGGAGAGCAGGAAGAGTAGATAGAGAGCGATCTTCATTTTTGTCAAAATATATGAAAAATGAACTAAGAGTCTCTATGTGGAAGATGTGGAAAAGTAGTCCGGCACAGCTCGCCGAACACTGATGAAATAAATTTTAATATAGTTGGATATATAATAGAAGCTAAAGAATATGTAAATTTACAAGATCTATTATATGAGCCTTATGAGCCCATGGTTTTTTTTTTTATTATTTCACTTGATTATACACTCCGACAGCGTTTATTCTAGCGGCTGCTATAGAAGATGACAGTTTGATCCGTTAATAGTTAATTTTATGCATTTATAATAGAACAATTAGAGAGCATGGTAGTAACCATGCGTGGTGGGAATAACTTCAGAATCAGGTGAACCTACGAGATCTAAAAGCTCACGTTTATATATATATATGATATAACATAGTTAGAACAAAGCTCTAGCCCCATCATATAGAGAGCTCGTGTGTAAATCCATTTATGATACTGATTACATCAGCAGTTTTTGCGTTTAAACGCCGACAAAAGCAAATATGTCTAAGCGATACAACTTAAAAGAAATGAATTCAGATCCGGCTAATGTGTATAAATCCTGAAAATAATACACTGTTAAAATTTAAGGTATTAAATTTATATTATACATAGTTGGCTAATTTTATTTGAATCTTTTAATTATAGTTTCATCAGCTGAATGCATATAAGTTCTCAATTAATTGCTCTCACGAAAGAAAGAGAAAGAGAGAACTGATAAGGTTATATCACTAAAGTCACAGAAGAAAAGCCAGCATATAGGTTTCTTTTAACATTGCCTAGATGCTGTATTATATGATCATAAGCTTAGTTCACACTAGAGACTTTGGTTTTCGATTATAAGAAATTTCCGAATTAATCGCTTTCAAACTTGGTAGGCAATCTATTCCAGCAGAGATTAACTCGTTTTTAGAAAAATAGAACCAATCGGTTCAGCAGTTTCCTTAAAATTGAGGTCCAAACCCTCTAGCGTGAAGGCACGTATACGTCATTATTTACTTATAGTTCTTGAAAATGATCGATATACACATTTAAATTTCTTATTTATATATATTTATATTCTCTACAAAATCAGAAAGCAATAGATATAATAGCAAACATTTACAAGGACCAATTCATTTTCAAAATCAAAGGGAATGGTTTATAAATTAAATATTATTAGCAGGGGTTGAATACATTTAAATAATATATAGATTAATATAAAGGATTAAATAATGACGGCATATCCTCTTTAGGTCTATCAATTCCACGTCAGTTTACCCAAATCAACAGCCAGGTACGTTGAAAGAGAAGTCACAAACTGTATTTGGAACATGAAAAAGAGAATAACCGTAAATAAATATGAATTTAAGGACTAAACGGAAAACATATTTAAATACCTTGGATCCTTGGGTTCCATATTACTCCTGGGGAGCAAGCCTATTAACCCAAAATAAGATAGAATATCAAAAAAGTTTCCATAGTCACTGTACGTTTAAGATTAGTGTACTAAATAGTATACCATGCAATAAGGGTTGCCGTTGGAGCATTGGATAAATTGTCGGGAACAAGTAGTTCCCGGAATTTCATAGTAACCGGATCCAGTCGGGCAAACGAACGATCCAGGGCAGAGATCTGATGGTTCTTTAGTGGAAGTTGATGGGGTCTGAATCGTCGTCGTAGAAGTAGAAGATGAAGGAGTAGTCGAAGGAGTTGTATTAGAAGTGGATGTAAATGAAGTAATAGTAGTCGAAGGAGTCGTGCTAGAAGTGCTTGTTACCGCCGTAGAAGGTGTAGAACTAGGAGGAATTGAAGTAGTAGTGGTCGTAGTACCACCTTATAAATTAAATTTAACAAATTCGATTAAATAGTTAAAATAGTGGCAAAATATAAGCTTTTGGTTTGATTGTTGTTGATTCTATAAAAAAAATATTTTACTTGATATGCTAGAAGTTTCCACTGATGTGGTTTCGTCGATCTCTAAATCCTTCAGCCATTGAATAATATCTCCATAATTAGCAAGATTCCATAATACATTTGCTCGAGCAAGTTCCATCCCTTGCTGGACAGAACGAATAGGCTCCAGGACATCCAAGTGAGCTAAAAGAATCTTGTCCAACTGTTACCAATAATATAGATTTTCAATTCATTATACGTTAAATTCCACTCGAATGAGTTTTTAATTTATAACCAACCGTAAATAGCTTAGCTTGAGTGTTGACTCGGTTGCAAAGTGCTCGGAAGAAACCAGGAAGGGCTCCACTACCTCCAAATCCAGCAAATCCACTAAAGCTATTTCGAAAAATAGTATAACGAACAGTTAGGAAATAGTTAAAGTATTGTGGTAAAAGCAATGAACTAACTATGCATCGATATCGTCCCATCTATCGGACAGCCAAGACATGGAAATGTCATGACCAACCGGATTATTGGCAATAAGGCCGAAGAGTCGGTTAGCGTCCTGCAGTCGGATCGGAGAGTTCTGGGCAATGATCGAATCTAACAAACTTTACAAATGGTAATAATTAGTTTAAAAGTACCAAAATTGGTATTAAAAGCAGCTTTACATACCTGCGGAGCTGGAATGGGTTCCTGGTACAAGCTAAGGCTGTGAGATATTCGATCTTCTCGTTACCCAAAACCGTTTCTCTGTACTTCCTGAATACGAACGAGTATTCGATGGATCCTGTGCTTGTAGCGACTGCAGTACAGCTCACCAGTTGTCTTAGATTAGGATCAATCACACTGAAACCGAAGATAAGGACTAGAATAATTTCTTCGCTTAAAAGGTTGGCAATGTAATGGAATTTTAAATACTTGTTGTTAGTTTCGTCACTGAGCCAGGCGTTAAAGAGATTTTTAGATCGAACTACACAGTCTTGTACGAAGAGCCTAGTGCAGGCCCAGTTGATTGCTATGGATCGAAGGTAGATCTTCAAATGACGATCAAGGGATGTCGGATTGAAACCAACGTCATTGTAAAGTGGTACGATAAGACCAGTCATATAATCCTACACATAATGAATGGTGCTATTTAGATATTACTTTTATTTATGACGGAATAGTTTGCTCTTTAATATATACCTTCCAATCATTATAGTCAGCTTGACCGTAGAGCATGACATCCAGATAGTCTAAAGCAGTAGAAGCAGCCCTCCAAGGTACGTACTCCCTTTCAAGTGCCAATACTTTGGTGAGCTCAAGTGCATTGACGTAGGAAGTCTCACCAGCTCGGGCTAAATTCAAATAGTCGTCGATGAGCTGTGCTCTATTAGTGACAGGAATGACGTGGTTGTCTTTCAAGAGTTGTTGAATGATCAATGACAGATTTGGTTCATCGTAGAGCACGCGATAGTAACCTATTTCGGAATACATTTTTATTGGTTTTCTTATTATTGCAAGAATGGAAATTTTTATTTTTAGTCAACTAACCAACTTGCTCAGCATTGAAGATGACCCATTGATTAGCAGTGACTCCAAGATTGGTAATAGTATTGCTATCACTGCCCTCAAAGAGCCAATCTAATTTGGGCTCTTGTAGGAAGTTACTCGAACAGGTTACAGGGACGTACCATCGGTACACAGTCGTATCTTCTGAGTTACCACTGCTCCTCAACAAGAAGCGTTTCTAAATCCCAACATTAAGTGGTCTAGTATGAGCGAATAGTTTACATATTTATACTCATAAATAAATCAAAACCTGAGTAAGAGTAGCTCGACCATTGGCGTAGTTACGACTAACGGTAATGAGAGGGTATCCCATCTTGTTGGTCCACGAGTCCATAATTGTTTTGATCGGAAACGGGATATTGACTTTGTCCACCAACACCTGACTCTGAAGAGCGGACCAGAGATCATCTGGTACAGTGTTGCCATACTCGCTAAATTATTCAGATTGAATTAACAATGAATGAACTAAATTAACTTTCTCAATTATAATCAACTAACTTTGCTTCGAGGTAACGGCTGACCCCACGTCGGAATGTATCGAGTCCGACAAGATGAGCGCACATCCTCAATATAGATCCACCTTTCTCGTAAGAGATTGCGTCAAACATTTGGTAGATTTGGGATGGAGTGTTTACTTCAAAATTGATGGGTCTCGAGCTCTCTAGAGAGTCGATACCGAGCACGTACTGCAAATCGTTTACAACGAATTGCTCTTCCAAATTGAAAGTAGGCTCCACCTTAAATAAACCTTAAATCATTAAGCTGGTTCTAGAAATTCAATGACAGGGACATAATTACGTAATCAGTGCCTATGCCCTCCATATAAGTGGCGAAACCTTCGTTTAACCACAAAGCATTCCACCAGTCCATGGTGACCAGGTTGCCGAACCATTGATGAGCCAATTCGTGAGCGATAATCAAGGCCACTCGTTGTCTAGCAGCTGCAGAAGCCCTTAATTCGTCAATCAACAAGTCGGCTTCCCTGTAAGTGATAAGGCCCCAGTTCTCCATTGCACCTATAAAGCCAAATATTATTAATTGTACCCTTACTGAAAAACAAGGCAACAAATTACCGGCAGCGAAATCTGGAATGGCGACCATGTCTTGTTTGGGCAGAGGGTAATCAATTCCAAAATAATCTTTGCTGTAAAAGTTTAGAATCCTCGGACCAACATCGGCGGCGTATCTTTATTGGTATTTACAACCAATTATAGGATTAACTCATTTATATGGTTACATAACTTGTTAAGCTCATGGTAATATACCCGGTTTGATTCTCGTATCCGGGACGTGAAATAATACCAAAATCCACCCCTGGGCTGAGCGAAGGATCAGATGTTGTTCGAACAAATTCAGAGACCATCTATATATAATTATGATCAAAGGGGAATATGAATCATGTTGGTAGTATTGGTTTATTAACCATAACATACCATTGCAACCAAATATGTCGGCATCTTGACGAGCGGTCGGTAATTGTCCCAAGCGTATCCTGGTAATTGCGGGCTAATATAAAAGAAAATCAATTAGACCATTTAGTTTAAGTCAAATTGGTGTTTTATACTTACTCCGAAAATGAGCTTCCAACAGGCATGTTACTGACAGAAGTCATACCAACTTTACGACGAATGCCGATACTGAATGTTGCCTTCAAGTTAGGCTCGTCAAAACAAGGGAAAGCTCGCCGGGCATCGGTCGCCTCGAACTGGGTGACTGCCAAGTACCTTAAATGACCAAATTTATAAGACTTTCTGTAAAATCTCCATCCATAGCTTATGCTATATACTTGGTTTGACCACTGTCTTCGTAAGTTGAACGGTAAAGGCCCCTGAGTTCATCATTTAGAATCGAAACAAAGTCGATAGAAATGCGGTACTTCTTCCCGGCTTCTAAACCTGGTGCGAGGACTGGGATTGTAATTCTCTCTTTTTCCTCTTGCTCGTCCACGATCGGACCTAGGGGGAGGAAAGTGCCGCTTTCTATATCTCTTACCTTTAAACGATAATAATTAAAATAGTATTTAAATGTGCTAATCAATATATTAAACATAGTAGTACTCACAAGGATCGATTCAAAGTTGATATCTAAGTCTGCAGCATTGAGAACGATGATATTCGTGTCAGTGATGCATTCCACTTGAATGGCGACGAAACCGAGAGTGGTGAAGTTGTTTGGTTCTATGAACGGTGTCAGCTGAAGCAAGTAATCGACAGGTACTACATCACCTGGAAGTCGGAATGGATCATCGTTCATCTTAGATGCCTTTTTAAATGCAGATTGATATTTCTGAGAGTAGATTGGAGCCTTTCGAGATGGTGCCCACCAATGGTCGGATTGGTAATCAGCCTCAGCGAAAAGGCTATCCGTCTCGTCAAAATAAGCGAATGCCAAAGCCGGAATAGAGATAAAGAAAAAGAGGTATAAAGAAAACTTCATTTTGAATTACAGACAAATTTTATATGGATATTGGAAAATGTGAAATACAGCCCAACGCTGCTCACCAAATACTGATGAAATGAATAACTGATTTGCTCTTTTAAAGTAATTTAAAGCCATCTAATATTTACGACTTATTTTCAGGGGAATTTTATATTGATCTACCTATATTCCATTGCTGAAGCAACTGAACGTGACCATTAATACAGAAAACATGTATATAAGCTTACAATTTAATCCTTTTATTTTTATTATGGCATGTAGGTGAAATTATATTGCATGCAGCGGTGACTAACTGATATAAATCCTAGTGATCCCAAGTTTTAATTATTAAGATTAAGTGGGGAACTCTTTTTTTTTTATTAGCAGCGCAGTGTTACAGTACGAATTTGCCGAAAATGACGAACAAAGAAGGAAAACAGCAATTGTATTGTGCAATAAGAAAGTATACTGCATCATAATACAACAATAAAATCCCGTATTTGAGCGGGAAATACTGGATTCAATTTAAAAGTTGGAGTTTAACAAGGTTGGTAACCATTCTGAGCAATAAATTAAGCCAGAACTTTATGCTTTGAAGCCATTTCTCAAAAAATATTTTATTAAATATTGTGTATCATTGGAAAAATATTTTAACGATTGCATTGCTTTATTTAATATCATTGATTCGACGTGGCAAAATATGTTCAAAGATATAACTTGAAAGAAAGGATTCCAAATCCAGAGATAATAAGAGACAGTTAATGCTTACTGACTTGCAGTCGCGAGAGATAGACGGATTTTTGATCCAATCCGTCAAACCGGGTGTTCACTACAATGATATGCTGGACCATCTCTATGAGGTCATTCCAGAATTGGAAATGGATCGTATCGCAACTATCGCATCTACCTAAGTTTACATTCTAACATTGAGTATTGAGCATTCTAGTATATTGACCATGCTTGTGTATGAATCGAAAAATCAGAACTAAGAAAATAATAATAAATCTGAATGATTATGATATTTGTACTAGCGAGGTTCTCGTCATAAATGACGCGTTCCATTTGTATTACTTAGTAATCTTTTTCTAATCTCTATTTATATTAATTATGGTAACAACAACATGAAAAAACCAATGATAATATTTATAAAAAATTCAGAATAGTAAACAACAATTTTGTCAACAGTTCCTAGCTCGTCGTACGATTTTAATATTCCTCTTAAATTTTCCCCGCTTTCCGCCTTTTCCCCATGTTACCCTATTTAATTCGAATTCACTTATTATACTTATTTTATTGGTCGATAAGACGTAAGTGCGGGAAGGTCGGAGACCTCCTTTCGAAAATTGAAGTCATCAGCCATTTTATTATTTTATTTTCCCTGTACTTTTTTTTTCATTGCTCGTGTTTGCAATATTTATATCGGCACTAAATAGCGTAGATGACCTGCGGAGAAAAAGAGGACCACGCTTTGGTCTAGACAGTTTTAGAAAGTTATAATAATTAATCAATTATTTCAATTACAAATTCATACGAAATTCGTTTCAGACTTACCTCTACTGTTGCCAAAATTAACATAGTACCCAGTTCTGCGCTACTTACTTGATACTTTTTAAAACAATTGCTCCGTTTCATGTAACGAACTTGCGATACAATCTTACTATTGTAGCTTTTCCAGCTATCTGAAAATTCCTCTAAATCTTTTTTTAAACTACCGCGGTTGTTCCCTGGGAAAATAGAAATAAAATCAACGTCTTGAAATTAGTTATTTGTTAGAGTGAATTTTTTACCAGTACAGTACTATTGGAAGAAACTCGTTTTAATAAACATTAATTAAATTCCCCAATATGATCTTCCCTCCTTTTGGAGATTTGGAAAATCAAATGGATACTTTACTATAACATTCGATCAGGGGCGGATCCAGACCGCGGTCTTGGGGGGGGGGGGGCGATTCACATTGGTCTTATGGGACTTCCGGAGGGGGCGATTTTACGTAATCCCTATCTCTCCCATGTTAATTTTTCCGTCTTGGGGGGGGGGGGGGGGGGGGGATCGCCCCCCCCCCCCCCCCCCCCCCTGGATCCGCCACTGCATTCGATTTCACTATACCTGACAATTTCCACGAAGTCCAACCCTTTCCCCGTTAAAGCCCAGGAGAAAACCTTACATCCTTATACCTGCCTCGCTAGGGGTGAGCTATGCCCTCAGGCGATGGACATTGCCGGCCATTGACAATTATTATAATATATTTATAATATATGATGTTATAAACTGGCAAAACATGGTTTTAAATATTCGAAAAAAATCAAGTACAATTAGTTTCTTTTTTTTGCAATATAAAGAGAAATACCATAAAATATGAAGTACATATTGAGTTGACAAGTAAGAAGAAAATGTGAAAGTAAATAATAATTGGGAAAACGTATTAATGAACGGTTCTTCTAATAAAAATTAATCGAAATAGCGATCCTTTATGGTATTTTAAGTGACTGAATATAAATTTCCGTAATTCTTCTTACAGTAGTGGTTTAAACTGGTCATATGTATTTTAAGGATGGATTAACGATAAATGAAAGAAAAACCAAGACAAAAGAATATGGGTCAGCTAGTAATTAATACTGAATTTTAATGCAATAAAAGCCAATAATAGAAAAATTATTCGTGGGAAATTTTAGATTTCTCTTGTTATATATATTAGAGCATCAATAAACCAATATATTTACCAACAAACCAATATATTCGTATGAACTTTTATCAATTATTATTATCGATTTATTTATTTATTTATTAACACTGATCCGATTGCGTGGCCAGAATCGATCAAGAAAGCGAAGTGCAAGATTACATCCTGACAAATAAATACCGAAAAAAGTGCCTCCAGAACTCCGGAACCTTCGACGTAACTCACTGATTCTGATTCGTGGCTGTTGCATTGCATTCTCGTAGACTATCTGCGTTTTCCGAGCCACATCGTCCCAGCTATAATGTTTATCGATGTAGAAGTGAACTGTCCAAGGTGAGGTGTCAGTGCCATTCTTAAAAGCTTGGATCGCTCCTTCTAAACCATTTACAATAGCCTCTTCATTTGGTTCAGCCAAAACGATCATGTCAGCGGGTAGTAGCTCAGGAATGCCACCCACATTCGTGCTAACCACATGCAAACCAGAAGATGCAGCTTCCAAAATGGCCATTCCAAATGCTTCTGAGATCGATGTATTTACGAATAGGTTACCTTTCAAGAGCGTGTCGTGCACTTCTGACTGCTGCAGGTAACCCAACAGTTTGACCCTATCTTGTAGAGCTTCCTCTTCGATGACTTTCTCCAAGAGTGGGCGCTTCGGACCGTCTCCACCGATTAGAAAGTTGACTTCAGGATGCTTTTGACAGATTACAGGAATTACCGAAGCTAACAGTTCGATTCCTTTCTTGTTGGCTAGTCGACTGATGGCAACGATCGTGATTTGGTTTTCGGTTCTTTGTAATACGGTTGGATCAGCTAGAGTGAACACAGATGTGTCTATCCCATTGGGGATTACCGAAACTTTGTCATCTGGCTGTTTGGTTCGTGACATCGTATTCTCTTTCCCTGCTTGAGTGACGCAGATAGAGTGATTGACCCCAGAAAGTGCGATTTTTTGAAGCTTATTCATAGTTCGGGGTATGAAACCAGTTAAATCATTCAGGATGTGGTCTGTTAGCACGGTCTTGATACCAAGAAGTTGTGCAATTACCATTCCTTCCTGTGCGAGAATGGAGAATGAGGAATGACCATGGACGATATCTACTTTTTCTCTGATCAAAATCTTTCGAATTTTTGGTAATGAGTACATTGTGGGAAACACAACGTTCCTGCAGGTGACCCTAGGAAGGTAGTATACTTTAAGGCCGTTGGTAATGTAGTGAACACCGCTGAAGTTCTTGTGACCGTGAGTGATAACAAAAACCATGTGGCCCAAACAAGTCAACGCTTTCGTCAGTGCTAGGATGTGCGTTTCTATTCCACCTAGCTTGGGGTAAAAGAAGTCGGTGATCATGCAAATGACGAGAGGACTGGTTTGGTTAAAGTTGCTTTTTGATGACATGGTGTACTGTAGTCGGATCTTTCTGTTATGGTTATAGCACGGTAGCACCCATATATAGATGACAACTTTATAAACTCAATTTGCAAGTGTTTACTTGATTAATGTAAATCAATCTAATCTTCTTATTATTTAAGAGATGAATTAAAAAATTATATTTAATGCTATTTGAGAAAAATATAACTTATTTTCTTGCTGAATAAGCGCGCGATGCGGGGATTTTCAAATGATAAACCAAATGACTAGCCTGATAAGAGTAACAGTTATGGTACAATCTTTTTGCAAACACTATAAATGTACAAGCACTTCATTTCTTATCTATATGTCTCATCCTTAACTTGCTTGTATTTCGTATCAGGAAAACTGTGTTAGATCTCTTCATTTCAGGGTATAACTCGTAACTTAGAACATGAAACTGAAATATATTAAGATCTTAGCTTCTCTTAATATTCTAATTGGAGTATTGGTTCTCATTCTTCAGGTATATATAGTTTCAATTTAATACAGAACACGCTATTATTGGTTAATATAAGGAATTGTTTTCAAAATCATTAGATACTGCTATACATGCTTGATTGTGAAGGAATAATTGTTTATTCTTCGACTGGTTTCTGGGGAGGTGCTTTCATCTTCAGCTCTGGGGTCATGTTTCTAAGCAAAAAGTAATATGAATATTTATTTTTATTACTGTTTTCATTATGATCGCTTTATTAATTACGTCTTTCTTTATTAAAGGCCAAGAAGAGCTCTGATTGGAATTTCAACGATATCTTTTATTGCAGCCTTGATAATGACAGCTTTATTCTCATATGGACTTGGCTATTGCACTGCATATTTCTCACCGATTTGTAAATATACAATTTTTTAAAAATTGAAGACATTAATAGCGTTTTCCAATGGCGAGATTTTCAAGAGATTTTTTACATCCAGAGTAGATTTTAAAAAATTGTTCCAATGGGAAAACAGTGTTGTTCCCATGGCCGACAGATTTTTTTTTAGATCCGCCAACGAGACATCAAAGGTAATACCGGATGTACGGGGTATTAGAAAAGTTGTTCCAATGAAAAAAAGAAAAATTCGAAAAATCTCCTCTGGATGTTTGGCAAGATATTTCAACAAATATCTGGAGTGGATTTTTAGACCGAAATCTCTGAAAAATCTTGCCATTGGAAAACGCCATAAGACAACATAACTTTGGGTCATTTAAACTTAGGTATGTATGATGTGGCCTTCT
This sequence comes from Chydorus sphaericus, assembly GCA_030141595.1. Classification (NCBI taxonomy): domain Eukaryota; kingdom Metazoa; phylum Arthropoda; class Branchiopoda; order Diplostraca; family Chydoridae; genus Chydorus; species Chydorus sphaericus. The sequence continues at coordinate 224,292 of CM057931.1, forward strand.
TGGTTAGCAGCACTGTGGCTATTATAATCAACGGCATCTTGATCTCCCAAGCTAGGACTTTACCTGAATCTAACATTGCCCAGCCCTATCGAACGAGTGCACCACAATTTCCTTATTCTTTATCAAACAATAATAACATTCAAACTATCATAGTTATAAATACAGTACAGCAGCAGCGTCCTTATCTAATACCTGAAAGAGACGTAATTGCACAGAAATCTTGCGACATCGTTCAATAGACCAAACATACACATATATTTGTCACTGTAATGAATTCCCTTTAAAGATGAGGCTTAACAGGCTATTTTTTACAATAACTGCCATATATTATCATTCTGCTGTATCACCTAATTTCTTTATGAGTTGTGTAATTTTATTTTAAATGTTGAATCTATATGTAAGTTTTAAAACTAGGGTTTTATCAAGGAAACATTATAAGATTACTACTGTATGTATCCTAAGTATATAAACAGCGACTATAATAAGAGGAGTTTAACAAGTCTTCAATATTAATCTTACCTAAGCTAACCCAACTAGAAGAATATTGAGGTTGAATTTGAACTTATACGAAATTATTCGTTTATACTTTTTACTCTACTTCTATCGGTATACACGCAAAACATTTAGGCTTCTATAGGCTTCCATCTGAACTACAGGAATTACAAAGTTTGGAACTACAAGAATTACGATCTATTTAAAATATAATATACGAAAAAAATATTTAGAATTCTATAGGCTTTCATCTGAACTATAAGAATAACGAAGTTTGGAAATATAAGAATTGCGATCTCTAAAAAAATTATACACGAAAAAAATTAGGCTTCTAATATAGACTGCCATCTGAACTTTTATAAGAATAACGAAGTTTTTAACTATTAGAATTACGAAATTAAGAACTGCGGTTTCTAAAAAAAATTATACACGCAAAAAAATTAGGCTTCTTTAGAATTCCATCTTAACTGTAAGAATAACAAAGTTTGGAACTATAGGAATTACGATTTTTTTTACCCTTGTTACTTTGGCCTTCATTTGAGATTAAACTATGATTTCTGTTTTATTATATATAGGAAACGTATTCAAAAAATGTCATGTACAATAAAGACGGTAATTGTGTAGTGGGTAGCCTTGTTTAACTCGCTGCGAATGAAATCTAAGTTTAACACTTTTTTGCAATTTGCAAAATAGTTTACCATTTTTTTAAAGAATTTTTTTATAAGAGTGCGTTCACATTATAGCTAGGGGCATTTCTTCTGTATTACGTTCTTACGTCAGAATTAGAATTCAAAAGACTATTTTTTCACGTAAGGACGTAATTTAGACGAACGCATCTTTATAATCACAAAATAAAATTTGCGAAAATTCATCTTCCGATCACATTTTAATTGATGTGAATGGCTGCAAAAAAAAATTTTATTGCTTTGCCCTATTATTTACACCCACATAAACTATTTTTTAGTCAACGGTAGTATATATAAACAAAGCATATACCATGCACAGGTAACAGAGGATAGTATTATTTAAACCTTAATTCGATGAAAGCATTGAATCAGATAGCAACTTTTGCTGCTTTGATTAAGATTAAAGAATTTTCAACCTTACGATCTCAGCTAAGCTTGAATAAGTTATTTTTTTTTAAGAATTCAGAAAACTATTTAGAAAACGGATGTCACTGTATGTTCGAAGGGTCAAGAATAATCGCATAGCCTAAAAAATCGTATTACTATAATTGAAACTACTGAGAAAATAAAATAAACCTCTGATAAGACTTTCATTTTGGAACCATTAGCTATTAGTAATCTAACAAAGCAACAAGAGGTTATTTATGTATTCTTACAACTTTCAGGAACGTGACAGCATGTTTGTTTGAAGCAAGATCAAGACAAGTATTGAACAGGGAAAAAAATGAGACAGAAAAATCTGGGCGATTAAGCTCATCATTTTAATCCTTATTTACAATTGTTTTTTAACTGGCTAACTTTTTGTATTTTATGTTAACTCACTCTTCATTTTAAATGCGTCACCATAAAATAAAAATTTACTAGTTCCTAGATTATGAAATTAATAAAATATTAAGCATAATTTTTATTTTTCCCATCACGAGATACAAAGTAAGAAAGCACCACAAACGATGGTTTGAATCCGCGCCAAAATTGCGACGTTGCCATTTTATTGCCTAGTTTAAAATGTATGAAAATTCTTTCTACATCTTATATTTTAAAATTCTAATCATATGTTATTTAATCTTTGATTTAGAATCAGTAATTATAATTTTAATAATCGATAGACAAAACTTTATTCTTTTGTTTTCTTTCATATCGATTATTTTGAACGTTTGTTTACATATCGATACCTAAATCTGACAGGTGAAAGTACGTAGTCTGCTGTGACTGAACCCCGGCTTCCTGGCTCATCATCACATTACGTGTTTTGTCGGTAGGAAATGAAAAAAGATCGTTTATTATCTCATCCTTATTACTTACTGATAGCTTTTATTGTTGCTTTATTATCACTAGTCGGTGTCTACTTGATAAACCAGCTAGAAGTCAGGTAACTATTATACTAAAAAACTGTTAACTCTTTTCAAAAATTTACCTTTGTTATTGTATTCTGCAGCAAAATGTCGAAACCTGGACGTTTGAGCCCTGGCGATCCGAATTCTTTTTCTAGACCAGGTATAATGCATCTAAAACAACTCCTTATTGACAATTAAATATATTTTTACCATTTATATTGCATGACATTTTAATGAATCATTTTAATGATATTTTAGATGAGGTGAAAGTCACCCATATGGATCTCGAGCTGGAAATCAGCTTTGAGAAGAAAACTCTCTCCGGGAGTGTCACACTGGCTGTAGAGAGAGTCAACACTGATGCCAAAGTTTTGGTTGGTATCAATAATCATATTTCTTATCAGTAAATTTAATAAATTTAAAATAAATTTAGATTCTTGACACCCGAGACTTGGAAATCACCCAAGTCCAGGATTTCAGCTCCAAGGAATCACTCAAGTTCACAGTTGGGCCGACTACACTCAGCTTTGGAGAGAAAGTAGAGATCTCTCTTCCTGATAAGAATCAGTAAAATGATTTTAAATATATTTTTCAATATCATCTGCTCATTTTTTCTATTTTCATCCAGGCTCCAGATAATCGTGCACTATTCCACATCTCCAAAATCAACTGCTCTTCAGTGGCTCAATCCTGAGCAGACGATGGGCAAGAAGCATCCGTTCCTATTCAGTCAGTGTGAAGTAAGATTATTTATAACTTAATTAATAAATAAAAAAATAATTAAATAAATTTAGGCCATTCATTGCCGTTCCTTGGTACCCTGCCAAGATTCTCCTAGCAACAAAGTGACTTACAGTGCTAAGGTAAATTTGCCTCTTAAATTAATTGTAACTATTAATTAGCAAATTTTTAAAATTTAGATCACTGCTCCGGAAGAGTTGACTGTTTTGATGAGCGCCGTCCGGCAGGGAGAGCCAGTTAACAAAGAGAACAAGAAAGTCTACTCTTTCCGTCAGCCCGTTTCCATCCCAACTTATTTGTAAATGTTTAATCTTAATATTATTATTTATTACTTAGTAATAATTGATTATATTAATCAAATAGGTTGGCTATTGCTGCTGGTGACTTGAAGGGCCGTCAGATTGGCCCGCGTTCCCACGTCTGGGCCGAGCCTGGTCTGCTGGATAAAGCGGCGTATGAATTCGCTGAGACTGAAGCTCAGCTGGCGGCCGCTGAAGACGTTTGCGGCCCTTATGTCTGGGGCGTTTACGACCTGCTCGTCTTGCCGCCTTCATTCCCTTTCGGTGGGATGGAGAATCCTTGCTTGACATTCGTCACTCCTTCCTTAATCGTAATTTAAATAGATTTTATGAATTAATAGTTGTAAAAAGAGTGCAATTAATTTTATTATTATTTCAGGCTGGTGACCGCTCTTTGGTTGACGTAATCGCCCACGAAATTGCTCACAGCTGGACGGGCAATTTGGTGACCAACGCCAACTTTGAGCACTTTTGGCTAAACGAAGGTTTCACCGTCTTTGTGGAGCGAAAAATCATCGGCCGCCTCCACGGCGAGAAGAGCCGGCAGTTTGCCTGCATCGGAGGTCGAACAGGTCTACAAGAGCAGATCAAATCTATGGGAGAGACGGACCCAATGACCTGCTTGGTCCCTGATTTAACTAATATTGACCCCGATGATTCCTTCTCCAGCGTCCCTTACGAAAAGGGGTCCGCCTTTTTGAGTTACCTCGAGGAGCTCCTCGGTGGACCAAGTAATATTTTTAATTAAATCTTATTTAAAGAGAAAATTAATTTATATTTCTACTTTAACAGAGGAGTTTGAGCCCTTCCTGAAATCTTACCTTGCCAGTTTCCAGCACCGTTCTTTAGTCACTTCGGAGTTTGTCGATTACTTGAAGCATTACTTCAGCAACACTTTGGTGGTCAAGAAATTGGACCAAGTTGATTGGGATACTTGGTTCCATAAACCTGGAATGCCGCCCGCTTTCGCCAAGTAATATCTTTTTAAAAGAACCTTGAATTATTCATTTATTAACTGATTTTATATTTTAATAGTTATGATGACACTCTGGCTAAAGCCTGTCTCGAGCTACGTGAGAAATGGAGCAACTGGAGTGTCAAAGGTTGCCCCGATCCAACTCCATTCTTTGCCGAAGATTTAGCTTCTTTTTCATCTGCCCAGATCCAAGAGTTTCTCTCTCAGCTCGTACTGAGCGAGCCACTCACTGTGAAAGCAGTGAAAACCATGCAGGAGCTCTACAAACTAGATGCCGTCATGAATAGTGAGGTGAGGTTGAGGTGGGTGCGCCTCTGCCTTCGAGCCCAGTATGAAGACGCCATCCCCAATGCTATTGAGTTTGCTACGTCCACTGGAAGGATGAAGTACTGTCGCCCCGTTTTTAGGTGATAATCTTTTAGTTTATTTATGGTTTTACATAATTATAATTTATATTTTTTAGGGACCTGTATAACTGGGAGTTTTCTCGACCGAGGGCCATCGAAGCGTACAACAAAGTGAAAGACAACTGGATGTATGTGACGGCCTACACTGTCGGCAAAGACCTTCACTTGGTGGAATGAAGAAAAGAACAAGAAGATGATATTATTGGGGGCCAATTTATATAGATTAAAATGTTCATTAATAAGTTGGGATTCTTGAAATACAAAACAGTCAATTTGATTCATTCCTTGCATTTTATATTTTTATCTTAATTGGACGTTAAACTGCTTCTGTTTACCTCCCGCGTGATTGGCATTTATTTTCTCATTGGCATTAATTATCATTTCAGATAATAAATAATGATCCTTGAATAATGTAAAAAAAATTGTTTTAGTAGATATATTAGAATCTCTGCGTGATTGCGTGAACTTCGTTTGGTAGATTCGGCAAAAATTATGAATCGTTTCAACAACTAAATGAAACAAAAAATTAGAGCTCTGCTGAAAAAAGGCTGGACTTTGGGTCAGTCGGGCGGAACCTCATCGCAGCGAGGGTGACCAAACGGTCGAGGTCGGTGAAAATGTTTATCAAGATGTTGCAGCTGGATGAAACTGTATTGCGTTGTATAATTTCAGCAGTTTGAGAAATGTCTATTTTCACCGGGGATGAACAGTAAGTTACCCCCGTGGATCCACATCGTAGTCAGACTAATCTAAATGCCCGAAATCGGTAAAAATTTCGATTGAGGAATTTCATTATATTTTTTCAATTTGAAAACAAAAAATAATTATTATGATACTCTGCAATAGCCTCGTTTTCTTTATTTAAAAAAAAATAAGTTTAATCAGGGCCGGATTATCCACTAGGCACACTAGGCACGTGCCTAGGGCCCCGGACGGATAGGGGGCCCCGCGGAGGCCTCTGAAACCCAATTTTTTTCAAAATTTTAATCATAAAAATAAAATAAATACGTTGGTAATTGTCATTAGAGAGCCTATATAAAACTGCTTTTATCGAATTGGGTTTTTTTTAAAAATAGGCCTGCGGCCACCAACCTTTTTCCTGTGCGCTTAAACTTTATTTTATATATATATATATATATATGGTGATGAGACTTCATTCTTAAAAACATAAAATAGTATACACAGCATTTGATCTCAGTGGCGTCAGATAGCAATACATAGTTGTATAAGTAAAGTGGTTAATAGTTAGTTAAATTGATAAGTGAGCGTTCAAGCGCCAACTCATATGTGTATTCATACAGCGCAGTATCTAAAAACAGTACCCGATTGATTCTTCTCGTTAGCTTATAGAGAGAATTAAGAGTAAAAGGATTTGAAGAAATAGGTAATTTAAAGTCTTATCTAAATTAAATTAGTGGTCTTAAAATGGACGTTAAATCGAATAAAATGCAAACTTGAATTATATTTTTAAAAATCCAGTTGAAGCACCCAATCGTCTGTTGACATATCGCACAGTGCTGCCTCGCATATACCACAATGGTTCGATATTCTTATATTTTAAATGGGATGGCTCTATAAGTAGCCGGGTACCAAACCATGCAGCATGATGCCTAATGCGGTGTGAACTGACTGTGCCTCTTAAAGAAAACTATTGGTGACTGCCTTGTAAGACTTCTTTTAAAGAAAGTTCGATACAAAATTTTCACAATTACCTACTGAATTTTAAATTATTGAGAAAACTAAATAGGTCAAGCAAAAAAATCGTCCAACCTATAACTGATGGACTAATTTTCACGAATATTTCTTATTTTTATTTAGCATTTATGGTATATAACTATGCGCAGTGCGCACTTTAATCAGATAATAAACGTTAAACACCTTTTTAGTGGTTATCTTTCCTGAATAAGTGTATTTCGCTATTGCATGGTTTCCAGTTTTCTACTTTAAAAAATACGCTATACTATAAATCATCCTATCAAAATTTATTTTTAAAATTAGTACAACAATAATAAATATTAGGGAATCTTGATATTTCACACTTATAGCAACTATTAGTCCATACTTGGATGCTTTCAACTTACTGAATTGCTTAGCTTAAATTTCCGTTTAGAATGATGAACTTTTAACTCTTTGCTCATACTAACTGCTATACAAATCGAAATGTATTATACTGTATTATATTATACTGTTAAACTTTCATCACAATGTTTTATTGCGGTATATTCCTAAGTCGGAAACATAAGATCAATATTTTTTCTACTTCGTATCTTATTACGAGACTAAAGATAAGAGATTGATTCGGTTGACCAAAAAGCGCAAAAACTTATATTTTCCGTAATATGAGAAACCATAAAGATTAAGGAGTAAGCACAGAGCGCTGATCGGATGATTTTGGTTTGGGTAATGGGTATATACTATTTAGTAATACTTTCGTCGCTTTTGTCGTATACAAGTGATAATTTATACGGATGCACTGAACATTGAATCTGCTATAGTAAAAACTATTATTCTACCTGCAGACCGCCTTATGTAATATGTCATCTCCTTTCGATTGATTATATTAAGTTGATTGATTTTATGGTGAATCACCGGAGTTATTGATCGAATAGCCAAGTAATGAATTACTTTCACTGTTATATATGCAGCATACAACTTACAATAATACAAAAATGGGGGCCCGAAAGTAGTCTGTGCCTAGGGCCTCCAAATGTCTTAATCCGGCCCTGTTTAAGGTTAAGGTTAAGCAGGGTTGAACAACTTTTAGTATGCAGTTTTTTTTCCTTTGTGTAGTAATCTACTGTACAAAAAATTATTTTGCTGAGCCCTTTCACGTGTTAATCAAATGGAACTTCGCAAAGTGGGACAATCCAAGAAGTGGGACACAAAAGAAGGAGCACCATTTGCCCCACTTTGGGGACCACTACTGTAATCCGTTAAATTGATTTTATCTAGTTGAAGTTTACGTAAATTGTTAATTCGACTAAGTCATTTTAACGTTGATTGTAAGAAAACTGCTAAACAATTTTATTTCACATGGTGTACACATTGAGAAAAAGTAGCTAAAATTCTATGTTAGAAAACTGGAGCATTCTGTCATGCGGTTCCTGTCAGTTTATATAAAGTGCTAAGAAGAAGCGCAGCCCGGTAGAAGTCCACCCATTTCTCTAGTAGCCAACATTTATAGAAAAAACTGCAAGCGTTTACCGATCCAACTGTGAATTTATTAAAATTTTCATTGATTCGCGAGTCATTTGATTTTTTTGAGAGCAGCTCTCAGGAGCAAAGCCTTACCTGTTATTTTCCCAATGTCGCACTCTAAATTTTTAGTGTATTATAAGGCCTTCAGATTGATTTTTGTGTGTGTTATTATACGCATAACTATTGTGTTCAGCAATCATTGTTAGTATACAATTTTTTCAATTTGCACTGTGACCTAGGACTGAATTAAGCGCACGGTATACGACATGTACTCCTTTTTGGGACTCTAAGGACCTCATACTTTGGCTTCGCCAACATCACCGTAGCCTTAATCTTGAACGGTTAACCGATATAGCATACGTTTTATATAGGCCAATTCAATTGCTTACGAAGCGACAGATGCTTGTTCTTAACCGGTTTTCCTCTCTTCAATGTATACCGAGTCTGAAAGCGTCAGCCTAGTTCTTGAGGGAGGACATAGTTTGCACCTGATTCAATTTCTTATTTATACGCAAATATATGAACAACATATGGTGAACTTAAATCAATTTCAGACTTTGAATATTCTATTTGACATTCCTGTTTTTATTCACCCCTATTATCTGTATAATACATTCAACCCTTACCTGTGCGTCAGCTGACATCGCCGCTTTCGTGTAACCGTATGTGCACCACATTTAGTTAAGAATTAATAAGAATAAGAATTTTTAGTTAAAAAATATAGCTTTATGGCAACGACATCATATCAGCAGCGGTTAAGAAATATAAAGTCTTTAACCGGTTGTTTTTATAACGAATAAGCTTGATATATAACTGGAAGAATGGTTAAGAAGCATATCTTAATGATGAACGGGCCAAGTTTTCTGTATACACGTGACCAAAAATATGCAATCTTCTTTTCCCGATCTTTCACCTTGTTAAAATTTCCGGTTTTGGGGGAATCCCCCTCCTAAGCTACTTTGCTGCTAGAATATGGGTTAGAAGCAAAGTAGGTTTTGACATATAGGTTAGCAGGGCTTACGATTACCATAGTGCAACAACTGGCTGTGACCGAGTCATTCACTACAGTAGTACAGTGGCAATAGACATCGTTATTACTTACTGGTAGCTTTAGTTATTACTGTTGCTTTATCATCACTAGTCGGTTTCTACCTACGGTAATTATTACTAACTTTTTTACAAATGGTGTTTAAACTCATTAATTCGCTTTAATTGTAAAAATTATATAGCCAAAGAATGAAAATGTCGACTGGGCGATTGAGTCCTGGCGATCCAAGTTCTTTTTCTAGACCAGGTATTTGCATGCATCTCAATCATTTCATTATTGATAATTTAATATTGCTAGATCATTTCCATTGTATGGCATTTTAATATATCATATTTTGTACAATTCCAGATGAGGTGAAAGTCACCCATATGGATCTCGAGCTGGAAATCAGCTTTGAGAAGAAAATTTTGTCAGGGAGTGTTACACTGACTGTTGAAAGAGTCAACAATGATGCCAAAGTCTTGGTCAGTACCAATAACGATCCTATTTTTTACCAGTAAATTTAATTAATTCATTTTTTTTAGATTCTTGACAGCCGAGACTTGGAAATCACCCAAGTCCAGGATTTCAGCTCCAAGGAATCGCTGGAATTCAAAAATTGGCCATCAGTCCTCACCTTTGGAGAGAAATTAGAGATCGCCCTTCCTGATAAAAATCAGTTAAATTTTTGAAATACTTTTTCCCAAACTTCTTCTGATTTTATTAAACTTTTATCTATATAGGCTCCAGATAATTGTGCACTATTCCACCTCCCCAAAATCAACTGCTCTGCAGTGGCTCAATCCTGAGCAGACGATGGGCAAGAAGCACCCATTCCTCTTCAGTCAGTGTGAAGTAAGATTCTTCTATAACTCTTTGTGAAATTTAAATTTATATCAATCTCTTCAAAAAACTATTTTAAATTGAAAATGAATACAATAAATTTCTTAGGCCATTCATTGCCGCTCCTTGGTCCCCTGTCAAGATTCTCCCAGCAACAAGGTGACTTACAGTGCTAAGGTAAATTTGTTTCAGGTTATAATTAACCAACCACTATTAACCAACTTTAAGTCATATTAACTATTCAATAATTCATCTTTTTATTTAGATCACAGCCCCGGAAGAGGTGACTGTTTTGATGAGCGCCGCCCGCCAGGGAGGGCCTATTAACAATGAGAACAAGAAAGTTTACTCCTTCCATCAGCCAGTTTCCATTCCAACTTATTTGTAAACATTAACCTATATATTATTGCTAATATAGCATAATATAAGTTGATTGTATTATTAACAGGTTGGCTATCGCTGCTGGTGACTTAAAAGGCCGCCAGATTGGTCCTCGCTCTCACGTCTGGGCAGAGCCTGGTCTGCTGGATAAAGCGGCGTATGAATTCGCCGAGACTGAAGCTCAGCTGAAGGCCGCTGAGGACATTTGCGGCCCTTACGTCTGGGGCGTTTACGATCTGCTTGTATTGCCGCCTTCTTTCCCTTTTGGCGGGATGGAGAATCCGTGCTTAACATACGTTTCCCCTTCACTTATTGTAAGTTCCTTAAGTTTATAAATTCCATTAGTATAACTAGGTTTAGAGGGTTATTCATTTAGGCTGGTGACCGGTCTTTGGTTGACGTAATCGCCCACGAAATAGCTCACAGCTGGACGGGCAATTTGGTAACCAACGCTAACTTTGAGCACTTTTGGCTCAACGAGGGTTTCACCGATTTTTTGGAGCGCAAGATTATCGGCCGACTCCACGGTGAGAAGAGCCGGCAGTTTGCCTGCATCGGAGGTAGAACGGATCTCCAAGAGGAGATTCAATCTATGGGAGAGACGGATCCTATGACCTGCTTGGTTCCTGATTTAACTGGCATTGACCCAGATGATTCCTTCTCCAAGGTTCCTTATGAAAAGGGTTCTGCCTTTTTGAGTTATCTTGAAGACATCCTCGGTGGACCTAGTAATATTGTCATTCAAATCTAATTTAAAGAGAAACTAAATAAATATTTCTATTACAGAGGAGTTTGAACCCTTCCTAAAGTCCTACATTGACAATTTCCAGCACCGTTCTTTGGTCACTTCGGAGTTTGTCGATTATTTGAAGCAATACTTCAGCAACACTTTGGCGGCTAATAAACTGGATCAAGTCGATTGGGATACTTGGTTCCATAAACCTGGAATGCCGCCCGCTTTCGCCAAGTAATACTTCATTTAAGAATCGTTTCATTATTTATTTATTAACTTAATTTATACTACTAGTTATGATGACACTCTGGCTAAAGCCTGTCTCGAATTGAGTGAAAAATGGAGCAACTGGAGTGTCAAAGGCTGTCATGATCCAGTTCCATTCTCTGCCGAAGATTTGAACTCTTTTTCATCAGCCCAGATCCAAGAGTTTCTCTCTCAGCTGGTACTGAGTGAGCCACTCGCTGTGAAAGCAGTGAAAACCATGCAGGAGCTCTACAAACTAGATGCCGTCATGAATAGTGAGGTGAGGTTGAGGTGGGTTCGCCTCTGTCTTCGAGCCCAGTACGAAGACGCCATCCCCAATGCTATTGAGTTTGCTACATCCACAGGAAGGATGAGATACTGTCGTCCAGTTTTTAGGTGATAATATGTTATTAGTTTCAATGGTGTTTCAATCTAATGATTGTTTTTTTAGGGATTTGTATAATTGGGAGTATTCTCGTCCGATGGCCATTGAAGCTTATAACAAAGTGAAAGACAATTGGATGTATGTGACTGCTTACACTGTCGGCAAGGACCTTCACTTGGTGGAGTGAAGAATACAAGATACTACAAGGGGCCAATTTATAAAGATTTAAAATTTTTGATAATATGTTTGGATTCGGATTCTTGAAATATATAATGCAGTCAAGTTGACGAATTTCTTGTATTTTGTTTTTATTTGACTTTGAACTGTTTTATTTGTTTACCTTCTGCGTGAATCGTGATTGACAATCATTTTCTATTATTGTTATTTTAGACTATTAATGTCAAAGGAACTAGCAATAGAGATCTATTTTCATCTCGTTGTATCAAAATCTACAGGGATTTCTTCAAGCTACTTAATTTATTCGAAATTTATAAATAGTTTTCTTGCTTTTACATACACAATTGCATTACTCTGGATTCATTAATATAAAACCAAAAACAAGGGACTTATTAGGTGAGTCATTTTCATCAAAGATTGAATCCAGAAACATGAATCCATTAAACATGGTTATTTTATAGCCTCATTCCCTTTATATTTTGTTTATACCAAGCAATATATATGAAGAAGAATATCAATGTGTTCCATTTTTAATTAAAGACTTTTTAGCAAGTACTATATTAGTAAAGTAAATATATATATATATATATTTACTTTACTAATTATTAAATTATTATGCAGCTTTAATCATGGCGGTTGCTTCAGCAATCTTTTAAAAAGTGTTGAATTCTCTATGGGGCTAAATATTCAAAACATTCCTATTTTATTAAAAATGAATATAATTTAAATATCACAATTTATTTACAATATAATACTTACCAAATCAGGGAAAACAGTTGAAATTAAGGTTCACTTCATATAAATTACTTACCAAATCAGGGAAAACAGTTGAAGGGTTTACTTCATAGTTTCTCAATCTGACGGCATCCTAAAGATATGAAAAACACGAGTCGTTTTTCAGTCTGTTGCGATGTATCAAAATAAAAAGTTTTATTATGACCTCCCAGTGAGTTTCTACAAGAGCCTTGATATTAATATCATCCTCGACCCCCAAATAGGAAGAATGGCTCCTCTCCCGAAACTCAACCAAGTGAAGTAAATACCAAACTATAAGGAGGAGAAAGAAAATTACGGATAAAGAATAATCATTCATCATTTTGATATTACCTGTATTGTAGGCCAGATTGGAAATAATTGAGAAATAATCTCAATGTAAAATCCGTATAGTCTTGAAAGTCGCGCGCTACTAACGTGCCAAAACCGAAGACATAGACCAATATTACGATAGCCTAGACCCTAGAGACTTTGAAATATAATCATTTTTCTATTCAATAATATAACTTTGGACGCATGGCATTGGATAAGTCACCTGGATAAGTGCATGAGGGATGTTTTGCATTGAAAATTTGATTATGTTCCCGCAGCTCTTTTTGTATGACATGAGTACATCAACATTTTTTAATTAGTTGAACTCGCTGAAGAAGTGTTCCTCTTGGAAGGTTTCTTTCAACAGTAACAGCGTCCCTATGTTTATTATTATGTCGCTTCATTTTTGCAGTTAAAATTTTTAAACATTTTTTCGAACGACGACCAAAGGGAGTGGAGTAGTCCTTCCGTTGTCCACGAACAATTGTCTCTATTTCTCAATTAAAAGCCTATAAAATTGTACAACAGATTAGTGATTCTAATTTGAAAATATTATACTGGCTACACTCAGGATATGCCAGCGAGAAAAAATTCCTCAATTATTGCCGGACCCTATTTCTATTTGAATTTTAAAAGAAATAAATTGTGCTGTAATAGTTTATAGTTATGGGTCGTTAGTAGTCGTTGACTTGGAAAATTGCAATATTTAATTTTTAAAATTTAAAAATTTTCGTTAAAAAGAATGTGCATAATTATATAGGGTATAATTACAATTTCCCTCACCTTGTTTGCTCATCAACCCTTGCTCTTGACGAAATGTGTAATAAACGACACCGATATATATGTAATTTAATTAAAACGCTGTCTTGCAAAAGTAGCTGTGGAGGAATCAGCCGAATAGGACGTTTTTTGGATCAAGAATATCATTTTTGTCCTTCATCTTCGAGCAGTTAGATAATGTTTTACTTCCAATCTTGCAACTCGGTCAGCATTTAGTTTTTGAATTTCTTTACTGTTTTCTTCGATTTTAGCCTTCAAAACAGAATTGTCTGTTTTCTGTATCACATTTTCAGCTCTAATTTCAAAATCGTATTTGTTCCATCATCTGTTCTCGCCTTCAAAAGGGAGATTTCTGTTTTGTCATGTTGATTTTCTGCTTCGATTTTGGACATTCTCTGTTTTGAATCCAGCCCTTCGCTGATAGACAACTGCTGAAGATTTTGGTTCCCTTCTATTTTTATGTAAAATTTTTTTAACAGACCAAACAGAAGATACATTTTGAGACGAATCCTCTGTAACTGTAGTTGGTCCTTCATCTTCAACGCCTAGCACTAACTTTTCTGGACGCGTTATACAACTGACGTTTGGTTTTTGATGGACTTTTGGCTTTGCTTTAGCAGAATGACAATTATTTCTGTGGCTAAAAACGCCGTTTTATATAGCCTGCCTGTCTAAAATAAGTTTTAGCCAATAGCATATAATTACGACAAGTCGACAAAGCTGCTTGTTAGTTAGAATTGTACCGTTTTAAATACACCTGGCCACTGCTGAATATAGGTAATGAAAATAAAATGGCCAAAGTACAGTAGGCAGCAGAAATATTAAGCCTTTTTTTTACTCCCATAAGCCGCCGTGTTAAGGGCCTCTCGGAAGAAGAAGTAAAAAAGATAGAAGGAGTTGAGCTTGAATTTTTTTCCTATTTTTCCCTGAAAGATAATAAGCTAATCTTTAAGTGACCCAAATATGATTGAGGTACTATCAAGAGCCATGGAATGGTAGGACGTGGCGTATTTATTAACCCCTTTTGTTTCCGCCGCGGGTTAGCTAACGGGAAAATAGGTCTCAGTAAAGTCTAAAAAAAGGGGTGAAATACTCCTTTTTATGGGCTAAAGTTCAGTTCAGAGAATAATGATATAATGCTCTTTCAGATTTTGCAAATAAAAATCAATTCGGTTCACTACTTCTATTTTTTATTGGGCCCCAAAGTTGATGTTGCTGTTTTTTGCTGTTTTTTCGACCTCTCCGCGGAGGTAAACACAGGCAAGTATAGCAGTTCGAGGCTAAAGATGTCGAAAAAAACAGCAATCTGGACTTTGGGGCCTAAAAAAAAAATGAAGTAGTGAACCGATTTGATTTTTATTAGCAAAATCTGAAAGCGCATTTTATCATTGTCCTCTGAACTGAACTTTAGCCCATAAAAAGGAGTATTTCACCCCTTTTTTTATACTTTACTTAGACCTATTTTCCCGTTAGCTAACCCGCGGCGGAAACAAAAGGGGTTAATAAATACGCCACGTCCTACCATTCCATGGCTCTTGATAGTACCTCAATCATATTTGGGTCACTTAAAGATTAGCTTATTATCTTTCAGGGAAAAATAGGAAAAAAATTCAAGCTCAACTCCTTCTATCTTTTTTACTTCTTCTTCCGAGAGGCCCTTAACACGGCGGCTTATGGGAATAAAAAAAAGGCTTAATATTTCTGCTGCCTACTGTATATATTTTCGTCATCTCATATGGCATAAAAACAAAAACAAAAATCGGGAAAGGAAATTTAGTTTTTTAGGAAACCAAAAAAGGAAAGGATTATTCATTCCTAAAACCAAGGGGTGCATAAACTTTCTAGAAAGGGAAAAATATTAAATGACTTTATTGTCAAATGAAAATAATTCAAGCTATCGTCTAATCTTCTTCCATATCTTCTTCCAGAAGCCAACCGAAAAAGTGGGAATGAGATTCGTACTTGGTTCCTCCAGCTACTGTACCAGAAGAAAAATTACCGTGCTTGAATAACCACAATTTGTTTCCTTCTTTCAAATGATAGGATGCAGCAAAGTACAGCAATTGCGTTAAACAATCTGAACATTTAGGGTTTACATTTTCCATGAGCACACCATCAATTGTTGCTGAAATTTTGAAATCGGAACTCGCATTAATGACTGTCCCGTAGAAACTAAAATGGTAGGTTCCAGCCACAGGGGCAGTAAACACCGTTTCATTGAATGCATCGCCTACATTCACATGTATATTTTTAAATTTGAGTATTCCTTTATTGCGATTTTCAGTCATACGAGCATGAAAGTAAACAGACCTTGTCTTTACTTCGACTTTTCCAACAGAAGTCTGTAAAACTATTTATTCGAAATCTAATAATTATAACTGTATTTCTGATATAATTGCAGTTTTCCTCACCTTGTTTGTTCATCAACCCTTGCTCTTGACGAAATGCGCAATAAACGATACCGATTCTATTTTTGTTTGTTGGGTAGTTTTGTTTAACCAAATAGTAGCCGTTGAGAGTATATCCGAGGATTCCTAGCTCAGAGCAGTTGTTTGGGGGCCCTACGAACCTTGAAGGAAGTTTCTGATCGATTTCTTCAGAATCATTTCTGTTGTTACTAAAAAAAAATAGTCAAAAAATAGTCCAAATCAACTGAAAGATTATATCTTACAAGAGTAACTGCAGAGGAAGTAGACGAGCGGGCCGTTTTCTAAGGTCAACAATATTTTCTTTGTTTTCTCTTTTTGAGCAGTTTGTAAATGATCTTGCTTCTAATCTGGAAATTCGGTGCTTCAGTTCTTGAACTTCTTTACTGTCTTCGCCAATTTTAGTCTTCAAGATAGAATTTTCGCTTTTCTGTTTCATATTTTCCACTTCTAATTTGGAGATGGAACTTATTCCATCATCCAATTTCGTCTTCAAAAGAGAAATCTCAGTTTTGTACAGTTGATTTTCTACTTCAATTTTTGACACCCTCTCATCCAAAGAAAGGATTTTGCCTTTTTCATCAGGATACTTTTGAAAATCTGGGGTTTTGCTTCCTTCTACTTTAGTGTAAAAATTGTTTAACATACCAAACAGAAGAGAAATCTTAAGAAGAATCCCCAGCAACCCAAGTTGGTCCTTCATCTTCATCGCTTAGCCCTAACTTTCCTGGGCGCGTTATAAAGTTGGCGTTTGGTTGTTGATGGACTTGTGACTTTGCTTTAGCAGAATACATACATAATACATTTCTGGCAAAAGAAACCGTTTTATATCTGGCTTTTACCTTACTTAAAATAAGTGTTTTCCAATAGCATAGAAATACGACAAAGCTACATGTTTCGATCAACCTTTGCCTAGCTCCCACGTTGTTTGGGCGTCGCTTGATTTTAGTTGTTAATATTAGTATGTGGGCGTTGAATTCTAAATGTTTTCCTTTTCAGTTTGTTCATTCTCCACGTTTTTATAATGGCGTGACGTTTTGAGTGGGAGTTTTGCTTTAGCCAATAAGATTTTAGAACGACTTGCTATCGAGCTTTGCTCTAGCAATGCGCGTGATTTTAATGACGTTCAAAATATAAGTGCTGTATACAGCCAATAGCATCGTAATACGATTATTCTTTTGGAATGTTCGGAAATTTCCAAGCATAAAACTTATCCTATTTTTCTAACAGCTTCCAATTCGTGTTCATGAAGCCTTGACAATTTTATATAAAATTTTATAATTTATGGAACAGTTATTTTTTAGATCACATGACTTATCGTTTTTAACGATTTTAAATAGAATTTATATATGCCTTTATTTCATGCTGATTGTTATTGTTAAGAAGTGTTGATGTTTGTTAAGAAATCCTTATGTATAATTCAGTTTAGAATTCAAGTATTGTTCGTCAGAATTCCTTTGAATACCACAAAATGTATTCAACTAGATAAACAAGTAGAAGATAACAGATGTCCAGTATGGTTCAGATAAACTTGAGGGGCTCTTTGCTGCTTTATGCTGCCACCTATGAACCAATATATGTATTATCATGCAAAAAACCGTAAGAAAAAAAAAGAAAAAATGAAGAGAGAGAGAGAAAGAAAAACAAGGACGAATGGACGGAGAAGGAGGAGAGAAATATATGGCTAGACAGGCCAACGGCGGTGGGAGGTCAGGAGGCCTAGTCAAGTAAAGAATCAGGGTCATCGCCATTGGCATAGACATTTTCAAGATAATTTTTCTTCTCCAATAAGTACCTTCGCCACATTTATGCGGAAAAAGGTTGTTCTACCGACGAGGATTGAATACTGGACTTGCAGGTGGCGAGTTGAGCTTAATTGAATCTTAATCATCTACCAAGCAGTGAAACGATTGAGCGAGTCGGACTTGTGCAAAATTCCTGTTCCGGGAGAAAAAGTTTCGCTGATGCTTCTAGAAGATCCGCATAATGATCGCCCTATTCCGGCCAGATTTTATTTCGTTGGTACTCAGTATCAGCGAACTAAACTGAGAAATTAGCCCTTATCTTGCGTTCACCCGAACAACTCTTTCGTTTTGAATGATGGGACCGTTGGTGGCATCCGTAATTTCTTCAAGAAGAGTCAAGGTGGGGAAATTTTTATGTTTTTCAAAAGATTCAAATCTGTCCGTGATTTGTGTACGTATCCAACAGAGCCGAGTAACATTTGAACTTTCCAAGTGAGTGACTTGTTAAGCCGGCTCGTATCTCGGCCCTTCTTCACATTAAGGCCAAGGCTCCAAAATTTGCCATGTCGAATGGTACATATTACATTACATCCCTTAATGAACATGTCGTATTTTAGCCGACAAAAATGAAGATGATGCAGCATTAAAAATACAATTCCATAACTTATTTTAATTCGATTATTGTAATTTTTAAATACACTTTTAGAATTGAATATTTCTACTTCTTGTTTATTTCAATTTATTTTCTTTTAAAGGAAAATTTATACAAAGTTCAGTTTATTTCATCAAATAAAAAAATAGTCATTAAGCGAGTGAAAGATAGTAAGCGGACATAAGTTTTCTAAAAATATATTCAGATAGCTTTTAGATATCTATGGGATGAAGAAAAAAGAAAAATGTGATATGGATTAGGATAAAGATAGGGTAAGATCACATCCACAGCATATTCTATGGATAACCTGTGCCGCCTGGGTATGTAAGAATTGATTCTTGAAAAATGCGCTTTTAAGGACTTTATCGTAACTATTACAAATAGGAAGTTTGGCTCTCTAATATTTACGAAGTATTGATCTCTAATAATTACGAAGTTTGGATCTCCAAGAAATACGATTTTATTTTTTTTTCTTGTTATTGTAGCCTACGTTTAAGAATAACCTGTAATTTTAACTATATTAATAACTAGTGCTGTGGCCCGGTAGGGTATACCCGTAATTCGGACGTAGCAGTAAAATTCGATACATATTACCTATTGACATTGAGTCTTGTAAATATTTGCACTCGTTTGCCAGCGATACCTGCCTGACCTTTCCCGGTAGAGGTTCTAGTTAAAAAGTGACTGGTCTGTGGTGCCCGGTCTATAGTGCCCGGTCTAAGATTCCCGGTCCAAGGTACCCGATCTAAAGTGCTCGCAATATAATAAGACCAGCATACATGGTGACCCATGAATGGCTTAATCCGCCCGGTTTAAGGACAAAGGTCTAAGGACCAACCCACAATTCGGTAGTAGCAGTAAAATTTGACATTAACATTGACGCAGAGTCTAGTAATTATTACAACTCGGCTGTCAATGATGACTATGGTTTCCCGGTATAGGATCTCTGTAAAAAATCCGGTTTTATTTCGTTCTAAGGTCCCGGTCTGAGGTCCCGGTCAAAGGTGCCCAGTTTAAAATCCGACATATTGTGACCGGCCATTACAGCCCAGTAGTGAGCCGGTCTATGGACCGTGAATAATAAAGACCTTTTCTAGAGACCTTTTCTAGGGACCTTTTCTAGGGAGCACACAATATATAGAATATTGTCCTTAGTGATTTTTGGTTTAACTTGCTGTATCACCTGGTTTTGATATCCCGATTATGTTGAGTCAAATATTCGGACAGTATTTAAAAAAAAAGTATTTTCCCTATTTAGAAGCTATAGCAGAAGCTAGCTCGCTTTTTTCTAGCCTTTTGAATATCTGTTAGATTACAGCTATAATAAAAGTGGAACTTTTCAATCTGGTACTTAAAAGATTATTTTAAGTACATGTTATATTCTGGCTTTGAATAGAAGACAATAGCCAATAAATCAGCACTAAAGAATTAAGATGATGCGCGATAGAAAAAGAGCTGTTAGCTATAAATTATGAAGTGATTTGCCCATTTCCAAATGCAAAGCAAAGAAATAGATCTTAATACTTGCATATTAACACACTTTCGGTCAATATATTTCAATTCCCCTCTTTCAAACTAATTTTGTTACTATTTATTATAAATCGTTATTTATTTAAAAATCGATTCGCGAATTTGCCATCAATCCATCATTATTCCCGCCCAAAAAATTTATGACCGAACCAAAAAAAGACTGGCCTAGGGGAGAGCGGGGCTGAACGGGCCGCGGGGTTGACCGGACCACTTGAATATAAATACTTCAAGTTGTTTGTATTTCAAATCAAGACTATTTTTGCTCAGGTGGTCTGAAGATCCCGGCATGATGGTATAACCATCGTTAGTATCCTCAATTTTCAACGATCAACTTCATGTTATTACATAAACTCCCTGTCTAAGATGCTCTGTCTAATAAGATGTCCTGTCTTATATGCCCGGCTTAAGGTGCTCAGACCTCAGTTAAGTACCCTATCTAAGGTGACCGATCCAAAGCGCCAGGTATAAGGTGCCAGCTGGTGCCAGGCCAGGAGTCCATGGTGCTTGGTCTTATAGGTGCACGTTCGGGTGGTACCGTACCGTAGCCAATTTAAAGAGTCCGACTTATGTTGACCCGTGACAGGCTTTAGCAACCCAGTTTAGAAATAAGGATATTTATGAGTAATACCTTTTTTTTGTTATATTAATTGAAACACTTTAACTTTATTAACACACCCCTTTAAGTACTGTTACTATACCCCTGTACTGTTTTATATTTTTGCTTTTGCAGATTGATAGTTTCCCGCACTGAAAATAATTTTTGCGTTTTGATGAATCAATTTCGCGAACTTATTCCGACCCAAAACCAAGATCTTATTTATATAAGTTCGAAAGGCAATAAAAGTAATCTATACAATAAAAAAAACCTGAGCGCCAAGCTTCCTCAAATTTCTATTAGATGAAGTGATACTTGAGGGCGAATATTAAATAAAAACGAATTCACAATTATGTAATAGACTGTAAAATCCAGCTAAATTTTATATACATATTGTTTTATTTTTCAGTATCTCATCGGTAGAATCTGTAGAAATAAGGGAACGGAAAAAGCCACACCATCTGCGATTTTTCACAGTTTTTAAATTTGGATTTAGTTTCTTAGTTTTTTTTAAATCCCATGTTTTTTAGATATTTATTCGAGTAAATACAATTAAAAAATTTACTTTTTCTGCGTTAAAAGCGGAATTTTAGAAACATATCATAGTTCAGAGATAAAATATAGCCTTAAAAAACCTCTTTTCACGGTTGCGAACTTCATTATTATTTCAAATCAAACTTGCAATCTCTCTTGTTTGCTATATTAATAATATTGCCAAACTCGTTCACTCAATTTTTATTTCCGAGAATGCCCTTTTAGAGAGAACACAGGTAAATGTGGGCTACCTGGCTACCACACAGGAGCTTGTTATACACCCGGGATTCCAACCTTTTCTACCTGCATTGTTTTAGCTGCATACCTGCCAATTCCCCCTCACCTTTCGATCGTTATGTATGGGAAAGATCACGTGACATAGACACCCAATAAGATGCGTTAAAAGTGACAGACATTTGGGCTCCGCCCAAACGTTGTCGACAATTATTTATAGGATGGAATATATCCAAAAAATTCAGGTGGGGAACGCTCGAGGTCCATGGATCGTTCCCAACTCGGTTCTTTTTCTGCCATGAGTTTCTTTTGTATTTTTTATTCTATTTAAGAAATGTTTCTTGAAAATGTGTTTTTTTAGGGCTTTCATCTTAACTATTACAAATCGGAAGTTTGGATCTCTAAGAACTTCTTTCGCTATATTCTACAGTGTACAATTATACTATTAAGACTAAATGGACAGTCCAATAAATCAATAATATTTAGCTGAAAAAAGCAGAAAATAACAGTTACCGATTGTCCAGCAATGCAATCATTCAATAACGTTGTATATAATTATAACAAGCAATGGTAATGTAATTTTTATTTTTTTCATGGAAAAATAATGCCTTAAATGTGGAAAAAGGTACCATATAACAGTATTATAAACCGCCCATAAGAATTTCACATTAGAACCAGTGCTATTGATAATCTACCAACAAGAAGTTAACCCAAATTCCTATAACAAGAACTTTCAAATATGTGGCCAACATGTTTGTTTTCAGAGATACAAGTATAATGCACGACACCAAAAAAATGGTATAATAACTCTCTAGGTAAAATTACGTAAAGTCTGTTGTAAGCCTGTAACTGCACCCCGGCTCCTCGCTCAACATAATCACATTACGTGTTTTGTCGGTAGGAAACGAAAAAATAAATATCGTTTATTATCTCATCCTTATTACTTACTGATAGGTAATAGCTGTTGTTGTTGCTTTATTATCACTATTCGATGTCCACTTGGCAAACCAGATAGAAGTCTGGTAGTTATTGTGTAAAAAAATTGTAAACTCTTTTTAAAGATTTAATTTTTGTTATTATTCTACAGCAAAATGTCGAAACCTGGACGATTGAGCCCCGGTGATCCGTCTTCTTTTTCTAGACCAGGTGTTAATGTATCTCAAACAGCTTATTAATAAGTGAATATAGCTTTATCATTTACATTGCATAATATATTAATGCATCTGTTTTATGATGTTTCAGATGAGGTGAAAGTCACCCATATGGATCTCGAGCTGGAAATCAGCTTTGAGAAGAAAACCCTGTCCGGGAGTGTCACACTGGCTGTAGAGAGAGTCAAGAAAAATGCCGAAGTCTTGGTGAGTGAAAACGATCACATTTCTTATCAGTAAATTCTATTGATTCAAATTTGTTTAGATTCTTGACACCCGAGATTTGCAAATAACCCAAGTCCAGGATTTCAGTTCCAAGGAGTCGTTACAGTTTAAAGTTGGGCCTACAACTCTCAGCTACGGAGAGAAATTAGAGATCTCCCTTCCTGATAAGAACCAGTAAAATATTTTTTTTTATGCTTTCCATATCGGCTAATATATATATATTTTTTCAATTGTCAATATTCAGGCTCCAGATAACCGTTAACTATTCCACATCTCAGAAATCAACTGCTCTGCAATGGCTCAATCCTCAGCAGACAATGGGGAAGAAGCATCCATTCCTCTTCAGCATATGCGAAGTAAGATTCTTATATATTACTTAATTAGAATACGAAAATTAATTAAATCAATTTCTTAGGCCATTCACTGCCGTTCGTGGGTCCCCTGCCAAGACTCTCCCAGCAACAAAGTCACTTACAGTCAGGGCCGGTTTAACCTATGGGCACCGCGGGCACGTGCCGGGAGGCCACGGCGTTCCAAGAGGCCAAATTTCTGAGATTGACACAAAATGTTACGAAATTAAAAAGAAAATTTCTTGAAAAAAGAGTGTTTCTAGTCCTTGGCTTCTAAAATTATCATATTTTCATCACCAAATGCTAAAAAATTGGGCCTGCGGCCAACTGTAATGCGATTTGGGGAATATGTGATTTTTGTGCCAGGAGGCCAGGTCGGGGTAGAACCGGCTCTGCTTACAGTGCTAAGGTAAATTTGTTTCCTAAATCTATGTAAACTTATCAATGAGTCATCTCTCAATATAGATCACAGCTCCCGAAGGGTTGACCGTTTTGATGGGTGCTGTCCGTCAAGGAGAACCCGTTAACAAAGAGAACAAGAAAGTTTACTCTTTCAATCAACCCGTTTGCATCCCAACTTACTTGTAATTATTTATCTAAATAATTATTGCTATTTACAGAATAGTAATTCATTATATCAATTAAAGGTTGTCTATCGCTGCCGGTGATCTAAATAACCGGAAGATTGGGCCTCGCTCTCACGTCTGGTCCGAGCCTGGTCTGCTGGACAAAGCTGCGTATGAATTCGCCGAGACCGAAGCTCAGCTGGCGGTCGCTGAGAACATTTGTGGTCCTTACGTCTGGGGCGTTTACGACCTGCTCGTTATGCCGCCTTCTTTCCCTTTTGGCGGGATGGAGAATCCGTGCTTGACTTTTGTCACTCCTTCAATAATTGTAATTTACATTTTTTTTTAATTAAAAAGACTTTCTAAGTTGGTTTTTCTTTTAGGCTGGTGACCGGTCTTTGGTGCACGTAATCGCCCATGAAATAGCTCACAGCTGGACGGGCAATTTAGTGACGAATGCCAACTTTGAGCACTTCTGGCTCAAAGAGGGCTTTACAGTATTTACGGAGCGCAAGATTATCGGCCGCCTCTTCGGCGAGAAAAGCCGGCAGTTTGCCTGCATCGGAGGTCGAACGGGTCTCCAAGATCAGATAAAATCTATGGGAGAAACGGACCCAATGACCTGTTTGGTCCCTGATTTAACTGGCATTGATCTTGATGATTCAGCCTCAATCGTCCCTTACGAAAAGGGTTCTGCCTTATTGAGTTATCTCGAAGAGCTCCTCGGAGGACCGAGTAATATTTTAATTAAAATCTAATTTTAAAATCTAATTTTTTTTTTAACATTTTCTTTTACAGATGAGTTTGAACCCTTCTTAAAATCCTACATTGCCAATTTCCAGCACCGATCCTTGGATACTTCGGAGTTTGTCGACTACTTGAAGCACTACTTCAGCAACACTGTGGTTGCCAATAAATTGGAACAAGTAGATTGGGACACTTGGTTCTATAAACCTGGAATGCCGCCCGCTTTCGCCAAGTAATTTTTAAATAATGGACCCTTTTATCATTTTTTAAAACTGAATTTATATTACAATAGTTACGATGACACTCTGGCAAAAGCCTGTCTCGAATTAAGTGAGAAATGGAGAAACTGGAGTGCCAAAGGCTGCCCCGATCGAGTTCCATTCTCTGCCGAAGATTTGGCCTCTTTTTCCTCATCCCAGGTCCAAGAGTTTCTCTCTCAGCTCGTACTGAGCGAGCCACTCACTGTGAAAGCAGTGAAAACCATGCAGGAGCTCTACAAACTAGATGCTGTCATGAATTGTGAGGTGAGATTTAGGTGGGTGCGCCTCTGCCTTCAAGCCCAGTACGATGACGCCATCCCAAACGCAATTGAGTTTGCTACGTCCACTGGAAGGATAAAGTTCTGTCGCCCCGTTTTCAAGTGATGATCTTTTAGATAACATAGTTTTACATAGTTATAATTATTGTTTTTATAGGGACTTGTATGATTGGGAGCACTCTCGACCGATGGCCATTGAAGCTTACAACAAAGTGAAAGACAACTGGATGTATGTGACGGCTTACACGATCGGCAAGGATCTTAACTTGGTGAAGTGAAGAAAACAAGATATTGTAGTTGGGCAATTGATAAAGATTTAGAAGTTTCAATAATATGTTGGGATTATTGAAATATAATACAGTTAAGTTGATTCATTCCATGTATTCCATTTTTATTGGTCTTCAAAACTTTCTTGTTGACCTCCAGCGCGATTGAAACTTATTTTCCATCATTATCATTCCTCCGATAATTAATAATAAGTTCTTGGTAGATTTAATAACCCGTTTTGGTAGATTTATTAAAAATCTAAAACAGTTGATATTTAACTATAAGGGCTCTTAAATTCCTTACTTAACATTTTACCCTGAAATTGGAAAATTGCATTGAGATGTAATTCCGAGAAAAATCTAAAATAATCGTGGTCGTACTAGAAGATTTCGCCTTCGAAGAATACCAATAAATATCCAATTCCAAAAACATTGGTAATAGGTCGACCCCTACTGGATGAATCTTTTTTTACCGAGCTTGGAAGGGCATTGGATGACCCAAGCGGAGCTGAATCGAAACCGAGATGATTCACTGACCGAAGCCGGTAAAAATTTTGATGGAATAAATATTTCCATTCAAGATGAGAGATGTCATTTTACCATATTAAAATGTATGAAGTTAGTAAACCAAGAAGTTTAAATTATAAAAGAAAAAATGTTGTTTTCGAACTCCCATTCGGCTATTCTATTTTTTTTTCTTATTATATTATATTATTTTATTTCAGCAGTTTATAATGAATTTTAAAAACAAATTTCCTATCCATCCATTTGACCAACTAAACATATTAATTTCGTTATAGTTATAGTTAAATTTCGTTATAAACCATGTTCCTAGGCGGCCAGACCCGGTCATAGACTATCCTTATTAATTGCATGTCTATTTTTTTCCTAAGCTTACACAGTATCTCAGTAAAAACCATGACCAATGCCGCACAAAAATTACCAAAAACAAAGTTATTACCATTTTGTAAGGTATTCCTTTTTTACCAACGGAAGAACATTGATTCACGCGGACGGAGCCGCATCACGTTGGACGTTATATCATGATATAACGTCCAACGTGATGCGGCTCCGTCCGGATCAGATCATTACCGGCAGTGCACTGCCGGTAAAAATGTCGATGGAGGAATATTCACCTTACTCTTACTATTTGAAAAAAATGTATTACATTTGTTCATATTACTTCTTGAATTTCAATATACTCAACAGTATGAAATATGAATAGTTTTGATAGTAATAAAATCAAATCTTTAAAAAATATATTATTAAACAAATTGTTCTCACTTGAGGCTTTGTCTGCAAGTGGTAAAAATTGGGTTACAACTTGCAAGTATATTAAACTAGTCGTAAAGCTCTTTCGATGTAAAACCAATTAATCAATTTAAGGAGGCGATTTTATCTATAAGGTTTTTACTCACTGTAAATATTTCATCAATAAAATCAAAATGTGCAAGGTCGTGTGGCCCAATGGATAAGGCGTTGGACTTGGATCCAAAGATTGTAGGTTCGACTCCTGCCACGATCGCTCTTGTTGAAAAATCCCTTGAAAAACTGATTTATCAACTTTTTGTAGTATCCTACTCCATTGACTTCAAATCCAAAGGATGCTGGTTCGAATCGAATTCATAGTCATAGCCCCAAAATTCCGTCTTATTGCTGCACAAGGAGAAGAAGAAAAGAACTAGTCGGCAACAGTGTCCAATTTTGTACGTTTCACAATGGGAGAAAGAAAAAAGAGCTGATATTAGGGAATTTTTTTTTAATTTGTTCTTGCTTACCAGATAGGAAATTAAAATGAAAGACAGGTTTTTTTTTATTGGTTCTAGGGTCGGCTGGAGTGGGTGCCTTCACAGTAAAAATAATTCAGTGAGGTAAGGAGAGAATAAAAAAATAATAAGTATTATAGTAATAAATGAGCAATACATTTATATTTACATGACATTAAATATTACATAAAACAATTAATAAGAGGCAAAAGAAAATCGAACATAGTTTAACGCATTATAAAGCGAGAGAAAAAGGGAACCCAGTTTTCTTTTATTACGAAAAGAGAGAATAAATGATCCGAATCAAAAGGGTCACATTCAACATCCAGAGGTTCATCTTTATGAACATTAGTATTTTTAGAGACGTGCTTGTTAGGTCATCGCCGGGGATGGACGGGGGCTCACCCGGCCGGAACCGCATCGAAACCCGGCTGACCCAACGGCCGAAGCCGGTGAAAACGTCGAAAGAAAATTTCATTTTAATCATTTTTATTTTCTTCAAGTCATTCTAATAGTAAATAAGGATATTTATACCTGTAAATACGATTTGGGCACGGTCGTGTGGCCCAATGGATAAGGCGTTGGACTTCGGATCCAAAGACTGCTGGTTCGAGTCCTGCCTCGATCGCTCGAAAATTGTGGTTCCAGTGTTTACTTGAGTGCACAATTTTTTGTGATACTCGATTTTCTTAAAATGTAGCTGGTTCGAATCGAATCCCAAGCCCAAAAATTCAGTCTCTATTGCTGCACAAGGAGGAAGAAGAAGAAAAGAACCAGTTTGCAACAGAGTCTTATTTCGTATAGGTACATTTTACAATCGGAGAAAAAAAAAGAGCTCACATTGAGAATTTTTTTTATTAGTTCGCATTTACGCTTTTAAATTTAATTTGATATTTTTAATCACTCCATACGAAAATAAATGGAAGGATGTTTTTTTTTTTTTTTTTAAGTCGTTTTTATATTGGAACGAATAAATGGCAACCGGAAAACAAAATCCAGTTATCCAGCAAATCATTAGGCTTACGGTTTGCTAAAGAATGAAAGTCGTCTAACAATTTTTGAATTCGAATCCATTGATTTGACACAGTCAATTTTTTTTAATTAGTAGAATTGAAATCAGAAATGAGAAATAGTTTGTGAAAGAGGCAAAAGGAATCACTCGGCATAATAATAAAAATGAGATTTTTAGCATTTATAAAATCAAATTTAAAAGTCACATTAACTTAAACTGGAAAAAAATAAAATTAAAGAAAATAAAAGATTGGCCTCGGGAGGATTCGAACCACCACCAGTCTTTGGCAGATGGAAGTCACCTCCTAAGTTAAGCGGAGCTAAGATAAGTGCGGAGCGATCTTCACTACGTCAAGCGTGCTACAGATGTGCTACGAGGCCCACTATCGGTGTGAAATATCTGACTATAAATATTTCAATTTTGAATATTTTGAATCAAATACACTATGAGATTGGGTCGAATTTCTGGGTTATTTTCATACCAAATACATGTAGTTCGCGATTACGTTGTGTTTTTATTTTTTGTGAATGAATAAAAGAAGAAAAATAGGGTCGACCGAGGGCGTCATCACAGAATGCTCTTGATGGAGACTTGAAGGGATGATACCTATAACAACTCTTAGTCGTTTCAGGAGATCGATCAAGGGCTAGAAGAGATTCATCCAAAGTTTAATGTCATTCGTCGATTCACTCAAGTTATGATTTATGTAATGCACAAACTTAGAAAAATCAAATAAAAATTTACAAATATTTTTTTTCTGTTCTTATTGAATTTAAAAAAAATTAATTCTTATCCAATCTAATAAGATACAAAATAAAAAAGATAAAAAAAAATTAAGTCTTCGGTAGGAAACGAACAGCTGCCAGCGAAACAGCAGTTGCCGCCTCCCAGTTATGTATGCGATGTATGGTAATGTACTATTAGTCATATTAATTATTTGAAAAAGTTAATCTATTAATGCTTCAATATTTATATTTTGATCCAAGTGTAACTCAATATTGAGCTGATTTTTGTCATTAATTTGATGCTAAATACGTAAGGTTCGTTAGAACATTTAAAGTTCTTTTATATTGAAAACTAAAAATATGTAGAATTAGAAAACCAAATCAAGGCAGCCGCCGTGTTTTTTTAAAACAAAAGAACCGTTCAGGTTCAGTACTAATACTAAATTTTTTCTTCTTCCATTCTAGGCTAATAAATGATAAATTACTGCACTAAGGAATGAAAGTCGTCCAACAATTGTACAGAATTAAATTCCCTTTTTTAATCCAAATGCTTTTCTTGTGCGTGATTTATTTTAATTTTAAATAATCATCATTGAAAAAAAAATAGTTTTGTCTCATCAAAAAATACAAATTCATTTTGAGTTATTTTAAATAATAATTCAGACTGGATCCGAAAGCATCTTGAGCTGCTGCTGGAACTCCGTACACAGTCTCTGCATCTTGACATTACTGCTCGCCATCACTTGTAGAGCCTGCTGCAACAATTCATGTTTCTTCATATTCTATTTTCAAAAAAAAAAAAAAATAATAATAAAAATAAATAATTGTATTACTAAATAAAAATAAATTAAATTAAATGTTATTAAATTAATTTAATTACTAAATAAAAATTTAAAAATTTAAAAAAAAAAAAAAAGTATACCATAATCGTCGACTGCCACTGCTTCCTCCTCTGAATAGATTTATGAACAGGTCCCAGTAGATCCTCACAAAGATTCCTCAGCCTCTCTTCCATCCCCTGTTGAGCCATATATTTCACTTTGGTCATCAACCAAGTGCGGTACTCTCCCGGCGAATTCAGCTCCACCAGCGCGCTCATCCGCCCATCCGCATAACTAATACTACAAGTCGTCTTCAATTCAATATTATTCAAAACTCCTTTACTCATTCTAGCCGATCCTGAATCCTTCAACAATCCTTGCAAATCAGATCCCTGTCTCAATGGATCCAGCGAATCCGACAATTGCATCCAGGTATCCATCTCCACCGAATAGGTGTAACTTTTCCCATTAGAGAAGCCTAAAATAGGCATTCCAGTCTCTCTAATGACGCAAGAGCTGATGGTGACTGATCCATCCGCTTCAGTGAGATTTAAAATGCTCGTCTTCAACGTAGACTTCTTCTGGATGAGATCCCAGATGTACAACTCTCCTTGAGAAGTGACGGTGGCCAAGAACTGATCCTGGGCTCGGAGAAGTACGGCCGGCCCGGCTAGTTTGAGCGGAGGTAGAAGCCTAGATCCATCGCTGGATGAGAAGCAGTGGAGAGTAGCATCGGAGCAGGTTACAGCGACTGTCTGGGCCGTTGCGGCGCAGCCTATGGCCGGACTAGCGAGGAAGACATCCCATAAAACTTTGCCATTGAGGAGACAACTCAATTTATGGACGGCTGTCTTGTGACCCACAAAGTAGGACTGGTTCTCCATCTCGTAACTTCTTCCAGTTGATGTCTATTAAAATGTAAAAAAAAAAAAATAATAATTCTAAATGAATTAACTTTAATTCTAAATAAATTAACTTTAATTCTAAATAAATTAACTTTAATTCTAAATAAATTAACTTTAATTCTAAATAAATTAACTTTAATTCTAAATGAATTTAAAGTAATTAATTAAGTTACCGAAACTGAGAGGGATTTTTGAGTTGGTAGAGGTGGAATAGCTGTTGTAGATGCATCCGTCGGTCGAGTGATAGAGATGCCTGTCGTGGCCACCGAAACCCCGGCCGAAGAAGGCTTGACGACCGTCACCACTTTTCTCTCAGAATCGTTCCTCTCCAGCCTCCTATTGAGCAAGATGTTAGACATCTCCTTCCTACTCGGTGGAGGTGGAGGAGGTGGAAGACTTGGTGGTGGACTCGTAGTCACACTGTTATTCATGGATGGAAGACCAGCTCGAGTCACTTCGTCCCTCTTCTCGACCACTATTTTGCTTTTAGTCTCTGTAGAACTGCTAAAAGTGGGCGGTAAGAGGGCGCTGGCTGCCGTTGAGTGATTGCTGGCCCCGTGACTGGACAGCTCCATCATGTCATCCATGGGCGGAGGGATGAAAACAGGAGTGATCCTTCGTCTTCCATCAACAGTCCTCGTCTCAATCTGCTTATCAGTTGGACCTCTCGCCAGGATCTGGCTGGATCTCGACGCTCTGGAGTCACAAGAGAGTCCGTCATCCGCTGGATTATCGGGCGGTGGGACGACTACGACTGGAACAGCTGCAGGTTGAACCCAATCAGGATCGTCGATGATCAGTTTAGCCTTCTTTTCAGGACCGGTTGTGAAGGATTTTCTTCCATACATCCGCTGGAATAAGTTCTCTTTCTCTTCGGTACTGACGAGCTGACCGAGTTCTTTATCCTCAAACTCGATATAAGCGACGGAACCGTCCCAAGAGCAGGCCATAAGTTGATATCCAGATCGACTCCATGATAGATCCAACACCTATTTAAGAATTTATTAAATTAATTGGTAATTATGGATGGTAATAGAGGAATTACTGAATTTAAGAAGAGCTCGTGAATGACGACCAGAGGTCTTTTGAGCGAAGTGAGCCAGATAGAGAGAGATCTATCGCGAGAACCAATAGCACAGCAGCAGTAGCTGGTGCCTTTCTGGGATGAAGATGGTTTTCTCAACATGTTGCTGTTGAAACTGACGCAAGTTATGGCTTTACGGTGACCGACAAAGTCTTTGTCAGTCTTCCAGCCTTCTCTTTCAATGATCTGGGCTGTAGGTCCGCCTCCATTCATCGCCTAAAAGGTGGAAAAATGAGTTACATTTAGTTTATTTAAGTTTTAAAATCAAAACTTACATGGGCTGAGACTAAGTATTGTCCATCTGGGGACCAGTTGAGTCGTAAAACATGAGTAGTTCCACCACACTGAAAAAATATAAATTTATATGAATAATCCTCTCAAAGAATCTCAAAAAATCACTTGATATGTCATAGAATCTCTTAAAGAATCCCTAGAATTATCAAAAATATTCAAAAAAAATCCTTCATAACTTCAAAGATCCTCTTGATAAATCCACAAAATCATCAAAAATTCTCAAAGATTCCCATAGAATCCCCATACATCATCAAAGAATCTCATAAAATCATTTAATATTTCACAGAATCTCTCAATGAATCCCTAAAATTATCTAAGATATTCGAAGAATTCCTTCAAAACTTCAAAGATTCTCTCGATAAATCCACTTAATCAATCAAAAGTCATAAAATTTTGAATAAAAACCTCTTCAAATGGATCTGAAACGACAGATTCCTGCTTCCAATCAGCAGTTTTCCAGACTCGTACAGTTTTATCGTCCGACTGTGAGGCAATATATTTACCTAATTTGAATAATTCACATTATAAATTATATAAAAATGAATAAGGATTGAAGTAAATACCAATAGGGTCCCAAGCAATGCCTTTAACAAGACCAGTATGTCCTTTTAAGACAACAATAGATTCAGGCATGTTAAGCATGTTCCAAATGCGGATGGTGTTGTCCACTGAAGATGAGGCGAGGTACTGGTCGTCTGGTGACCAACCAAGGTCCAAGACATCTCCGGCGTGACCACGAAGAGTTGAAGCACACCGCCAGCTCTCCACATTCGTCTTTCCACCTCCACCGAATATCGTTCCACCTGAGAATTAAAAAAATTGAATTTAAATGGTTATTTCAGGATTTGGGATGGAAATTTCTACCTCCAGGGTAGCGACTGAGCTGCCAGATCATGCAGAGCTTGTCATCCCCACCAGAGGCGAGGTACTGGCCTGAATTTGACCACCGGACACAGTTGACACAAGCTGAGAAGATGTAAATATGGTTAAATGTTGAGCGAAAGAGGTGAAATGATTTATTTTAAATTACCTAAATGATTATCCATCTGGCAGAGTAATTTAGGGACAGTGTCATCAAGCTCTGCTTTCTCTTTGACCACTGGTGCCATGTTCCAGATGACCACACGTCCGGAATCGTCACCTGACGGGAAGATGGTGAGAAGTGATGATTTGAAAAATAAATCAAGTTTTAAAAGAGATACCTTGGCCTCCTGTAGCAAATTTGGTCCCATCTGGATGGATGTCAATAGAGAATATTGGTTTACCTGATGACACATTCAAATAAAAGTTTAATTAAGATGTAAATGAGGTGGTCTATGAGGAGAGAGTCCATTTCAATATTTGAATTAGGGGCTATTATATTAAGTATTTACCATCATGAGTAACCCATGTGGGCTTGAGAAGCTTCATTGTTTCACCTTGAAATACCTATCACGATTTATTATATTAATTAGTTCGTGAATAATCAAAATAGCGAAGCAGCAAACTTGAAAAAAAAAGTATCTGTCAGATGGACTGCGACAGTGGCGCCATCGATGTAGCCGCCTAGCGGCCAAAATATTTCGAGCGTCTGCTTTAGGGATATGCCGCGAAATATTCAAATGTAGCTCAGTCGGCTCTAGGCTGCCGAGTGCCGAACAATCCCAAGGAGGAGAATGAGAAATCAATTCTATTTTACCGTCCGATGCGTTGCTATTTGTTATGATTTTTTAAAAATTTATTACGGAAGAATAATGGCTTGAATGAAATTTTAAAATGAGTGCCAGTTCTCTTTTTTTAAATAATTAATTAT
This sequence comes from Chydorus sphaericus, assembly GCA_030141595.1. Taxonomy (NCBI): domain Eukaryota; kingdom Metazoa; phylum Arthropoda; class Branchiopoda; order Diplostraca; family Chydoridae; genus Chydorus; species Chydorus sphaericus. The sequence goes on from CM057931.1 coordinate 258,041, forward strand.
TTGAGTAATTAATTGAGTAATTATTTGAGTAAGTTAATTATTTGAGTAAGTTAATTTGAGTAATAATTTGAGTAACTAATTATTTAATTAAATTCAGTTTTGATTTTAGCCGAAAAATTCAAAAGCATTTCTTTTTTTAAATTTTAAGTTATTTAAATTTTAAAAAGTTGTAAAATCTATTGATAGATGGCGCTACGATCCGAGTTCCGCGTCGTCTGCTACAGCGACCACGTGAATCAGAGAGAAGCACCATGGCGCTCCACGCCAACGTCAATCTCTTCTAAACCTTTGAAATTTATTAGATAAATCCCAAATTTTGACCAATTTCACTTGTTATCTACTTTAATTCTCAATCTCGAGTGTCTTTAGCATCCTTTCAAGATGGGTAAAAAGGGAAAAGCCCGTCAGGATAAGTTTTACCACTTGGCCAAAGAGACAGGTACCACCTCAACCCCAAACTTTCTTCCCATTTCCAAGCATTTCTAACTCTAAACTTGTAATTCTTAGGCTACCGTTCTCGAGCTTCATTCAAATTGCTTCAACTGAATCGAAAATTCGAGTTCCTCGAGAAGAGCAGGGTGGTGATTGACCTCTGTGCAGCTCCTGGCTCGTGGATGCAGATAGCCAAGCAGCACATGCCCGTCTCCAGCCTCATCATCGGCATAGATCTCTTCCCGATCAAACCCATCCAAGGCTGCATCTGCCTCCAGGTATAAATCTTAACTCATTTCATCCCAACTTTCATCATTAACCACTCTGCACGATCCCTCAAGGATAAATAAATTTAAGTTTTATTTATTTAAATTTTATTTATTTCAACTTAAATTTAATTAAATTTTTATCAATTTGATAATTTATTAAAATTTTCAATTTGATTTAATTAATTTTTATTCATTTCAATTTTATTTATTTTAATAAAAATTTTAATTTATTGAAACTAAATTTATTTATTTTAATTTTATTTATTTAGGAGGACATTACCACTGAGAAATGCCACCAGAGCCTCAAAAAAGAGCTCGCAGGTTGGAAGGCAGATGTGGTCCTTCACGACGGAGCCCCCAATGTGGGTCAGAACTGGATCTACGACGCCTTCATTCAAAACCAGCTCGTCTTAAGCGCCTTAAAACTCGCCACAGAGTTTCTCACTAAGGGCGGCTGGTTCGTCACCAAGATTTTCAGGTCCAAAGACTACCAATCTCTCATGTGGGTCCTCCAGCAGCTCTTTAAACGAGTCCACTCTACAAAGCCTCACGCTTCTCGCATGGAATCTGCAGAGATTTTCGTCATCTGTCAGGGATTCAAGGCGCCTGATAAGTTAGACCCGAAATTTCTCGATCCGAAATACGTTTTTCAGGAAGTTGAAGACACTGGAACGACTGTTAAAGGTTTACAGGCGACGGAGAGGTCTAAACCGAAGGCTGGAGGCTACGAAGAAGGCATCACATCTCTTCATAAAACTGCCCTAGTTTCGGAGTTTGTGAGGAATGAGAATTTTGTGGATATCTTGAATACGTCTTCGGTGATTAAGATGGACGATGATGCCATTTTGAATCATCGGCTGACGACGGAGGAGATAAAAGAGTGCTGCCAAGATGTGAAGGTTTTGGGGAGGAAAGATTTGAAAGCGCTGCTGACGTGGAGGAAGTTGATTAAGAAGGATCTGGAGAAGGTGGAGGCGGAGGAGGTGGTGCTGCCGGTGGTTGATGAAACTCAGGAAGGGATGGAGAGTGAAGATGACTCTGATGAGGATCTAGTGAGGATTGATCAGCAAGTGAAAGAGCTTGAAGTGAGTTTTTGAATTAAATTTATTTCAATTCCAATTACATTTATTTTAATTTAATTTTATCTATCTTTATTTTAACTAAATTATTTTAATTTAAGATTTATTTATTTTAATTTCATTAATTTGAATTTTAACTTATTTATTTTAATTACAATTTTTATTTATTTAATTTAAATTTTGTTTATTTAAATTTAAAATTTAATTTTTTTAATCAATTTTATTTTGATTTTAAATTGATTAATTATAATTTTATTTATTTTAATTTATTAATTTTAATTTTAATTATTTACAGGCGGAGAAGGCGAAGGAAGCTAAAAGGCTGAAGAAGAAGATGCTGAAAGATCGTAGAAATCTTCAAGAAAAGATGAGACTGAAGATGGTGATCCCTGGTGACAGCGGGCCCGGACTTTTAGAGACGAAAACTCTGTTTGCATTGACTCAGATCAAGTCTGGAACAGACTTAGACCAAGTAGCCGACCAAGAAGCTGACATGTTGGCGGAAGAGCCTGTCGAGAAAGCTGCGCCCAAGCCTAAAAAGGCTTCTTACGAGAAAGAGAAATTTGAATTAGATTCTTCTGGGAGGTAAAAACTAATTTTTTAAATTTAAAAAATTGAATTTAAATGCTTACAAATAGGTTTTTCTTCTTTTTAAACTGATTTTTACTTCTTAAAAAGTTAATTTTCATGTTTTAAAGTTCACTTTTTGGGTTGAAGTAGTTGATTTCCAAGTTTTGAATGGATTTTTCAAACTTGATTTGACATATTTTAATGATTTCAAATGGATTTTTCCTGTGTTTTTTTTAGTTTATTTTTATATTTTTAATTGATTTTTCGTTTCTAGAGATTGACTTTTTGGATATAAAATTTGATTTATGTTAAAAAAATTTAAGATTTTAGGCTATAAAGTTGGTTTTAAAATTTGAAAATTGAATTTTTGCAGGTTTTTCCGGAGGGATGAAGACAGTGAAGAAGAACTCGTCTTCAACTCTGACGACGAGTACGAGAGCGACGTTGCCGTCGACTCTCTGGGCATCGCCGCTGTGGACGACACCGACGAGAGCGACACCGGCGAAGCCTCCAAGAAAAACAAGAAATCTGTCCGCTTCTCCGCCAAAAACTTGACCAAAACGATGGACGGCAAGGAAGAGGAAGAACTAGCTCATCCTCTACTAACCGATTTAGAGGAGGGCGATGCGGATTCTAAGCGGAAGAAGAAGGCGGACAAGTGGTTCATGAAGGGAGCTCTACAGAATTTAGATGATGAGGAAGATGAGGACATTGAGCTGGATTTCATGGCCCGAAGGATCGCTCCTAAACAACTTAGAGCTGATTTAGAAGACGACCTCACTGATGACGATGAAAGTGAAGAGGAAGTTGAAGACAAAGAATCTGAAGATGAAGATGATGACGAGGATTCGGATGATAGCGACTCTGAAAATTCGGATTTCGACGTCCAGGAAGACTTTGTGAACGCTGAAAAGAAGAAGCCTAAAATTTTAGATGGACTCCCTGAACCGGCTCCAGCTGGAAAAGGTGATTTTCTCTCTCTTTTAAATTAATTTAATTTGTTTATATTTAATTTTTGAAAAACATTTAATTGTGTTAAAATTAATTTTTATTGAAATAATTTTTAGCATTTTTAAATTAATTTTATTTTGGTTTAATTAGTTTTTATTTCATTTTTTTATATTTTATATCATTTAATAAATAATTTAATTGTGCTTGAATTAATTTTTTAACTTAAGTATATTTTGATATAGATAGGGGAATTTTTTTTTTATTGTTTTAGAATTAACTTCATTCCAATTAAATTTTTTGTTAAATTTTCAAGTAAATTTATCTTGTTATTTATATCATTTTAATTAAATTTTCAATCTTTAAATTGTTTTGCATTTAATTTAATTAAAAGGTAATTATTTTAAAATTAAAGTTATCTATTATTTATTGAATTTTTTATATTTAAATTATTTCAGAATTAATTTAATCATAAGGCAATTTTTGTGAAATTTTTTATTGAATTTTTAGTTAATTTTTTAGGCTTTAAATTGTTTTAGAATTAATTGAATTATATTTTAAATATAGCTAGAGGAAAGAAGAGGAGTTTGACGGCGGAGGCGCTTGCTCTCGGATCGACCATCATTCGGTCCTCAAAAGCGCGCCGGGATTTCTCTGACGACGGCTGGAACCGCTACGCTTTCAACGACGACAACCTGCCGGATTGGTTTATTGAAGACGAGCGGAAGCACAGCCACAAAGATCTGCCGATTACTAAAGAATTAGTCCAAGAGTATCGAGACAGGATGAAGGAGATCAACGTGCGACCTATTAAGAAGGTGGTGGAGGCGAAGGCGAGGAAGAAGAGGCGCGTCGTCCGCCGCATGGAGAAGGTGAAGAAGAAGGCGGACGTCATCTCTGAGAATATGGGAATGAGCGATTACGACAAAGCTCAACAGATTCGACAGTAATTTATAATTTTATTTATTTATTTTGTTCACTAATTAATTTTTAAATAATTTTTAAAATTTAATTGTGCTTAAATTAATTTTAATTTTATTTATTTGTATTTTATAATAATTTTTAAAATTTTAGACTTAATTTAATCGTGCTTAAATTAATTTTTATTTGATTTATTTTACAGTAATTTATATTTTGGTTATTTTATTTTGTTTAATAAATAATTTAAAATAATTTTCAAAATTTAATTGTGCTTAAATTTAATTTATTGATGCTTAAATGAGTTTTATTCGCATTTTATAATTATTTTAAATATTTAATTTAATCGTGCTTAAATTAATTTTTTATCTTAATTATTTAAATTATTTAATAAATTAATTTTTATTTAGATTTTTAAAATATTTTAGTAATTTAATTAATAATTTTTTATTTAAATTAGTTTGCACAAGAAGGCGACTAAAGCGATCCAGAAGAAGGACAAGGAGGTGACCTACGTGGTGGCCAAGAAGCACCAGGCCGGCAAGAGGGCAGTGCGGCCGTCGGGCGTCAAGGGCCACTTTAAGGTGGTGGACAAGAGGATGAAGAAGGATGACAAGAAGAGGAAAGCGGCCGAGCGGAAGCAGCGAGGTCGCAAAGCGAGCAAACCGAAGAAGAAGTAGATTATTTCTTGGCTTTGTGTTTGTGTTTTGATTATTTTTCTCTGTCAAATAATTACACTTTCGCCCCTCGACGACAAAAAAAAAATGTTATTTCCGGTTTTTGAAATGACGTCACGAAAAATAGAGATCCGGCCTCCGGCGATGAGTCAGCTAGAGGCATTTTCAACGGAATGGGTTTTTTTTCACGTCGTGCGCACGTACTATTGCGTCATCATAGTCACGCAGGTATAGTTTCTGACGGATCGTGTCGCAATCTTTTGTAGTGGACGGAATACATATTAGAGAGCGTGCTGACTGTAGTGACTCAGTTCAGATTTAGCTCTTGACAAGTTAAGTTGTTCTAAGTAAATTGTGCTGGAAATGCAGTTGAATCAGCCCTATAATGAAGCTACTGCTCGTAAGTTTAATTCTATTTATTAAAATCTGGGTTACAACTCGTAGACCTTGAGTTAATTGCTGTTAGAAAGTGCGGGACTCTCTAGAAGTTAGCCCGGGCTGGAAGTGGGTTCCTTGGGCCTAGTGATACGGCCGAGATCGGCACTCTTAATTTACACAAAAACTGATTTAATTTCAATTTCTTTTATTGATTAAGTAAGTAATTGTAATTTGCTTTAGAATTGGCTTGAAAAATGTCAACTATTATATAAAAGAGGCGATTTCGTCCCTTAACATTCAATTCATCAACCTTGGAATGTGTTTGGAAAGTGCGGCATCTCATTAAAAATTAGCCGGGCTGGAAGTGGGTTCCCTGGGCCTAGTTTTACGGCCGAGATCGGCAGCTGTAAAGGAAACACAAAAACTGCTTTAATTTTATCTAGTTTTTCCTGCTTTCTTTATTTATTGAATTAGTAGTCTACAAACCTTCATTTTCATTAAAAATTCGCTTGAAAAATGTCAAAAATTAAGTAAATATTGAATGGAAGAGATGTTGTTTAGTCCCCAGTATTTCAGCCGGGCTGAAGATGGGTTCCTTCCGCCAAGTTTTACACCCAACACCGGTGACCATTTTACTTAGTTTCTATTTAACTTTAGAATTCCACTCAAGTTACTCAAGTATAACTAGTTTTATCCTGTTTTTACTGACAATAAAGGAGGAAAAGATGCTAGTTTTCACGTATAAATTAATAGCGTCTAACGTGAATAATTCAACACGTGTTGCTATGGAGTCGCACTATTATTGTTTGCCCGTTTCCCAACAGTGTCCAAGACCTTCAAAATAGACTCAATAATCGATTTTACTACAATACAGCTCCTCCGCCCGGTTTCTTCGTCCAGCAACCTGCGGGAGGCTACGGCGGACCTACAAAAGTTTATCCGGCTGAGAATTATCCTCAACAAGGTGGGGCAATTATAACTGCTCCACCTCCACCCCAAGCCACTATCGTAACAGTTCCATTGCAGCAATCTGGCCATCATCACCATCATCACAATGATTCGTGTTGTGTAAGTTGACTTGAGTAGTAATTTGATGTATTTTTAGGATTTTAATTGAGTTATTTATTGCAGGGCACGTGCTGTGGAGCTTTCTGGGGCATGATCTCTGCCATTCTATGCTGTGAATTGTGTGAAACTTGCTGCTGCTGCTGCTGTTGTTGAAATATGCACAATCAAATCTATATATACTTCCACTTATACTTTTTATTATAATGTAATTTATGTACAATTAAAAATCAAGAAAAAATAAATCAAACTTATTGTAAATGATTTACTATTTGAATGAATTGAAGAAAATATTAATTGGGTTGAAACAGAAGAAGAATAAAATGATTTTCTTTTTCATCTATGATGCTACTCTCCACTGTTTCTCATCCAGCGATGGATCTAGGCTTCTACCTCCGCTCAAATTAGCCGGGCAGGCCGTACTCCTCCGAGCTCAGGATCAGTTCTTGGCCACCGTCACATCTCAAGGAGAGTTGTACATCTGGGATCTCATCCAGAAGAAGTCTACGTTGAAGACGAGCATTTTAAATCTCACTGAAACGGATGGATCGGTCACCATCAGCTCTTGCGTCATTAAAGAGACTGGAATGCCTATTTTAGGCTTCTCTAATGGGAAAAGTTACACCTATTCGGTGGAGATGGATACCTGGATGCAATTGTCGGATTCTCAGGATCCATTGAGACAGGGATCTGATTTGCAAGGATTGTTAAAGGATTCAGGATCGGCTAGAATGAGTAGTAAAGGAGTTTTGAATAATATTGAATTGAAGACGACTTGCAGTATTAGTTATGCGGATGGCCGGATGAGCGCGCTGGTGGAGCTGAATTCGCCGGGAGAGTACCGCACTTGGTTGATGACCAAAGTGAAATATATGGCTCAACAGGGGATGGAAGAGAGGCTGAGGAATCTTTGTGAGGATCTATTGGGACCCGTTCATAAATCTATTCAGAGGAGGTAGCAGTGGCAGTAGTCGATTATGGTATAATTTTTTATTTGAATTTTTCAAACTTAGTAATTTAATCAAATAATATTTAATTTAATCAATTTTCATTTAGTAACTTAATTATTTATTTTTAGTAATTTATTAAAATATTATTTTTAATTTATTTTTGGTTTTTTAAAAATAGAATATGAAATAATAATTTAATGAAACGTAATTTAATAATATTTAATTTAATTAATTTTTATTTAGTGATTTAATATATCATTTTTTGTTATTTTTTTAATTTTTTTTTTTGCTTTTGTGAAAATAGAATATGAAGAAACATGAATTGCTGCAGCAGGCTCTACAAGTGATGGCGAGCAGTAATGTCAAGATGCAGAGACTGTGTACCGAGTTCCAGCAGCAGCTCAAGATGCTCTCGGATCCAGTCTGAATTATTATTTAAAATTACTCAAAATGAATTTGTATTTTTTGATGAGACAAAACTATTTTTTTTTCAATGATGATTATTTAAATTGAAATAAATCACGCACAAGAAAAGCATTTGGAATAGAAAGGGAATTGTCTAAATAGAATTTAATTGTGTAAAATTGTTAAAACGACTTTTTTCTCTAGTACAGTAATTTATTAGGTAATTTATCAGTTTGTCTTTAAATACGGCAAGCCGGCAACCTTGCTATTGGCTAGGTTTTGATTTCTACTTTTCAGTTTTTTTAATTTTCAAATAAAAACGACTTGAAATGTTTTCAAGAACCATACGTATTTGGTATCAAAATAATAACGAAATTCAGCTCTATATTGTGTTACACCTGGAATCAAAATATCAAAATTGAAATATTAATAGCTAAACTTTTTCATGTAGACATAGGCCTCGTAGCGCAATACCAAACACTGACAGAAGATGCTAGGAGGAGATGGCTGCTATTTAGCTGGCGGCAGTTCGTATCCTCCCGAGGGCTTACCTTTTATTATTATTTTTTTTTATTGTGCCTATAAAAATGAAATTTTTAAATTCATTTACATTTAGAACAAAATAGAATTTGTTTTAAAGTTAATTTTTCAGACTTAAAATCATAACTTGATTGAATCGACGAATGACATTGAATTGGGTGAGTGACGCCCTCTGTACGTGTACCACATTGTAGACCTTATTTTTCTTCTTTTATTCGTTCACAATAAAAATAATAACAGAATATAATTACGAACTACATGTATTTGGTATGAAAATAATCCAGAAATTCGACTCAATCTCAGTACACGTTTGGTTCAAAATGTTCTAAATTCAAATATTTATAGTAAGATATTTCACGTTGGTAGTGGGCCTCGTAGCACATCTGTAGCGCGCCTAATGTAGTGGACCAAGCTCCGCACTCAACTCAACTCAGCTCCGCAAATTCAAGGAGGTGACGGCCAGCTGCCACGGTGGTGGTGGTTCGAATCCTCCCGAGGCCCGTCCATCGTTTGTTTCTTTTTAATTTGATTTTTTTAGTTTAATTTATAGAGGCTTTTAAATTTTATTTTATAACTGCTAAAAATCTCATTATTACTATTATGCCGAGCGATTCTTTTTGCCTTTTTCACAAACTATTTCTCATTTTTCCATAATATTTTATTTGTAAAAATATTATAATTAATTCTCTCAAGATGCGACTTGAAATGTTTTCACGAACCATACGTATTTGGTATCAAAATAATAACAAAATTCAGTTCATCACTGAGTTACACTTGGATCAAAATATCAAAATTGAAGGATTAATAGCTAAACTTTTTATTCTAATGGCAGGCCTCGTTGCACATTACCATACACAGCAAATGTAACTTGGAGGGGACCTCTGCTGTTTCGCTGGCAGTAGTTCGTATCCTATCGAGGTCTTACTATTTTTTTTATTTCTTATTGATATTTGATAAAAATGTAAATTTTCAATTAAATAAGAACAGAGAAAAATATTTTGTTTTTAATTTTTATTTTATTTTTCTGAGTTTGTGCATTACATAAATCATAACTTGAGTGAATCGACGAATGACATTAAACTATGGATGAATCTCTCTAGCCCTTGATCGATCTCCTGAAGCGACCACGAGTTGTTATAGGTATCATCGCTTCAAGTCTCCATCAAGAGCATTCTCTGATGACGCCCTCTGTCGACCATATTTTTCTTCTTTTATTCATTCACAAAAAAATAATAACAGAATGTAATCACGAACTACATGTGTTTGGTATGAAAATAATCCAGAAATTCGACTCAATCTCAGAGTGTATTTGATTCAAAATATTCAAAATTGAAATATTTATAGTCATATATTTCATAGGTATTACGGGCCTCGTAGCACATCTGTAGCACGCTCGACGTAGTGGAGATCGCTCCGCAATCAACTCAGCTCCGCATATCTAAGGAGGTGACTTCCACCTGCCACAGAATGGTGGTGGTTCGAATCCTCCCGAGGCCCATTTTGATTTTTTTTCCAGTTTAAGTTTTAGAGACTTTTTTAAAATTCTTGATTTTTGTTGCTGTTGCTTGTTGCTTTAAAATTTAATTTTTATTATTATGCCGAGTGATTCCTTTTTTTCACAAACTATTTGTCATTTCATTTCTTGTAATTTGAAAAAAAAATCGACTGTGTCAAATATCAAAGGAATCTAATTGAATCGAATTCAAATATTGTAAGACGACTGTCACATTTTAGCAAGCCGGAAATCTTGTGATTATTTGCTGGATTTTGTTTCTCTGTTGCCATCATTTATTCGTTCCAATATAAAAACGACCTAAAAAGAAAGTTTAAGTCGTCGTATAAGTATAGGGCTCGCGGACTCAATACAAATTCAAATAAAAAGGGTCGATTCGAATGACTATGAATATCAAATTGCTTATTTTAATTGAATTGTTTTTCAAAAGTGCTTGATATCAAGCGAAGACAAATTACTAGAAACACAACATGAATAATAACTCCTAGCTCGTGGTCGTGTGGCACAATGGATTCGGATCCAAAGATTGCAGGTTCGAGTCCTACCACGATCGTTGTACATGGTTTGAGAAATATCTTTCTGATTCCATTTCTTTTAGTTTGAGATAATTTGTTCATGACAATGTTTGGCATCTTATAAAAATTCTTCATATTTCGAATCAGTAACACTCTTCCAATCAACCTAGTAGGAATAATTAGGACGGCTAGCCGAACAAAACTGGCAACGATCTCTACAGGGAAGACGGGGGTATTTCTGCTAGAGACGAGGCTAGAGTGGATTGCCATGGAAGCTGTAAGTATGGCACATTCATCATGGCGATGTATCGTTGAATTATTGAGGTATACATCTATAAAATATTTTAGTTTCAGATAATTTGTTCAAGACATTTTGGCATGCTATGATTCAAAAATTTTATATTTATGATCATAAATAGTAGAAATATTAATCATATCTGATTAATATTTCAAATCAGTTACAACTTCCCAATTCAATTGGTAGAAATAATCAGTCACACCGAAATCAGATCATCATCACTGCCTTTTATATTTTTTACCAAGTCTATACCGCGGTCATTATTATTATCATTCTTTCTCGTCCCATATTTTGAAATATAATCCTTTGAGAAAACATTTATCCTCAAAAATGAATCAGAAATCCCCTGAATCATCATGGTTGAATTTGATCAACGGTTGAATTTAGTATAGGCTACTAGTATTGTATTAGTTTTAAAAAAATGTGATCAAGTTGAAGAAAAGTAGCAACCAATTTATGTTACTTTTCGTCTTTTTAATTCCTTTTCTGTAAAACAGAACAAACTTTAATTTTATTCCCAAATGTATTATTAATTGGTATCAAAATAATTGCGTAATTCAACGCAACGTGACAATGTTAATGGCTCAGTATTGTCGTAAATCAAAAATTGAAGTATAAAAAACTAAATTTATGATTTATCACGTATTATCAGCTCGATCAGCCCTCTGTACTGCAGCATTAGACCCTATTTTTTTCTTTTATCCGTTCTCAAAAAAAAAAAAAAAACAAGATCCGCTCCTCGTATCGACCGGATGGGCCGGGATTTTTTTTTTTTGTTATTGGATTTTGGCCAATATATGATTATGAAGGTGGGGTAATGAGGGGAATTGTAATGGAATAACAGAAAAATAGAAAGGGATATATAAAAAATGCAGCTATGAACTGATGAAGGGCACTGAAGAAAAATAGAAAAACAGATAGAAAGGTATACGTAGATGATAAAAAAGAAAAACGGGGGGTTACACGAAACCGCCACCGATGTTCTCTTATTTGTTTTTTAAAAAGAAAGATTTAAAAAAAAAGTATGCCGGCGTCCTGACGGCAGCCTTACGCCTTTACGGAGAAAAAAGAGAAAAAAGGAATACGTAATTGAGAAAATACAACTAGATGGCGCGCAGAACAGCGATCGAGTCATCGAGGCAGCCTAGGCCCCAGGCAATGTAGCGGCCTAGGCGATGTAGGCGACGTAGGCGATGCAGGCGACGAAGGCGATGCAGGCAACGTAGGCGATGCAGGCGATGTAGGCGATCGACCAATCAGAAGAGGGGAATCGAGTGAAATAAAGGTTTTGAGACTCGCTCCAGAGGGGGGAATAAGACGGTATAGAACCTCCGGTATCGAATAAATTCGATCCCATCCGGGATAACAGAATGTTAATTACGAACTAGATGTATTTGGTATGTAATCCAAATAATATTTAATTTTTATTTTCAATTTCATTATTATTATTCTGCCGAAGTGCGTCCCTGGTTACTTGGTTAGCAACGAGTTAGCAATTTATTCATTTCTCCTAAAATGCGAATTTTTAAAAAATCGGTAGAATTATTAGACGACTTTTATTCTCTAGTACGCTCTAATACTTTATAAGCAGAGGCATGAGAATAAAAATGATATTGGCCGAGTGATACAGTGATACTGAACAATTTTATTTGTTTTTAATTGCGGCAAGTCGTGAAGTCGGTAACCTAACGATTGGCTGATCTTGTTTTTCTACTGTAATCATTTATTCGTTTCAAAGTAAGAACGAGTTTAAATTATCACGAGCTATACGTATTTGGTATCAAAATGATAACAAAATTCGACTCAATTAAATTGCTTTCCAGTTTACTAAAGTCCAAAATTAAAGTATAAACAAGATCCGCTCCTCGTATCGACCTGACGGAATGGATTTTTTTATGTGCAATGCCCATTCGAGTTATGCTTATTAATGAATGAATAAAAGAAAACATGGGAGCCCACTCTGGCTGACTAAGTTGGAATAAAACAGTAAAACACCATCATCAAAACGTTATAATTCATGCTTATCGAGTGTATAGTTATTTAATGTGAACGAATTTTGATTTTGATATCAAGAAAAACTGGAAGAAATAGAAAAATGGATGAAGAAAATGGGAATATAGAATATTAAAAATGAACGGTAGATTGCATTGTACCCATCGTACACGAAAGTACAAGAGAGTACAAGAAAGTACGAAAGAGTACAAGAAAGTACGAAAGAGTACAAGAGAGTACAAGAGAGTACAAGAAAGTACAAGAGAGTACAAGAAAGTACAGGAAGGGGGAAATAAAGGTTTTCAGAGTCGCTCCAGAGGGGAGAAATAAGACGGTATAGAACCTTCGGTATCGAATAAATTCGATTCCATCAGGGATAACCAAAATGTTAAGCGAGTAAGTAGGCCTTGTAGCACAAGTCACTACGTGTCATGACTGCGGTCGTAATATAAGTGGAGGTGATGAGCGACGGTTCGAATCCTTCGAAGGTCTGTTTTTTCTCTTGACTTTTTCCCCTAATAAAGTTAGGCAATAGATAAGGGGTTATAAATTCTTTTTTTGTACATCATCAAAGTTCTTATTTATTTTAAAATTAAACAACTTCAACCTCAAGTTTCCAATTTGAAAAAAAAACTACTGCAATCTTGGGAATTGGGATGCGTTTGTCATTTCTTTTTTAACAGACTAATTGCTTTCTTATGAAAATTTGTTACAAAAATTTATCACAAACTATGTGTATTTGGTATCAAAATAATAACGAAATTCAGCACCATATTGTGTGACATTTGGCTCAAAATATCAAAATTGAAGAATTTATAGCTAAAGTTTTAGAATTTTATACAGGCCTCGTAGCACATAACCAAACACATTGATTGTTCATTGGAGGAGACGACTGCTGTTTCGCTGGCGGTGGTTCGTATCCTCCCGAGGTCATAATTAATTTTTTTATTTCACTTCTGACTTCCTAGAGTGTTTAAAAAAAAATGCAATTTTCTAATTTCTTAAGATAATGATAGTATTTTTATTTTATTTTATTATCTGCTTCGCGGAATTATCCCATTTTTTATTTAAAAAATAAATATATACACGTAACATATGCTGTAAATGCTGTATGGCTTTGTTACAAAATTTATGAACGGGTAGTGACATTTTTGTGGGCTTCAATAATTGTTGATTAAAGGTTTACATATAAATTAAATAAAATATATTTAGAAATTAGAATTAATTGAATTTTTTCGTGATGCTGGTTTCTGTAGTAAGAAGAGGCTTCTAAAAGAAAACCGATTTACGGCCGTAGTACCCCTCTTTCTTCTAAAAAATTAAAAACACTTCTGTTTTTCTCCTGTCAACGCACGTGTCTTTCGATATTTTCCAAGTCGATTCCTTTCTCTGTTGCTACAGTTATTTAAAATCAAATAAAAATTCAACCATTTTTCAATCACAATCCAACTTACTTTGATCTACTACTAAAATATCTTGTGAATCTAAAAAATGGCGAGCGATAGCGAAGATGACGAATGCATTAATTTCGAGGCAGACTCTGATACGAAACTATCCTTCAAAGACTTGGTACCACCCACTAAAATAATTTTACATTTCCTCATTTTATTATTACTTAATATTTAGGGTCTGAGAGGTGAACTGGTGGAAGCGTGCAACCTCTTGAAATGGAGTGAACCCACCCCGATCCAGAAAGAGGCCATTCCGCTCGCACTCCAAGGTATAAATTTCAAATTCATGACATCATTTTAAAAGTAATATCTCACTCATTTATCTACAGGTAGAGATGTCATCGGGCTCGCTGAAACAGGATCGGGAAAAACAGGGTAATATTATCAATTTAAAATTTAAACACAATTTCTTTATTACATAATTTAATTTTTCCAGGGCATTTACACTTCCCATGCTCAATGCATTATTGGAAAAGCCCTAAAGACTCTTTGGCCTCATTCTCACTCCCACCAGGGAGCTTGGTCTCCAAATTGCTGAGCAAATTGAAGCTCTCGGTAAACTTTTCCCATTCAAATTTCATCAATAATTATAATTTAAATCTTATTAAAACAGGTTCTAAAATTGGGGTGAAGTGTGCTGTCATCATTGGTGGCATAGATATGATGACTCAGTCCCTAAATCTCGCTAAGAAGCCTCACATAATCATCGCCACTCCGGGAAGATTGGTCGACCATTTAGAGAATACGAAAGGCTTCAATCTAAAATCTCTAAAATACCTCGTCATGGACGAAGCTGATCGAATTCTCAACATGGATTTTTTGGAAGAAGTGGACAAAATCTTGAAATGCATACCTAGAGAGAGGAGGACTCTTCTATTCTCAGCTACAATGACGAGCAAAGTTAAGAAACTTGAGCGGGCTTCACTCGTCGATCCTGTCCGCGTCCAGGTCTCTTCTAAATATCAAACTGTTGACAAGCTTTTACAGTATTACGTCTTGATCCCTCTCAAAATGAAAGGTAATTTTATAGAATTGTATCTTATTTATTAAATATTAACTGATTTTTAAATTAGATCTCTACTTGGTTCACTTGTTAACCGAGGCTGCTGGACATTCTGTCATGGTTTTCTGCTCTACGTGCAGCACCGCGATGAGAACTGCGCTCTTATTACGCGCTCTAGGCATCCCCTCTGTTCCTCTTCACGGAAAAATGTCGCAAAGAATGCGTCAGTCCGCGCTTGATAAATTTAAAACCAGAAATCGGGGAGTCTTATTAACTACAGACGTTACTAGCAGAGGTTTAGATATTTCTCATGTCGATTGGGTTATTAATTACGACATCCCAACTAATTCAAAGGTTTGATTAGATTTAAAAAAAAAGTAATTTAAATTTAATTAAATATGAGTTTTATTTAGGATTATATTCATAGAGTTGGGCGTACTGCTAGAGCTGGTAGAGCGGGAAAAGCGATATCTTTTGTGACGCAATATGATGTGGAGCTTTACCAGAGGATCGAGCATCTATTAGGCAAGAAGCTTCCTCTATATCCGATTGATGAAGGAGATGTTATGTGTCTTCAAGAAAGAGTTGCTGAAGCTCAGAGACTTGCTAAAATGGTGATTTTATTTTTTTAATTTTTTTTAACTTTTGATATTTTTAAATTTGAATTTTGTAGGAATTGCGGGAGCAAGAGGAGAAAGGAAAG
This sequence comes from Chydorus sphaericus, assembly GCA_030141595.1. Taxonomy (NCBI): domain Eukaryota; kingdom Metazoa; phylum Arthropoda; class Branchiopoda; order Diplostraca; family Chydoridae; genus Chydorus; species Chydorus sphaericus. Next base: position 273,747 of record CM057931.1, read on the forward strand.
GGAGGTATTCGAGGTGGGAAGAAGAGGAAAGGAGGCGACCAGGGTGACAATGACGATACTGAAACTTCAACCGGAGTTAGAAAGAGAATGAATGCTAAGGGTGGAAGAGGAGATTTTCAGAAAAATAAAAAGAGAATTTAATAAACGAATTTAATGAGATATTTCTTCTGTATTAATGATCTCCGTATCTGCTTGAGCGGAATTAATGCGCTTCTTTAAATTTCATCTTCGTATTAAGACGGTGGATTGAGTAGGAAAGATGAGCGCTAGATGGCGTAATTATGTATTCGATTTAGTCGGAAAAATGAACGCTAGATGGCGCTGAATTTGTTTACTTGTGGAGGGCAACTTGTTTGACAATCACAATCATAAGGCCAGCATTTTAAAAATTATATCATTTTTTTCTCATTTTACACCAAAACCATGGCTGAACCTTATTCTTTGAAGGAATTGGCATGTGAAGCCGTTTCGGCACTTTGTTTCAACACATTAATTGGTTTTCCTTCTGCACTTCCACAGTATTTTGAAGATGAAGCATTGAAAACCATGTTGATTCCAGTCAGGTACAATTACTCACCCTCCAGTCTAAATGTTGCATACTCTTTCTTGAATTTTTTGTCTTGTTTTTAGGGAGATTTGCTTAGAAAAATTAAATGATATGGTTACCAAGGAGGTTCCTTCCTCTGAGGGGCCACCGATGGATTACTGCACGATTTTGGAAGGCATCTTGGATGACCACCTTGAAAGTCTAGAAATCAGCACCCCTCTTCCGTGCAGATCATCTTTCTCCAAGCTCATGTCTGTGCTCTCCCATAAATGCCCCAAATTGAAATGGCTGGAAATTGATTTCTCCAACAATCATGCTGGCATCCAGTTGGCATCGGTGACTCCAGCACCAACCCCACAACTCACATTCAGTCTAAATCACTTGAAATCTCTCAGTTTATTCAGAAGTTCTTGGCTTCAGCAAGATGAGCCATTGCCATTGATATCTCTGGAATCTCTTCTAGGCATTATTGGCCAAACCTGTCCCAAACTTGAGGAACTGGATTTCTCAGATTTCTCCAACATTGATGAGAAGAGGAGCATTCTGGCCTTACTAATGGGCCAGGACCTGGCTCGTGCCCTCTTTCCTTTTGATGGGATGTGGGCTAGAGACTCTATTCTCTACAAACTTCGAATCCCTACTGGGTATTTGAGTCCAGTCTGCTTCACGTTGGAAAGACTGTTACCTTTCCGAGTGGACCACTATGGAGCTGAATACGCATTCGCCCTTCGTCATCTACCGAAACTTCGTCATTGGAATTTCAAGAATACTGGAGATGATGAAGACATACCAATTTATCTCATCAAAGCTCTTCATAGAGCTGAAGAAGAGAAGGATTCTAATCAACTACAGCAGGAGGCCTTTGAAGCCGCTTGTAGATCCAGCGCTGCCGCTCTGAATTTGAACGTTGCGGCATCTTCGACGTTATTGTCAGGTCCACTGTCATCAATTAGAAATATTGACTATGTATTAGTTAGAGATTGGAATGCGTTGACAGCTGTTGGAACTATGTGCCCCCATTTAAACGTAATCGATTTTCAAGATGTCGATAATCCAGACGATTACGTGTCAACTTATTCCACTTCTCAATACGGAAAGATGTTCAAGGATTGCTGGTCGATGGTATATTAGAGAATATTTTAAATACTTCCCTTAAATTCTTTTTATAATTATAATAATAATAATCTATTTTTTATGTATAGGCTCACAAACCGTACATACATCTTATCGGGCTTAATCCTGACTTCGTCTCAATTCTGCTGAACGCTTTTGGATCATCTATGACTAACCTGACACTAATTAACTGTCGTCGAGTAAACCTCACAGATTTGTGGCAGTGCACTCAACTGGAGCGTCTCAGTGTCACTAACAGCAGTATCAACAGCGAGACAAGTGATCCAGCGATCCGGACTAGCGGCAGCACCTTTCTACCTTCTTTGCTGAGAGTCCATTGTTGTGCTGTCAGTTTCCCAAATTGGTCATTTTGGCTCGAATCTAAATCGAGTCTGATTAAGCAACGTGAATAGACTGATTCCAATTCATTTTGAATGTTTTCTTCTTCTTTTTTTCAATATAAAATAAATCACGCACGAGAAAAGCAATTTAGAGGGTGAACAAAAATGTTAATCGGCAACCCTGCAACTGGCTGGTTATTGTTTGTAGAATCATTTATTCGATTTAAATATAAAGAACGTCTTTAATTTATAACAGACTATATACGTATTTGGTATCGAAATGATCACAAAATTTGACTCAATTCCTTTGCTTTCCATTTACAAATGTTCGAAATCAAAGTTTAAATACCTAAATTGTTAATATGTTTGACAGGCCTTGTAGCACAAGTAACTAACTATTATGACTCCGGTCGTTATACAAGTGGAAGTGAAGAACCTCGGTTCGAATCTTCCCAAGGCCTTTTCGCTATTTTTTTTTCTCTCTCAAAAAGTCTGCCCTCTGCAGTAAAGATTATTATTTCTGTGTACAGAATATTATGTATTCGTATTTTGGAAAGAAATATTTTCCATTACACTAGTGACTAGTCTCCGTTTTAAAAAAAAACTTCAATCTTAGAATGACTTTTTTTAATTAGCCGAATTCCTTTTTTATTATAATTTGAAATAAAATCTTATCACTAACTATGTTTATGTCAAGCAGCTCAATATTTTATACACTTGGATCAACATTTCAAATTTAAAATGAAGGAAACTATACTGCTGTTTAGGCCTTTAAATTATTTTTACTGCATCCAATTATGAAATTTTTCAGTACATTTTACAAGAAGGAAAAAATATCTTTCAAAAGTTTATTTTTCTGAGTTCTGCATCACATTAATTATAACTTGATGAAACAATATTATGTTTTCGATAAGTACAGTATCAGTATGACGCCCTCTGTACAGTACTACAATATTAGACCCTTTTTTTCTTCTTTTATTCGTTCTAAAAAAAATAATAACATAATCTGAATTACGAGCTACATGTATTTGGTATGAAAATGATCCAGGAATTCGACACAATCTCAGTATACGTTTGGTTCAAAATGTTCGAAATTCAAATATTTATAATTAGATATTTCACATTGTTAGTGGGCCTCGTAGCACATCTGTAGCACGTCAACAGTAGTGGACCAAGCTCCGCACTCAACTCAACTCTATCAGCTCCGCAAATGCAAGGAGGTGACGGCCACCTGCCATGGTGGTGGTGGTTCGAATCTTCCCGAGGCCCAGATTATTTTTTTCATTAATTTGATTTTTTTTCTGTTTTAAAAGTTATTATTACGTTTAAATTTTATTTTATAACTGCTTAAACTCTCATTATTATGATTTCTTGATATCATTATTATTGTGATTTCTTGATTGGCGAAAAAAAAAATTATTCATTTGAACATTTTGATATTTTGAAATTTTGAAATTTTGAATTAAGAGAAGGTGGGAAGAAGAGGAAAGGAGGCGACCAGGGTGATAATGACGACACGAATGGCGCAATTGAAATTCAACCGGAGTTAGAAAGAGAATGAATGCTAAAGGTTGAAAAGAAGATTTTCAGAAAAATAAAAAAAAGAATGAAATGAACGATTTTTTAAATGGGATAAGTCATCAGGTATTGCTTTTCTGCTAGAGTGAAACTGGTGCGCTTTATCTTAATTTCTTGTCTGAATTTCGGTCGTAAATTCTTTAAAAATTTCTATACCGTCTCTGATTGATTGACATAATAATTCAGCGTCTTCTGTTCAGTTCATTTTCTTACCGCTAGAGTGCGAAAGTGCGGGGTTTTCACAATTATTTTTTTTAGCGGGAGGAAATAAAGATTTGAATGGTGTTTTGTACATACATATTCTAGGCTAAAGCGTACCTCGTTACCTCGCTATTACTATGGCCATTTAAATGACCGACGCCGAAGCGAATTAGGGAGAATTAAGATAACTTTTGAGAAAATCAGAGAGCTTGAGATGATTTTTCATGAAATTCTTTGGCACTTAGTAGTCATATGAATGAATTCTTCATATTTCTCATTAGTAACAACTTTCCAAAATGCAATTAACTTGGTAGAAATAAATTGTTCCGCTAGCCGAATTAAACTGACAACGATCCCCATAGGAACTAATGAATTAACTTAATAGATAGTCGTATAACGTTTATTTTAAAGACAGCTTTGATATCAAACGAAGAATACTACAAATAAATGCCGTGTGGTCCTATGGATTAGGTATAATTGGACTTCGGATCCGAAGATTTCAGTTTCGACTCCTGCCACGATCATCAAAATTCGTCAGCACAGGCTTTGGCAGCAATCTGATGACAGATCTTTCAAATTACTCGTTAGAGTTTACACTTTTTCCAGATATTTGAAGAATCATTTGAAGTATTTGCGCTCCGTTTTAGTTCGTAAAATTTCAATAAATTGTTGAACTATTTAATTCCTTTCGTGACTAGAAATATTTCACAAATAAAGACATGAATTACATGGTCGTGTGGCCCAATGGATAAGGCGTTGGACTTCGGATCCAAAGATTGCAGGTTCGAGTCCTGCCACGATCGTTTAAGTCTCTGTTCGCGATTTCGAAGCGATCAGAGATTTTCTTTTCGTTCAACACTTGCTGTGTTTGAAATGTTATAAAAATTCTTCATATTTCAATTAAATAACAACTTCCCAATTAACCTGGTAGAAATAAATAGTACACCCAGCCGAAAAGTACTCAACGATCTCTATAGCGATGGCTCAGATATTTCACATTCATATCAGGCCTCAGTCACACCAAACTCCTCGCCAAAATCATCATCACTGCCTTTCACATTTTTTACTCTATTAGCTCGCTCTTCCTATTTTTTTTTTTATATAGCCATTCTTTCTCGTCCAATCATTTAAAATATTGCCGTTTGAGAAGTCATTCAGCATCCACATTAACAACATCAGAATTCCCCTGAATCATGGCTGAATGTATAGTAAACTATAGTATTGTAGAAACAAAATATTGTGATTCAGTTGAAGTAAAGTGGCAACCATGTTGTATGTTTCTTTTCGCGTCTTTAATTCCTTTCCTGCTAAATATATGACATTTTGTTGCATTCCGAACTATATGTATTTGGTATTAAAATAATAACGAAATTCAACGGAACGTGACGATGTAATTTTCTCCCCCCCCCCCCCAAAAAAAAAAAAAAAAAAAATTAAATATAAATAGCTTAATTTTCCTCTTCAGCAGACAGTCTCGTAGCACACCAATCAATCGGTTCTCTCGGAAACTAATTAACGAACCAATATCAATCTTGTTTTTTTTAAAGGTTTACAAGTCTTGGGATCATTTACAGTTCATAAATTTTATTAAAAATTATAGATTTTAACTAATGTGTTTAAGTGATTCGCTTGTTGGTAACTTTATTCCTTTCTCCTAAAAATGCAAAACATTTTTTTTTATTCAAACTACCTGTAATTGTATATTCGTATTCGGTATCAAAATAATAATAAAATTCGACTTAATGGCGTAATGTACTTTGCCTGGAGTGTTAAAAATTGAAGTAGAAATACCTAAATTTTTCAATCTTTCAATAGGCCTTGATGTAGCGCTATTACAAATTTACCATCCATGACTTTTTGATACTAATTACTAAATAGAATAGCGAAAAGAAATGCTAATTATTTGGTGAGGCCTTTCACGGTGCGCACTTAATAAAAACCGCCCGACAAAATGATTCTATTCATCAACCATAGACTTTTCTCTACTTTTCCAGCTTATTACTAGGTGAGCAACTGAAAACAGTTTTTTTACCAGATTTTACCATAAATTAATCTTTATTTGTTTTATTCATAAGCGCATAATTAGAAATAAATCGACTGATTAGTTATTTTGTGGCAATCAACGTTAAAAGTTTTAAGTTAAATCTAGAATTATTGCAAACCTCAACTACATAAATCTATTCAATGGATTCATTTTATTTATTTTTTTAAGATTAATAGATTTGTATTTCTTTTATATGTGATTCAAATTTGAAGACAACCGGTTGATAACTTCTTTTACAATCTTGACGTCAAATTTGATTTCCCTTATAGTAGCGCCCCGGTGCGCGCGCCCATCCGGAACTATCGAACTGAATTACAAGAGAACCGCTCAAAGGATGTGTCCCAATTTTCTACCATAGATGAATCTCTATATTTTCTATCTGCATCTAAAATTTGAAAGGAATCAAAAAATAATTCTCCCATAAAATCTTAATTACCTTTGGGATGTGATAACGAAAAGAAGTGACGGCGGATTGACGATCGGAACTATCGAAGTCGATTACAAGAGAACCGCTCAACGAATGTGTCCCAATTTTCTACCATAGATTAACATCTTTCATTTCTATCAACGTCTTAAATTTGAAATGAATCGAAAGAATATTTATCTCAAAAAGCCTTAATTACCTTTGGGATGTCGGCTACTCTTGACAACGAAAAGGAGTGACTGCGGATTTGGCGACGGCGGTTATCGTTCTCGGCCATCCGAATAAACAAACAGATGGAGTGCTGCTGGCTAAAAATAGCTGGCTAGAATAGTAGAATCATCAGCCAGACTACGATACGGTTCTGCACGGGTAACTTAAAGTCTATTATCCCTATTTGCGATAGGCCTAATGAATAATGTTATACATTACATTAATATTTATTTGTAAACAGAATACAAAGAGAACGAGTCTATTGCAGAGAACTCGAAGATGTTGAAGAATTATTTCAGTTGGTTGTTGTTGAAATGCGCTATCTTTTTATATACGTAATTTAGGTACAATTAAAAACAATAAGGAATTAATCGACTTTACTGTAAATTTACGTTTAAGATTACTTTTTTAAAAAGTTCTTTGGCACTTACTAGTCATATAAGTACATTCTTCACATTTAACAACAACTTTCCTAATTGCATTTAACCTGATACAAAAAAATCGATGATACAAAGAAAATTAATTCATTTTAAAATGCAGTTTTGATATCAAACGAAAGGGAACTCACTTGAAATATTTCATCAGAAAAGCTTAACGTAGCTAGATCGTGTAGCCTAATGGATAAGGCGTTGGACTTCGAATCCAATTAATGCAAGTCCGAGTCCTGCCGTGATCATTGGAATTAGTCGGTATGGTATCCAGTGAAAATATCTAATTCTTTTAGTTCGAGATAATTTGTTCCTGACATTGTTAAAAAAATTCTTCAGATTTCAAATCAGTTATACAACTTTCCAATTATTCCTAAGATTGCAGGTTCGAGTCCTGCCACGATCGAAGATTTCAGCTATAGCAACCTGAGGCCTACATCTAGAATCTTTTAGTTTCAGATAATTTTGAAAGTGGCAACCAGTCAGCCTTGTTTGCATAAATTATATAAGCAGGATAATTGTGTTTTTTAATGAGGCGCCATTCTTATCCACAATTTTCTATTAGTAATTATAACAATTTCGCAAGATAGAAAATAAACCGTACCTTTTTTCCTTTCTCCTAAATGTGAAAATGACATTTTTATCAAAACTACGTGTAATTATATGTTTGTATTTGGTATCAAAATAATTCTAAAATTCGTCTTAATGGCGTAATGTACTTAGCCTGAAATGTTAAAAATTGAAGTATAAATATAGCCAAATTTTTCACCAAGTTCATAGGCCTTGTAGCACATTATACAAACTCCTATGTTACCGTTGGAGGTGAAGAGCGCAAGTTCGGATCTCCCCAAGGTTTTTTTTTTATTTCTTCAAATGTGATCTGACACCAATTTTTTCCGAGCCATTTTTTATTTTAACTAAAACAATGAAATCGAAAAAAAATTCAGCCTTTGCTTGTAAATTTGAATATCTGTATCACAAATTGTATAATTTCTGGTCAGGAATGCCATGTAGCGATGTATCTTACAACCTTACTATCGAACCGCATTTTTCTTCTTTTATTCGTTCTCAAAAAAAAATAATAACAGAATTTAAATTACGAGCTACATGTATTTGGTATGAAAATAATCCAGAAATTCGACTCAATCTCAGTGTACGTTTGGTTCAAAATGTTCAAAATTGAAATATTTATAGTCACAAATTTCACCTTTTGAACAGGCCTCGTAGCACAACTGTAGCACGTTTAACGTAGTAGAGCCCGCTCCGCACTTAACTCAGCTCCGCAAATCGAAGGAGGTGACGACCGTCAGCCAAGAGAGAATGGCGATGGTCCGAATCCTCCCAAAGCCCGAACTGTATATATTCTTTCTTTTGTTGCCCATACGAAAATAATTGTCGTTATTCGCATGACTTATTAGATTCCAAAAATTAATAAGATGCTTTTCTTATTTCAGAGTGATGAACGGGAGCACTGATACCACCGACCGACCTCTGTAAAGATGGAACTATAAAATGGCAGAAAAAAGAGATATCCAGTAAATTTGATTCGGTTTGTCCGCAACTTTGGTGGGAGTTAATTCATTTCCCTGATCAACATTAAAAACTACTATCATCCATTGGATAGAAAGAATGGTAAAGTAAATATTTTTAAAACCCATAGTCATTACCCATCTTATCGAGTCATTTATTTATTTCGGCCATTCGATTCTATTAGACATTCATGAGCAAGAGTTAAAGCGCGAATCAGGGAGAAAGAGAAAGTTGAAGAAAATGAGATAGTTTGAGATTATTTATTCGTGACATTGTTTGGCACTTAAAAAATCGCGTATTAAATTCTATAAATTTCACGTCAGTAACAATATTCCAATTAACATGTTAGAAATAAATATTTAACACGGCTACCCAATAAAACTGACAACGATCTCCATTTAGGAACTAATGGATCCATACAATAAAAATTCGTATAACGCTTTTTAAAAAAAAAATCGAATTCATTCAAAAGTGTTTAATATCAAACGAAGATAACTCAATACTCACTAGACATATTCTATGAAAACATTCCCAATTCATATGGTCGTGTGGCCCAATGGATAAGGCGGATCCAAAGATTGCAGGTTCGAGTCCTGCCACGATCGTAAGACCAAGATGTCTCCAGGAATGGCATACGTCTAAAGTCTTTTAGTTACAGAAAACTGGTTCATGACTTATTTTTTGGCACGTTATAAAAGTTCTTGATAATTTTCAAAATCAGTTACAGTTTTCAAGTAATAAATAATAATTTTAAGATTAACGTTTACAAATAAGTTGGGAAGGCAAGTGGCTGAAGGAAGGAGTAGGCTTTCTTACATTCTCTTTGATAACTGGATCTCCTTGACGGTAGGAGCTCACCAAAAGAATAAACTCTTCGGGAACTATGATACTACCATTAAAACAATTCATTGATGAACAGAAGAGTGCTTTGGTGAAAGAAAATAAAGTTAATAAATCAGCTCGCAACACTATTCACTGTTACCTTCTAAGGCAAGGTGATATATGTATGTTAGTTTTCGTACTTTGAAAACATAATTATTTTAAGTAAAAATCAAATAAATGGGATCATTTCTTTGAATAGGATTTCAAACTATAATTGATTTTACAAGGTCTAACAATTATAAATACAAGTCACAAAATATACCCTTGATTAGTTTCTTTTATCAAGCATCGTTGGCAGATTTAAAATTTCGTTAAATTAAATTAGTTAAGTTAACTTTAACGTTTTTAACGAACGAATTTTTTTTTCAAATGTTAATAACTACTTGAAATTTAAACATAACTAAATGGTAATTTCAGAAAAAAATATATTGATCAATTGAATTATTCATTTAAATTTTTACTTTAATTAATAAGATAAATGCAATAACAAGATTTCAAGTTATTCACAGATCTTCGACATTAACGTAAACGAACAGGGAAGCAAGTGGTAGTTTTGGGTGCATACGATCTTCTATCGAGAAGTGCCGGTACCCCTTGGCCAAGCTTAAAACTGGTATGCCGAAAAATCCGAAAGAAGAAATTGTTTTGAATAGATAACCTAGTTCCGAATGTTTGACTTCAAAGAGAATAATGGCATTTCGTTCTTATCGCTGACAGGGTTCATCCCCTTTCCAATAAATTGATTAGTCCTCTTCATTTTCTTGTCGCCCTCGACGCCTTCAATACTTACTTCGACGAAAGGATCTAAAAGTTGATATGTAACTCTATCTTCAGTATGGAGCTGTTGAAAGCTCAGGATCTGTAGAGTTACTTTCTTCACGACTACTTTCTCTGCCTCCGGATCGATGAGAGATTCTGGTTTTAACACGTAAGCCGCATCTCCGTTTGCTCTGAATAGCGCTTCATCGATAGCCAACTCTCTGCTCCAAGTCTGGACATTCATGGCAAGCATCTGACATCCGGCATGGATGTATGGCAGAGGATTAAAGTTTCCAGAAAACATTTTAGTCCAAGATGGATAGACCCGGACGATTCGATTCCTTGCTGTGTTTACAAGAGTTTCCCATTTCTCGTTGATTCCTTTTTGAAACATGAAACCAGACGAAAACCAATTTTTGCCGGCAAAGATTCGGCTGAATTTCGCATCAGAGATTGAGCTCACACATGGCTCCGTGGATGCTAAGTTGAAAGGAAGCGCCTGGCAGATGTTAGCTGGCTGTCCATATTGTGATTTTTTGGCTTTTATGATGACTTTTCGTTTCAGTTCTTCCGGGGATGGATATATATCATCGAACTGATTTCCACGTTAGAGATAAGGTCCTAGAAAGGTTTCCAGATCGGCGATAACCGATTCTCCTTGCCTGTAACTAAGATGATCTTCCAGGAAAGAATTACTGGGTAGTCGTTCTTTTTGAAGACGTATGGAAGAATGGCATGTTCAATGACATCCCGGGCTAAGATTTTCGAGGTCAATGTTCCACCATGTGTGATGATCGCTTTGTCATCTGGGCCATCGTGAAGATCAAGTTCGATACAGGCGCAATCCTTGGCTCTGATAAAGCCCTCTAACGAACTCAAGCCCCAGAGCTGATTTCCAGTCAAAAATGTATTATGACTGGATCGGCAAAGGTATTTATCTAGCGGCCTCGTCATATCTTGGTTTACCTCACGATGATCTTCTTTCCGGATGTCGTACAATTCAGAGTTGATTAGATTCCTAAAACCTGGAAAACCAGTGGCTTCCATCAACTTCTGCGTCATTCTATTGTCAGGGAAAGGCCTTGGACATTGACCAAGAAATTGTGGAGAGCCTCGGTAGAGAGCCTACCTTCTTCACCGCAGAGTTCACTGGAAATCTATCGGACAACGAGACTAGGACAGACTATTTGGAAGAAATCAAGAAACTCTTCTTCGTAAAGGACTTGAAGACATCGAATAGGAGTACGGTTCTTATTAGCTTTCTCGTAACAAGTTCGAAGAAAATCATCACCAATGAAAAATATTTTTAGATGAATCATATATAATTGCAAGCAAGGTTATTCTTCCTTTTGATGATGAATTCAATTAAATGATGAAACCCAAAAAGTTCAAAATATATAATACATGTGTGAATTATCGAGGTAAAATTCTTGACGCAATCGCAGTTTTCCACTATTTAAAGTTATATATAATAGATATGAGCGCCTATCAATCAGTTCCAAAATGCATGACAAAGTCGAACGATTCTTGTTTAAAGCAGTAGCCGAGCCAATAATGGTAATTGTGCAAGCTAGTAAAAATGTTGCAGAAGCCGCATATGCCTTGGTACTGATCGTGGAATCACAGAAAGGTAAAATTGCGGCATCCCTTTTCGCCGCAGTCGGTATAGTTTGCTCGCCGATAATTCTACCAGTTGCTCTTATTGCTGCAATCATTGCTGAATGTAGTGACGATGATCCGGATAAATAGTGCACTAGAACAGCAATCGAATACAAACGAAGAGCATTACGTATGTTCTCGGTGAAGGTTGAATGAAACCAGCATGAATGCCATGAAATAAATGACGCACTCTAAATCTTTTGGGTATTGTAAGACCTAACAATTGATTCCACAATACCCTATTTTAGGGCTTTACAATCTATTTTTCTTACAATTGAAATTACAACAGGGATATTTTAGGATAATATGGCTTAATTCCTTACAATATGAACACATTCATTTTAGTAAGGTACAATACGCCAACCTTATAGCCGTATTATATTCTTACAATTGAAGTATTCTATGTCTGGAGAATAAAAATATATCCTTACCTGGGATTTGAACGTGTGTCCCAGAGGGTATGACATAGCGATGAGCCGAACGCTCAATCAACTGCGCTAAATGGACTTGCATGCTGGTCGCCCTTAAAATTGTCAGTATCAAATAATAAAAGAAAATAAATTATTAAAGCGACATTGTCATATCTATTTGTTTTTATATTATTTGATTGAATAGGTATAGTTATTCATTACTTTTTCAAATAATAATTAGAAAAATTTCCATATCAATAATCTGGTTTAAAATAAATTTCGACAATTAATAATTCATTTTTTTATTTGGTGTGATATACACAAAACAGCCCATCTCATGATAAGTTGTCGATTTAAAAAAGTGAAACTTTTATAAAAGAGTTTTTTTTTATTATGCATACAACCAGACCAACACTTTAATCGTATTTAGTCCTTTTGGACTGATGGTGTTCTTGTGGCAGTAGGCGTCACTTTCATTAAGTAACATATATCTGCTACTTCATAATATAAATTATTTTTCAAAATATTGTCGAAGGAGTTAATGATTTGGAAAATTTTAACGTGATTTTTCTTAGTTACGACCACTTTAAGACTTGGGATGAATGATGACACCATTTTACTGCTGTTTAGTAAGACCCTTTGTAGCAGCCGCTAATAGGAAGTCAAGCTGAAACTTTGACACAAGCGACATTTTTTTGTCTAGTTTTCATTCTGTGACAGCTACAACTCAACTCTTGCGAAGGTGGAAGCTTTAGGTGAATGTGAAGGTGGAAACAACAAAATATTTAGGATGCTTAATGACTTCAAAGTGGTTGTGTTTATCCCAACTCGTGCTTGACTTGTCAACTTGATTTCAGAGGCAAAGTGCAAAAGGTAACCGTACCATCCAACGAAATTGCGAAACTTTAAGACAACACCTCCAGGTACTACTGCTGTGTATTGATAATCGCTTATTCAAGAAGTATTATCTCGTCATATTTTTTTGTTATAGCAGTTCCAATTTTTCCAACGGAATTATTACTTCTTCGCATACACCACCAGGTACTACTTCGTACTGTTTATCTGTTTATTCATCAGAGACACAACGTTTCGTTGCTGAAACGTAAAATCTACGTAGATGTATATCCCTATGTTTCAGTCTTAACCAACCAAATCTACGTAGATAATACGTTTCGGTAACGAGATGAGCTGTCTGGAAATAAAGTTTAAAAGATAATTCCCTTTTCATTAGAAGACAAACTACAAGAATCTTCAGCCACGACCAAGATAATCTTGTTGGGAGATTGGCCTGTGTTTTTAGGTATTATTCCATAATATTCCAATTCATATTTTATCAAATTAATTTATACAATGTTTCATAGGAAAAATACGGACTTAAATTAATTCCTGAAAAATAAAACCGACCACCGAGCCTACATGTTGTTGACGAGCAGAACGAGCAGCAACAGTTTTCCCCCTATGTTGACCAATATCTTGCATTTATTTGTGAAATGACTATCTAAAAGGAATTTATGTACTACTTCTCTTCCTTCTTCACTTTTTTCGCCATAAGTTGGTATTACATGTATTTCAATTCTTTCAACATTTTAAAGAAATATGATTCGCAGAGTATATCTTACTGATTCGTTAATAAATGCAAAATCAAAAAGTTTTTTTTAAATTTATATTTATATTTATATGTGTTTACTTTTAAAGTCTGAAACGAGAAAGAGGGTGAAACGGTACCCCAAAAGATTTTTTAAAAAATAATTACAATACTATATTGTAAACTTTACAATACCATATTGTAGGGAATACAATATACATAATGTAAAAAGTATTTTTCATAATTTTCCTTGTTACAATATAGGCTTAAAATGCCATATTGTAAATTGCAATTAAAAATTACAATAGTATATTGTAGTAACAATCGTTTTCCATTTTCAATTGTAGCTACAATACCCTTACAATACCCCTAAAAGGTTTAGAGTGCGAAATATGGAATGAAAGAATGAATGATAGTCGATGTTCTTAATTATGTTGTGTTTCAAAGTACGTATGATTATCTCTCAGTGAAGAGTATGTTTTCGTAATCGAAAAGAGGGTTTATAGGCGTTTGATTGTGTATTAATGATAATTGATTGACGATCGTATTATCTAACTAGCTTTCCCGCGTTTCGGCTTTGCCCAAAATGACTTTTTATTTGCATTGATTTGTTTTTTTTTTCTTTAATTTATGGTTAATTAATCATTGAAATACAAAGTGAATCTGGTGAACTGGTGGTGCGCACCTGTTTCGCACTTAATAAACCGCCCGACAAATTGATTCTATTTATCAGCCATATAGGCTTTTCTCTACTTTTTTGTGTTCACTAGGTGAGCAACTGAAAACTGTTTTTATCAGAATTTACCATAAATTAATCTTTATTCGTTTTATATAAGCATATAATTAAAAATAAATCGGCTGATTAGTTTTATTGCAATCAACGTTAAAAGTTTTAAAGTTAAATCGAGAATTATTGCAAACCTCAATGGATTCATTTTATTTTTTAACATCAATATAGATTTTTATTTCTTGTATCTGCGATCAAAATTTGATGACAATCGGTTAATTACTTCTTTTACAATCTCGAAGTTTCCCCCCTATAGTAGCACCCCGGTGCGGCGGTGCGCGCGCCCATTCGGAACTATCGAACTCGATTACAAGAGAACCGCTCAACGGATGTGTCCCAATCAACTACCATAGGTTAAGCTCTATCTTTTCTATCACCATCTTAAATTTGAAATAAATCGACATATTAGTTTTATGGCAATCAACGTTCAAAATTATTTAAAGTTCACCAATCGAGAGTTATTGCAAACCTCAACTAATACATAAATACCATTCAATGGGATTCTTTTTTCTACCATCAACAGATTTGTATTTCTTGTATCTGTGTTCCAAGTTTAAAGACAATCGGTTAATTACTTCTTTTACAATCTGGAAGTTTTCCCCCTATAGTAGCGCCCGGTGCACGAGCCCATCCAGAACTATCGAACTCGATTACAAGAGAACCGCTCAACGGATGTGCCCCAATTTTCTACCATAGATTAACCTCTATTTTTTCTATCAATGTCTTAAATTTGAAAGGAATCGAAAGAATATTTCTCCCAAAAAATCTTAATTACATTCGGGATGTCGGCTACTGTTGATGACAGAAGAAGTGACCGCTGATATGACGATCAAGAGTCCGACGACGGTTATCGCCTTATCGGTCTCGACCATCCGAATAAACAAACTGATGGAGTTCTGCTGGCTAAAAATAGTAGGCTTTGTCGACATTTACTTTCTGCACGGGGAACATAAAGTCGAGTGCACAATTACCTGTAGCCTAGATGAAAATAGAGAAAATGAGCAGATGATATTGAAAAATACATTAAATTTTTTTTTACTGATTCTTATCAGGAAGAGAGATCTCTAATTTCTCTCCAAAGCTGAGTGTAGTTGGCCCAACTGTGAACTTGAGCGATTCCTTGGAGCTGAAATCCTGGACTTGGGTGATTTCCAAGTCTCGTGTGTCAAGAATCTAAATATATTTGAATTTATTAAATTTACTGGTAAGAAATATGATCATTGATACTAACCAACACTTTGGTATCAGTGTTGACTCTCTCTACAGCCAGTGTGACACTCCCAGAGAGAGTTTTCTTCTGAAAGCTGATTTCCAGCTCGAGATCCATATGGGTGACTTTCACCTCATCTAAAATGTCATAAAAATGATTTATTGAAATGTCATGCAACGTAAATGGATGGTGCATACAATCGTGCACCCTTTGCAAGAATTGTTTTTAAAATATTATGGAATTGTTTTCTTCTTTCAGAATTAAGACATTTTGGTTTGTAACGAACTATAAATATTTGGTATCAAAAGAATTCTCAAATTTGATTAGATTTCGAAACCCGATTTGCCCAAAATGTTAAAAATTGAAGTTTAAATAGCTAACTTTTTCTTTCTTCGAACAGGTCTTGTAGCACATTACCAAACTTATATGTTCACGAGGACGCAAGTTCGAATCTTCCCAAGACCTTTTATAAACTATCTTTTTTTTAAGTAAATAATATTTTTTTCCACAACATCTACATTTATAAAACATTTCTTTCTTTAAAAAAAACTGCTTTCTGTTTTATTCCGATCTATATGTTTTTGGTGGTAAAATAACAGCAAAATTTCTTCTTGTAGCACAATAACTAAACTCTTGTAAAGTAACGACGGTGGTGAAGGTCGCAAGTTCGAATCCACACCTATCTATTTTTTTATTGATAAAAGACTATTTTGTGATTTTCTATTAATTTATTCACCGAAATATTTAATTCATTAAACTTATCAAGTCATATACGAAATAGAAAAGAAAATATTTATCATTTCTCAGGGCTTTTACTGTTCACTTATTTTTCTTACCGATAGAGAGCGAAAGTGCAGGGTTTTCACAGATATGTTTTGGCGGGACAAAACAAGGATTAAAACACGAACTAAGACATAGTTTATGCTATTACCGATACATTTACACATTTATTTATTATTTCGTCCGTTTTATTTTATTAGATTCACCAAGAGTTAGGGAGCAATCCGAGAGAAAGATAAAGTTTGAGAACAAAAATTTAAAGAATATCATAGATCTTGAGATGATTTGTTCGTGGTATTGTTTGCATGCTAACCAGAGCTGTCCAAACTCAGTCATATACTCATATAAATCCTTCGAATCCTTCATATTTCGCATCAGTGAAAACTTCAAAATTAACCTGGTACGAGGTAGAAATAAGTAGTACAGCTAGCTGAAGAAAACTAATGAATCTACTTAATAAGCAGTAGAACACTTCTTTTTTTAAATAGATATAGTAATTTATAGAAGGGCGCGACTTTGCTATAAAGTTAATAAATAATAAATACACACTAAATACGACTTCTTAACAAGGTCGTGTGGCCCAATGGATAAGGCGTTGGACTTCGGATCCAAAGATTGCAGGTTCGAGTCCTGCCACGATCATACAGGGTCCACACCACATGTTATATGAGGAACGTGGATCTCTTATGTTTTAATATGAGATAATTTGGTTCGGATAATATTTAGCATGTAATAGCAATTTTTCTTATACATTCAATTGTTACACTTTACTTTGAGTCGTTGAACACTTTAAAGTTGAAAAATATTATACTTAATAACAAGGCTTAAAATCTGCCGTGATAATGATAAAGCCTGCTGATCATCTGCTGTCGTAGTCAGTCGTACCAAAGTGGAGACCGCGCTGATCATGATTCAGTTGAAGAAAAGTGGCTAGGCTAGTTGCAACCATCCGAGGCAATCATTCTCTGTTGCTTTTCTCGTCTTTATAATTCTTTTCCTGCTAACATGGCTTTCTGTTTTATTCCGAACTATATATATATATATGGTATCAAAATAATTACAAAATTCAACGTAACGTGAAGATGTAATTTGTAATTAAAATTAAAAAGTAATTAAGCATAAATGCCCAATTTTTTGCGCATAAGTACCAGGTCTCGGAGCATTGAGTAGAAAAATTGAACGCTAGATGGCTCTTAACTTGTTTACTTGTGAGTTGTGGAGGTAAACCAAATGTCAGAAAGCGAATAAAGAAAAAAAATCTGAAAGTCATTTGGGCAGCAATCTTTCTTTTAAATTCTATAATTATTACAAATTACCATGGCTGATGAACCTTCTCCGTTGAAGGACTTGGCATGTGAAGCCGTTTCGGCTCTTTGTTTCAATACGTTAACTAGTTTTCCTTCGGCACTTCCACAGTATTTTGAAGAAGAAGCATTGAAAACAATGATGATTCCTGTCAGGTATAATTATACTCACCCTCCAGTCTAAATGTTGCCTACTCTAAATTTTTCTCCTCTTTTTAGGGAGATTTGCTTAGAGAAATTAAATGATATGGTTGCCAAGAAGGTTCCTGTCTCTGAGGGGCCTCCGATGGATTACTGCACGATTCTGGAAGGCATCTTGGATGACCACTTTGAAATTCTAGAAATCATCACTCCTCTCCCGTGCAGATCATCTTTCTCCAAGCTCATGGCTGTTCTCTCCCATAAATGCCCCAAATTGAAATGGCTGGAAATTACTTTCTCCAACAACCATGGTGGCATTCAGTTGGCATTGGTGAATCCAGCACCAACTCCAGCACAACTCACATTCAGTCTGGATCACTTGAAATCTCTCAGCTTATACAGAAATTCTTGGCTAGAGCAAGATGAGCCATTGCCATTGGTATCTCTGGAATCAGTTTTGGGCATCATTGGTCAAACCTGCCCTGAACTTGAGGAGCTAGATTTCTCAGATTTCTCCAATATTGATAAGAAGAGGAGCATTCTGGCCCTACTAATGGGCCAAGACCTGACTCGTAAACTCTTTCCTCTTGGTGGGATGTGGGCCAGAGACTCTGTTCTCTACAAACTTCGAATCCCTACGAAGTATTTGAGTCCAATCTGCTTCACGCTTCAAACATTGAATCCGTTTCGAGTTTCCCGCTATGGAGCTGAATACGCATTCGCCCTTCGTCATCTACCAAAACTTCGACACTGGTGTTACAAGAATAATGAAGATGATGTACACATACCAGTTTATCTCATCAAAGCTCTTTGCAGAGCTGAAGAAGAAAAGGATTCTAATCAACTACAACAGGAGGCCTTTGAAGCCGCTTGTAGAACCAGCGCTGCCGCTCTGAATTTGAATGTCGGCGGGGCATCTTCCACTACGTTATTGTCAGGTCCACTGTCATCAATTACACATATTGACGATGTGTCAGTTAGAGATTGGAATGCACTGACAGCTGTTGGATTGATGTGCCCCCATTTAAAAGTAATCGATTTCGAAGATGTCAATAATCCAGACGATTACGTGTTAACTTACTCCACTTTACTATATGAAAAGATGTTCAAGGATTGCTGGTCGACGGTATAATTTTTAGTTTAAACAATTTCCTTATTTTAGTTATTTATAACTTATTTTCATGTTCTAGACTCACAAAGCGTCCAACATTCATCTTCATCGGCTTAATCCTGATTTCGTTCAAATCCTTGTGAATTTTTTTGGATCAACTCTGAAGACCCTGGCACTCATTAACTGCCGTCGAATCAACCTAACGGACTTGTGGCAGTGCACCCAACTGGAGCGTCTCTATGTCACCAACAGCACTATCAACGGCGATGCAAGTGATCCAGCGATCCGGACTAGCGGCAGCACCTTTCTACCTTCTCTGTTAGAAGTCGAATGTTGCCCTGACAGTTTCCCAATTTGGTCATTTTGGCTCGAATCTAAATCTGGTCTGATTAAGCTACGTGAATAGACACTGATTCCAATAATTAATTTTTTTTTTCAATTGACTTGTTTACTGTCCAGTTATTCTTCTTACCGCTAGAGAGCGAAAGTGCAAGGTTTTCAAATAATTTTATTTTTTGGCGGGTGGAAATAAAGATTTGAATGTTGTTTTGGCCGGCCTTACATCTTCTTGGCTGAAACGGGTATACTATTATAACGCTCACAAGAAGATTTATTACCACTGACAACCTAGGCTGTCCTAAGTCATAACTAATGCTGCTAAGCATTAAAACTCGTTTATCACATTAAAACCAAGTGATTTTGCCTAATAAAATGGTTTCGTTTACAATTTCGGAGATAATTATTCATTGGTTGGAAATAAAAGTTTGTAAACATTTGTGCCTGTAAAAATCTGTAAAATAGAGAGAGACTTTCGTCGTTACACGTCGTATCATTTATTTATTTTGTCTGTTCGATTTTATTAGATAAACAAACACGAGTTTGGGAGCGAATCAGAAAGAAAGAAAGCTGAAGAACATCAGATAGTTTGTCATTATTTATTAGTTACATTGTTTGGGACTTAATATAAGGCCATAGCCGAATAAAACTGACGATGATCTCTTTAGGAACTAATTGATGCACTTGATAAATAATCGTTTAACACTCTTTATGCAGATTTTGTTAAAGTGCTTGCTATCAAACAAAGACCACTTACTAGGGTTAATTTATCAATAATGGTCATTGAAGTATGGTCGTGTGGCCCAATGGATAAGGCGTTGGACTTCGGACTAAAAGATTATAGGTTCGAGTCCTGCCATGATCACTAATACAAAGACATGGAAGTTGG
Source organism: Chydorus sphaericus (assembly GCA_030141595.1). Lineage (NCBI taxonomy): Eukaryota > Metazoa > Arthropoda > Branchiopoda > Diplostraca > Chydoridae > Chydorus > Chydorus sphaericus. The sequence continues at coordinate 294,016 of CM057931.1, forward strand.
TACACAATAGTCATGTTCTTGTTTTAGTTTAAGATAAATTGTTCATGACATTGTTTGGCATATTTAAAAAAAAATCTTCATTTTAAATCAGTAACAATTAACAATCTTCCAATTAACCTTGACGATTATATGAGCTATAATCAATTAATAAATTGTGCATCATCGGTAGCTATTTATAGGACCGAATCATTATCTGTCGGCATGGCATCTTTTACCATAAACCATAGAAGTAGTAATGACTTGGTACAATCCCCTTAAAATATTATATTAAATGTTAATAGTAACTTATTGGGAATTGAAATCCGTCGTTGAAATCTTCCAAAAGGTTTTCATTGAAGGAAAAGTTGCAACCTTGGAAGAATGAATAATGATCAATATAAATCTGCGCTCGAATCTGGCGTAAAGGTGCGTTTACACGACCACTTAATTCCTTATTATTTCTTTTTTTTTTATGTAAGGCCTTATTTTTTGTCAATCACCCAATCAAAACGCACCGTTACTGAAAAATAAGGCCTTACATGAAAAAATAAGGAAATAATAATGATTTAAGTGGTCGTGTAAACGCACCTTTACGTGACGATGTACTTGACTCAAAAATTCAAAATATAAACCAAAAATTGAAGCATATAAAGCCCTGCCTTGAACCAACACCAATAAATAAATAAATAAAAAAGATCCAAACAGAAACATACCAATACCCATACTGAGGTATAAAATTGCTTGTAAAAATTAGAATACTATGTTAGTATAATCTTATTACTCTATTTTAGGTTGATCTTTATGTGAATTTAGGGACTCGTTAAGGGAAGAACTGGAAGAGTATATATAAAGGAGATATTGCAGCTCTTTAAGTAAAGAGCTGAAATATATACAATTCAATTATTTAGTCTCTTTTTTATTTTTTATTTATTGTTTATTTATTAAAATTATTCCCTTAAAGTCAAGTAATTAAGTTTAATGAAAATGTATGCCTTAACAATAACCCTCAACACCTTTTAACTACTACTACGACTAATAAATTTTTAAAATTTAAAAATGAAATTTATGTATATGTTGTATTATTTCATAAAACTTCAAAAACAAGAGCAGGCGTCCGCGGTGTACTTATAATAGACTCGGGGTTTTCTAACAATCACAATTTCCAGTAATGCAAGTTCCAGGATTTCTAAAGGGACATATTTTGCATGGGATATTATTATTTATAATGTCGCACTCGGCTGGAGTAACTACCTAAAACATTATTAGTATTTATGAAAATCAGCACTTATACGATTAAACATAATATATACTGCGGCGAGAAGCAGGGTCCAATAAAAGTTTATCATCGTGTAGCATCTGAATCTATTATTTCTTCATGAAAAAATTATATTCGTTTTTCTGCAGCAGACATAACTCGGAATTCAACATCGTAAAAATCTTTAAATTTTTCTACTCTCTGATTTACATAATAATTCAATCGAAAACGAAAAAGTTCTCAAGTTGTTTACTGTTCAGTTATTTTTAATTAGTATTGGAAAATACTAAAATGATGAAAATGCTTCAAATGCTTGAGTTGCATGCAGAATATTGATTTTTCCTAACGCATAAAAATAAACTTACAAAAAGCTGTTGTTTATCTTATTGAATCTGCTTTGGCATAACGAAAATTCATACATACAACAGCTAGAAGTTTATACAGGACGAAAATTTGCCCAATGTCTTTTTAATATAAATAAAACCTAAGATGAGTAGTATTACACCTCCCACATAACTTATAATCTTGTTAGCCAGAATGAATAGAAATTAATCAGTAGTGAGAGAAGGAAGTCGCATCAAGCTAAGTTAAAAATGGTATAATTGGTAACGTTGTTATGTCATTTTTACAATTCTTTACAGTGGGCTAGTGGCTGGTTGTTGCATACCAGTACAGTGCGAAATTGCGAATACAGTAGCCTATGTACTGCGAAATAACACGGAAAGGCTAGTCTTAAAATTTTGAGATGGGTGGTTGCATGCCTGATTAATACGATGTATATTAATATAGGGATTCATTTAAAAGCAAAATATCGATATGGAAGCTAAATGTAATCACAGTTGTTAAAATTAATCGTTCTTGAATAATTATTTTGAATGATCGATACTCTCTTTTGTTTGTCGATTATATATATGTAACTGGTTTATTTACTAATTAATTGATTTTCTAACTTAATTTTGGTCAAAACTTAATGATTGATCAAAATTATATTTGAGAACAGAATTTGCGGGAGACAAGTTACTCTCCGTCGGGAAATTGAAGCCTGAGCACCCGCGTGACAGGCGGGGATACTAACCACTATACTAACGAGGATTCATTACCTCTCAACAAAAACAAGATAATAAGGAATGTGCAGCTAATTTACTGGATACATTTTTTAAATTTCAAAAGTGTCTCTATACTTATATATTTTTTTGTATAACACGCCGAAATTGACTGCCTTGAGTCAGCTCAATTTAGCCTAGGCCGTCGAACTTTTTCTTCTATTAGGTAGTTCAAATTGATTAATATCGAATCTAAATTCCAATATTACTCTTTCCGGAATATTTTTACCATGTACCATTATCTTCTAAACTAAATTGGAAACATTTTATTGATGCTGATAAGAAGAATGCAGTTTATTATTTCTGGGGATATTCTATAAAATTATTACTTCAAATTAGACAATATTAATTATAGAATTTATATTTACAGAGCATTCTCACTTCCCATGCTTGATAAATTGTTGGAGAAGCCCCAAAGACTGTTTGGGCTTATTCTCACTCTCACCACGGAGCTTGGTCTCCAAATTGCTGAGCAAGTTGAAGCTCTCGGTAAACTTTATCCTTCAATCATTATCAACAGCTTTGTTGATTCAAATCCTGTTGAAACAGGTTCCAGAATTGGTGTCAAGTGTGCCATAATCATTGGTGGTATAGAAATGATGACTCAGTCCCTAAATCTCGCTAAGAGACCGCACATTATCATCGCCATCTCGGGACGATTGGTTGATCATTTAGAGACCACGAAAGGCTTCAATCTCAAAGTTCTTAAATAGCTCGTCATGAACCAAGCTGGTCGAATTCTTAACATGATTTTGAGGAAGAATGTGGACAAAATCTTAGAATGTATAGCTAAAGAGAAGAGAACTTTTCTATTCTCTGGAGAGATCCTGACGAGCAATAAAGTTATGAAACTTGAGCGAGCCTCACTCGTCGACCCGCTTCGAGTCCAGGTCAAGGTGTAAAGTTTAAACGCTCTTTATAAAGAAAATAATTTTTTTTTCAAAAGTGATTGATATCAAACGAAGATCACTTACTAGAATTACTTTTATCAATAATGGCATATAAAGTATGGTCGTGTGGCCCAATGGATAAGGCGTTGGACTTCGGATCCAAAGACTGCAGGTTCGAGTCCTGCCACGATCGTCGCATCTTGTTGTTCTTTGACTGCTCAAGGCACATCTAAGATCTTTTGGTATCGGATAATTTATTAAAAAATTGTTTCGCATGTTTTTTTTTATTCTTTCTATTTCAAATCAGTAACATCTTTGCAATTACCTTGGTAAAAAATACTCAGTCACACCCAAATCAGCATCATCTTATAATCATATTATAACTTACTCATTACAATTACTATACTATTGCATATTGCAGGTTCGAGTCCTGTCACGATCGTTATGTTTCCAGTGGTTCCTTCGGGGAAGCACACATCTGTAACATTTTAACTTTAATTTGTTCATGACGTTTGGCATGAACAACAAGAATTCATCGTTCATGAAACAACAAGAATTCATCATATTTCAATTTTTCAAATTAGTAACAACTTTCGAATTAAACTGGTAGAAATAGAAACCGAATAAAACTAGCATCATCAGAAATCTTTTTAGTCATGGCTGGATGTAGTATTGTACTTTTTCAGAAAATAAAGTTAAAATTCAGTTAAACATTTAATTAGAAAAGATGTGAAATTTGATAAGCTCGTATGGCCCAATGGATAATGCATTGGACTTGGGATCCAAAGTCTTGCTACGATCATGATATATTGGTTGAATGGAATGTTTCATATTCTCGATTTCTTTGAGTTTGAGATAACTCTTTTACGGCACTGTTGATTGTTTGTAAAAAAAATTCTTCGTAATATTTCAAAACTCCCTAGTTTTATTATTATATTATTATTATCGGTACACTTTTTTTTATTTTATCGTTTGAGAACTGTTTAGGCATCCACAAATATAACATCAGGAATTTCTTGAATCATGACTGCATGCAGTGTACTAGTACTGTAGTAAAAAAATATGATTGAGTTAAGCAAAAGTGAACACCCTGGTTATGTTGCTTTACTCTCTCAAATCTCTTTCCGATCGATAAGACGTGACATAACTTTATTCCGAACTATATGCATTTTGTATCAAAATTATTTTTAAGGAAGTTTTCAATGCTTTTTAATGTGTTTTCCAATGTATAAAAAAACTAAAGAACTAAACTTTCAGTTTAAAATGTTGTTTTAGAATTTCAGAATACGGAATACGCCAAGAATGACTTGAATCCAGAATACCGTAGTTGATTGATGAACTCATGCAAATTCAGATGACGCAAAAGCTTCAATGGATAAAGATTATCACACCGCCTTTACTTTCCTTGAATTAGTTAAAAATATGTGTACACGTGGAGTCCGGTTTTCTGGCAATTTCGGTTACAGGTGTTCCTTATTAATGAATAATAATTCCCGTCGCTATCGCTAAGAAGATGCTTGTATAAATATCATGATACGGCATCATGGCGTCCTCTTGCATGATCTGCATCAAATTATATGCATTAAATTAAGTGAAAAACAACAATGAAGAATACTTAAGAAAATTAAAAATAAAGTTGCATATGCGGCTGTGTATTATTATATTCAATAATTAAAATATTTACACTAATTCTTTAATATTTAATTTGTTTTCCAGAAGTAACTTTTCGATGTCCCTGAAGAGATTTGAGGAGAATCCAAACAGATCACATGCGGGCTGATCACCACTGGTCAAGTGCAATGGCATTATAATGATTATATACTGAATCTATAGCCCAAGGGCCCCTAGTTATAGATACGGGTGCAGTCGTTCACGTCTTCATCTTACTCATTATTGACTCCTGGCGAAAAAGAGGCCTTTATTCACATATTACCCAATCTTGGGTTTCCTTCAACGTTTTCTGTTAACCACATTCGCATGCTTTCACCCAAGATCAGTGAAGTCCTTGGAAGCCCTATCATGGAGTTCTTGATAAGCGCAAAATGGCATCACCTGCCAAAAGGCCAAAGGCTTAAATATATCGTTTTTCTACATCTGAACTAGGATCTCAAACTTTTATTCCTCTCGATCTCGCATTGATGGTCATTAAAAATCCCGGTGATGTTCTATTTTTACCAGTGACGGACACATCCACCGCGCATATGCTTATCATTTATATGCTTGATAATTTTCACTTATGAAAGTGAAAACCAAGTAAAAGAAAAAAACCAAGTGCTTCTCATCTTCAACCAGCCCTAGTACCACAAAAAAAACAATGCAAATTATAAACCAGATTCAACAACATGGCAAGAACTCTCAAACGCACCTGTTGCAATCGAACTTACTTAGTTCCAAGGTTACATATGCCTGGCAAGCGCTTCTTGTAAAATGACCCAGTCTTGTAGCACACAATAGAAGTACGATCTGTATAAATACAGTTTATTAATCAGGCTTAGTAACCCTGGCAAGGACTCCTCATTAAACGCGCTTGTAGCACTTGCGACAGAAAAAATTAGGGGTATATAACCCTGACAAGTGCTTCTTACCTTTAAACAGCCCTGGTGTACAGCATTAGGTGACTAGGAATTTTCACTTGCATATTTGATTTCGTGGCAATAGAAGTTGTATGAGGAAGTATTCGTCCACAAGGATATCAAGGGTAAACACCACGCAACTCGTAAGTCCGTGTCCGTATGAGCCTAAGCGTCTCACCATGTCGGTTTTTCGATGAGAATCGCAATAAACCGTATAGCGGTTGCATGTATTCATAAGCATTGACAACCGACAGGGGATTCGCACAACAAGGTTGAAACGGTGTTTGGTGTTTAAAATGGGGCGGGAAACATGGATAGGAACAACAGAAGACAACAGAAGACAACAGAGGACAGGAGACAACAGAAGACAGGAGAAAACAGAAGACAGGAGCACCACGCATCTCATCATTAACCATCTCATCTTAACCAAATACAAGATTTTACAAGTCAAATACATCAAGAACAAGTCAATACCAATCATCAAATACAATAGAAGGAAGTTGGTAATTGGTAACATCGTTAAGTCATTTTTACAATTTTTATATAGTGGGCTAGTGGCTGGTTGCTGCGTACCAGTACAGTGCGCACACTGTGCGAATACAGTAGCCTATACACTTCAAATAACACGGAAAGGCTAATTTTTTAAAATCCAGAATTTTTAAAGAATTTTTTAAAAATAAAAAAATAAAGAATTTGTTAATGACTACAAACTTGAGACAAACCATTCTAATTGGAAGGTTTCAATCTACGATTTTACTGATCGATAACGACTAAGTCAGGGAGACAGGCGGTACAAGCACTGAAGTGCGATCGATTTCCCCTTTGCCGCTCTAATAATGGAGCTTAGAGACGGTAGTCATGATCGATTCCATTCACTCAAATTAGCATCCAATTATCTTTTATTTAATTTTTTGTCAGAGAAAGAGTGACTGCAAACTTGAGAAAAGTAATTCTAATTGAAAGGTGGAATTTAAAATTTTACAATTAAATTATTTAAGAATCATTTTGAATTAAAATTAAGGGAATTAAATAATTATTTAAAAATAAAAATGTAAGAATTATTTTAAAAAATTGTAAGACATTTTTCTTTGAAAGAAATAAACTTTTTTTCCTAATTGATCTCTACCTTGGTCGACTTGTTAAACGAGGCTGCTGGACATCTGTTATGGTTTTCTGCTCTACGTGCAGCACTACAATGAGAACTTCGCTCTTATTACGCGCTCTAGGCATCCCCTCTGTTCCCCTTCACGGGTGGATGACGTAAAACGATCTCCATTGGGAAGGCGAGGATATTTTCTGCTAGATTCGATTGCCATAATAGCAGCAGACTGTAAGTCTGTCACATTCTTATCTAGCCCCAGCCTCACCGAAATCATCATCATCAATCGCAAAAATCCCTTCGAGATTAAACCACTCAACTCTGCATGGAATGGATTTAACCAGTGGTATCTTTACAATAATACCAATATCTGGGATATCTACTCCTCCTTTTCGGGATTATAGTTAAGGACCAGGCGCTAGACCAGTACCATACTACGTACGGGTTTGTCATAGTGACCTTACAGCTCAGCGGTACCCGATAGTCAAATCTAACGTAATATTACGCTGTCTTACTTAATAACTGCCTCGCTTTTCTTAAGACTATCGTTTAGGGAAGAGATAACTCTCAGCTAAATTAAGATTATACTTTCCATGCTTCTTTTTTATGTTGCGGTATATAATTTGTCAAGTATAACTGGGTGTAAAATATCTTGTGAGCACCTAGCTCCTCCTTATTTAAAAAAAATTATCGAGCTGATATTGATTAATATACATTCCATTTTACAATTAAATATATTAAAAGGCTGATATTGATTATATGATGATTGCTGCTATGTAGTGTATAGCTTGATTTAAATTTGGGGGAAATAAAGAGAAATGATAGTAAATTTAGTATTAGGAGGACCTTTCTACCTTCTTTGCTAAAACTCGATTGTTGCCCTGTCAGCAGTTTCCTAAATTGGTCATTTTGGCTCCAATCTACTTCAATCTAATTCACGAGCAAGAGTTTGGGGCGAATCAGGGTTTGGGAGATGATGAATTCGTGACATTGATTGCCACTAAAAAGTAATGGAAATTCTTTACATAACACGTCTCAGTAACAAGTTCAAATTATAACCTGCTATACATTAATAGTACGGCCAGCCGAATACAACTGACAACGATTTCTACAGATACTAATGGTTTCATGCAATAAATAGTATAACGCTTTTTTAAAGAGAAAAACTTATTTATTCTTAAGTGGTTTATAGCTTACTCATTAGAATCAGCAAATATGGTCGTGTGGCCCAATGGATAAGGCGTAGGACTTCGGATCTAAAGATTGCAGGTTTGAGTCCCGATCGTATGTTGCTCCCGATCGTATGTGTTGAACTCTGGGGTGTCACACATCCGAAACATTTTAACTTCTACAAAAAAGTAAAGTTAAAATTAAGTTAAACAATTAATTATAATAGATGTGAATTTTGATAAGGTCGTATGGCCCAATGGATAAGGCATTGGACTTCAGATCCAAAGATTGCAGGTTCAAGTCTTGCTACGATCATTTAGCACGGAAATATCAAGACTTTGGAGTCTGGATCTTCTGTTGGTGCTTTTTATTATATTGCTTTTTATTGTTGGTTGGAAATCATATATTGGTGTAATGGAAAGTTCCGTTTTTTCGATTTCTTTCAATTTGAGATAATTCTATTACAACATTGTTTGCCATGTTAAAAAAGTTCTTCATATTTCAAACCATTAACAACTTATTCCCATTAACATCTTCCACAAATTGTTTTACCTCGCTCTCCCTAATTTTATTAGTATTATTATTGGTACACTTTTTAAAATCCACAAAAATAACATCAGGAATTCCCTGAATCATGGCTACATGCAGTGTACTGGTACTGTAGTAAAAAAAGGTTATGATTGAGTTAAGCAAAAATGGACATTATATGTTAAGCTATATAAATAATTCTTTACATTTCGCATCAGTAACAACATTCCAATTAATCTGGTAGAAATAAATAGCACGGCTAGCCAAATATAACAGACAATAACGATCTCTATATGAATTAATGGATCCAGTATCCACGTAATGAATAGTCGTATAACATTGTTTTTTTAAAAAGAAATCTAATTTATTCATAAGTTTTTTAAATATCAAATGAATATTACTAACTATCTATATTTCATAAATAACCATTCTGACATGGTCGTGTGGCCCAATGGATAAGGCGTTCGGACTTCGGATCCATAGACTGCAGGTTCGAGTCCTGCCATGATCATCGGATTCCAATGTAAGTCCTCTATAAAGTAGCTTGGCATACATCAGGAATCTTTTAGGTTTAGATAATTTGTTTATGACATTGTTTTGCATGTTTTAACTTTTTTTCATATATTTTTTTAAATCAGGTACAACTTTCCAATTAAATTGGTAGAAATACTCAGTCACACCGAAATCAGCATCATCATCATCTGCTTTTACATATTTTGCCTATAGTCTACCTCGCTATCCCTAGTTTTATTATTAGTATTATTATTAATATCATTCTTTCGCGTCCCATATTTCGAAATATTAATGTTTAAGAACTTATTTATCCAAAAAATTCATCAGAAATCCCCTGAATCATGTAACTGAATGAAGTATACTAGCATTGTAGTAAAGAAAATTGTGATAAAGTTTTTTAATGAAAAGTAGCAACCATTTTATGTTGCTTTTCTCGCCTTTAATTCCTTCGTTGTTATTATCTCAATATTATCGTAAATCAAAAATATAAAGTATAAATAGCTAAATTTTCTTATAAGAAATAGGTCTCGAGCACACCTATCAAACACTGAATGTAAAGATGGAAAAGTGAAGGGCGCCCGTATGAACTTTCGAATCTCCCCGAGACCTTTTTTTCTTTCTCTTTTCGATTAAAAAACCCCATCTATTTCTTTCTTTCTAACAACTCGACTATTTTATTGATTTGTAAAAAATAAATCAAAAATATTTTTTTTAATGAGGCGCCATTATGTTCCACAATAATTTATTTGGAAAAATATTATAATTAAGTCTTGCAAGATAAAAAAAAACCTTTCAAATGTTGTACATCAATAATCATATATCTATATATACCACAAATATAATAATGGTTAGGTCGAGAGGGTTCTTTCACTCAAATCGGTGAGACATCCCTATAGGATTAGGGTAGGAAATCAGACTTTGTAACATTAAGTATAAAAGAGAAAAAACATAGACAAACTACCCTAGCTGGTTTAGCTCCCTAAAATAACAAGATCCGCTCATCGAATCAACCGGATGGAACTAAATTAATCTGGAATTAAATTCCCGAGCAAGAATTTGAGAGCAAATCAGGGAAAAAAATTGATGTTTGATAAGAAAATCAGCTTCAGAAAACCAAAGAGTTTGAGATGATTTGTTTATTACAATGTTTGGCGCTAACGGGCACTAACAATTCATATAAATCCTTCATATTTCACAACAGTGACAACTTTAGAATTAACCTGGTAGAAATAAGCAGTACAGCTAGCTGAAAAAACTAATGAACTAGTAAATAACTAATTCACTTTATAAATAGTTGTATAAAACTTATTTTTAAAATAATTTATGTAAGAGTTTGACTTTGATATCGAATGAAGCTTACACATTACAAATAGTTCAGAAAAACATGCGTGATATGGTCGTGTGGCCCAATGGATAAGGCGTTGGACTTCGGATCTAAAGACTGAAGGTTTGAGGCCTGCTACGATGTTGCACCTTGCTCATTGGTTAGCTGAATACTCTATATATAGGGTTCTTGGTTAGCGAACGCACAGACTAACCAACGCTCATTAGCGAACCCACTGGCTAATCAACGACCAACACAGCCAAGACACAAGCTAACCAAATTTTTACATTAGCGAATGCACAGGCTTACCAACCCTTTAGTACCGCCGACCGGAAAAAATTCATTAGCCAATGCACTGGCTAACCAACGATATTAGCCAAGACACAAGCTAATGTAAATCAAATAAAACATTACGTAAATAACGTAATGTAAGGGCCTATAAATCTGTCTTATTGTATTTGTTTGATTTGGGCTTCATAGCTCATACTGATTATTCTATAGAAATTAGCTACTATAACTATAAGGCATCTACTATCTTCTTCGCAACTTTTCTAGTGCAGGACATTAGCCAACGCATAGACTATATGAAAACGTTACCAGGTAAATTTTTAAGTTTCTTTTATACCAAGATTTTATAACAATATTTGCGAATTCCATCATAAATACTATTATAAGGGGATATGATTCAGTTTTGACTCGTATTAATTAGACATCGTTCCATATACAAATTTATATTCCAAAACTTTAGTAAAAATCCTGTTTTTTAATTCTGCCAAAGTGATTCGTTGGTTGATGATCTTATGCAACAACACACATTTCTAAAGATCTATATGTTCTTCTAGACACGCCCTTAAGTACCTAACTTGTTGGCTAATCAATTTTTAAAATAAAATCTAATAAGCTATTGATTCTGATAGAAATGATTTATGCATTCTATAGATAAGGCTCTGCATTGTATACGAGTTTTCTCGTCTGCTGTCGGTTCAGTACGAGAAAAAATATGCTATATATATTAAAGGAATAGCGAGAAATAATAATACGAAGTGAAATATATTATATGTTTCAGATAGCACCTAATTCATTTAATACTTATTCCTTCATAATTTCTTTTTAATTCTTTCTTTATTATAACTGATGGTTTTACTCGGAATTCAATGTGAAAATAATAATTTGAAACCCTTTTTGCAATTAGCATGTTCACCGGGGACGGACATGGAGTCACCCACATGGAACACCATCATACCATGGATAATCTAACGACCCTGGACGATAATGAACAATATAGAATATTGGCGGTGAAATATAATTATGTAGTTGTGGCATATTTCTATATTATATAAAATATTTTGAAAAAGATATGATCGACGAAAAAATTATACTGTTTAATATAGCCACCGTTTAAGTTTCTTTTGATTTAAATTGCTTTTATGCTAACTGCAAATTATTCTGCTCCGGCCAGGCTTAATAAGCGCACAGATACTGTATCCATTATATTATATTGTTTAATGCTTAAAATAGTTTTAAAACAAACCATTCAATCGAATTAAGAAGCTCCTTAATGTTGAAGCAAATTAACTAGAGAGGTCTCTTAAGAATTATAACGGGGCTATATACATTTTGTTGCTTTAGTTTGGGGGGGGGGGGAGGGTATAAAGATCCATATACTTTAAATTACTTTATACATTGAAATGTAGTATTTAGCAAAAATACACCGGATAAAAAAATCATAAATCATAAAAATCAATTATAAATAATGTAAAAGCTGTTTGCAAACCTACTTGGGCTCCCATTAGTCGATATAAGGAGCCCAACATGTTTAAAGAATCATGAAAATCATCTCTTCTACCTTTCTTCTTCACTTCGGTGCTTTTTGGAGGGGTATAAATGATTTTCAATGGGTTATATTGTTGAAGAGTTTTGTGATCTTAAAATATAGCAATAAAATTAGAGTTCTTCCGTAACGGTGTCTGTCCAACAGACCAGATGATAGCCGTACGGAAAGAAAATCCATCTCCCCGTGGATGTAAATTTGACGTAAATAGTAAAATTTAAAAGGGGAAACTGGCACAGCCTGAGATCATCCAGGAGTGGGTCAGACTGTTAGTAACAGCATAGTTTGAGTTGAAGAATTTTAGAAATACAAATTATTTCATGTTAAAGCTGTTTGCAAACCTACTTGGGCTCCCATTAGTCTATAAAATCAAAAATTAGTCAATCATAAAATAAAAAATAAAAAAGGGGAGCTTTTTAGCTTGCCTCGTCGAAAGTTAAAGTTTAAGAACAGTTTTGAAACGAGAAAATCCTCCCTTTCACCTTTTTCCATTTCGTTTTCTTTGCTCATAAGATAATTAGTTATTGGGGATCAGTGGTATTATCTGTTGAATAATTGCACTTTTAAAAAGCTATTGATAGAATCGACTCTTAATAAGTCGTAGTTGCATCTTCTACAAGAAACCTTGCTTAAATGCTTTGAAAAGGGGTTCAATATTTTGTTTAGTCTAGACTTGCCCTTGTAAAACCTTGAAAGTACTTCCTAGTTGGCAACTATAAACTCATATTTTGTATCCATCTCTTAGAGTTGTCTGAGACACCGAGCAGTCAAGAGCTCGCTCTCTCTGTAATACACATATTTAAATATAATTAACTACGATCCCTTCATGACAGTTCCAACAATCATGTCCACTAAACTGGTCTTCTATTGCAGTAATATATTTTTTTAAATATGATGCATATGTTGTTCACTTTAAAAAATAAATGTTAATGTGCTTTTTAAAATCTATTTTAGCTATAATACTAGGTATTAGTATTATTAATTGTAAATCTGATTTGGTTTATAATCGACCTGGCTGCCCATTGATGGATTTTCCGCCATTATCACATAATGAAACGAAGCCAATTGATCAATTTCGCCGTGAAATGATTTCCACTGCCGAACTAAAAAGTTATATCATCCCAAACTCTGACGAACATTCTGTAAATAGCAATATAATAATAGTCGATTTATATAATCAAATCAACCTTTTAAAATTTTAAATTACTACAGAGCGAAAAGATTTCAACAGAGGACAAAAGACTGAAATTCGTGAGCGGCTTTACTGGTAACGCTGGTACTGTGGTGGTTACTAAACGATCTTCCGTCCTTTGGACCGATGGGCGTTATTTCCTTCAAGCAGAACAGGAGCTTGACTGTGAATGGATCATCATGAAAACAGGACAGAAAGACGTAAGTAAAAATAATGTATATGTTTGTATACTAATATAGGATATTTGAACGTAGAAGTTTATAGGTACCAAGTATTACTCAATGGCTTAAAATGAATTTAAAACCTGGTGACCATGTCGGCGCTGATCCAAAACTAGTCAGTGCTGACCTTTGGCTAGAATGGTTATCTGATTTAGGTATTGTAAAGGAGTCATCATTATGCATGATATATAAAAATTAGAATATGACATATATTTATTCATTATCAAACTGATTATTGATTGAGTTGAAGATGATAATTGAAGAGAGTGAAGGAGGAATATATAGACCTTATTACAGTTCGATCGGATAAAATACATAGGCGACTATATATGAAATTTTGTATTTTCGAAAACCATAACAAGGATGTGATCGCAGATTTTAAGTGAACACTTAAATCAAATAATCAAAATTAAAGTTTTAACACCTCCTTCAATTATTTATAAAATAATTTTCATGTTATAAAATATAGACTCACAAACCGTCAAACATTCACACAAACACTTCCGTCAAAATAAAGATTTGAACGTTGTTTTTGGCCTTACATGTTCAAGACTGAAACGGGTATACTATTACAATGCTCTTAGTACGACCATTTGAGCGACCAAAGACGGTTTATTACCACGGACAATCTAGGTTGTCATAACTAAATCGCTGCTAAGCATTAAAACTCGTTTCCACCTTAAAACCAAGTGACTTTCCATTTAAATAAAATTTTGTCGTTTACAATTTCGGATATAATTATCCATCGGTTGGCAAGAAAGGTGTTATAAACATATTTATTTTGTCTGTTCAATTTTATTAGATGAACGAACACGAGTTAGGGAGCGAATCAGGTTAATTAAAAGGCCATTATAGCCGATTAAAACTGACGACGATCTCTTTAGGAACTAACTGATCCACTTAATAAATAGTCGTTTAACGCTCCTTATAAAGAAAATTTGTATTTTTTTTTTCAAAAGTGCTTGATATTAAACGAAGTACATTTAATAGAGGTACTTAATCAATAATAGCTAATATAGTATGGTCGTGTGGCCCAATGGATAAGGCGTTGGACTTCGGATCCAAAGACTGCAGGTTCGAGTCCTGCCACGATCGTCTGGGTTAAACGGACAAGTTTCTTGGAAACTGCCTCTAGAACTCTTTTAGATTCAGATAATTTTTTCATGACATTGCATTTCATAAAAATTCTTCATACATAAAAAATCTTCATATATATTTCAAATCAGTAACAACTGCCATAGAAGCTTTACTCTGTAGTCACACCGAAATCATCATCATCACTGCCTTTCATATTTTTTACCTAATATACCCCGCTCTCCCTAGTTTTTTTTCACATTAATAAATATTATCGTTTGAGAACTTATTTACGATCCGAAAAAATGACAGAAATGACAGGAAAGCCATGATAAGAAACCCCTTGAAAGTTGAACCATGGCTGAATGTAGTACAATAGTATTGTACTGTAGTAAAAAAAAAGAGTAATGATTCAGTTAAGTTTATAATGTATTATTAAACTTTTGAAAAAGCGAAATAATAGTTAATTTAGGCACAACAGGTTCTTATAATAGAAGACATATATTTTTTTGGAAGAATATAAATTTTTTTTCTTCTTCTGAGGCGCCTCTATTGACTTTTAAGTCCTGTTATTCCAGGTCACAAAGACATTTGCCACCAATGCAAATTCCAGGATTTGAAATTCCGGGGCACATTCCGCATGGTTTTATACCCCTGATGCATTCGTTATCACCTATGCATAAAATAGTTTAGTATATATAACCTTTAACACGTGCACGATTTAACATAATACCACGGTGAAAAGGGCCAGATGAAATTCGATCAAAGTGATCGTTTGAAGGCAAGGGCTGCTTAGCCAAAGCTATTACAACCATAAAGAAGAAAAAGGCTGACAAAATCTATAATGAAGAAATGTAATATGTTCGGTGAAATTGCAATAGAAGAGCAATATATCAATCTATACTTACAAAGAACTTGTTGCTCATCTTGCTGTTGGTTATACTGCTGGTTTTACTCTCGAACTCCTAGACTTTGGTATAAAGCAGCTCTTTCGGGACCGAGTCTTTATATATACATTGGTAATACCAGTAAACATCTGCTGAATAAGTGGCTCATTAAAAAATTTATATACGTATAGCGGTATAGTTAATGAGGGAAAAATAGGTGAACGCAAATCAGATACAGATGTCCAACTGGGTTTTTGTATTCACTTTTTAGTGGCACATATGCGCTACTAGGTATCTATACGACTAAATGCAGTTCCACTATCGATGTTTTTACTCCAATGAATCAACGAAAAATATTTGGCTCGTCAATTTTATATATATACATGAGACGATTTGATTAAATGTTGTGTTTTAATCTAATTTAACTTGTTGAGTTTGCTGAAACACATCTATTAGGACACAAATTATAATTGATCATAATTTGTTATGTATGAGAAGATCTGAAGATTTGTCCGCTCATTCAAAAAACATAATATATGCAGCAAAAATTTATTGGCGGTAGTTCGGTATGTTTTTTGTTTGTTTTTTGACACAATTATCAGCGAAAAAAAATTCTATATCACGTTTAATTCTCTTTTTTTCTTTTCGATTTCATTTAGGTCAACTATAAATTATTCCGCTCCGGCCATGCTTATAAGCGCGCAGATGTTTCTCTTATATGCTCTCTATACTGCGAATATGTTCCAACACAAAATATTTGATCGAATGAGCTGCTTTTGGTCAGGGCAGTTAAAATTGCTTCGATAGTCAATGAAATATATATACTCTAGCTGGCTTGTGTCTCGACTTCGCCCGAAATAATACTATTTTATTATTTGCAGCGGTGATAAGCTTTCTTAAATTTCTCTTGAGTACTTAAGCTACATTTAGTCATTGAAAGTTCAACGGCTTCCTCTAAACCCACCCCCTCCAAAATTTGGACCAGTCACGGAATTTCAGTTTTCCAGTTACCAACAAGTTTCCCGGTTTTACCACCTAATTTGCTGGTTGCTTTAAGTACCAACTGCCGGCCGTTTTGCCGATAAACACTTCACCAAGGGGTTGCTTTAAAGCTGATTCAGCCGACATGGCTGGATTACGACTTATCCTTATGGCGAGCTGCAAATTAGGCTTCACTTTACTATCTTACCAAATGAAGCTTTAACACTATAAATACTTAAGCAATAAGAATTTATTCAAAAGTGTTTGATCAAATGAAGGTTATTAACTTAATAAAAATCGTAAAACATCTTCTTTTTTAAAAGAAAATCGAATTTATTCAAAAGTGCTTGATGAAATGAAGATTACTCACTACCTATAGTTAATCAATGATGAGCCTCAGTATACGGTCGTGTGGCCCAATGGATAAGGCATTGGACTTCGGATCCAGAGACTGCAGGTTCGGGTCCTGCCACGATCGTTGCAACTGAATGCTGGATTCTGAGAATGAGGAATCCATTAAGTTTATTTTTATTAAGATAATATGTTCATACCATGTTATATAAAAGTTCTTCATATTTCAAATTAGTGACGAACTTAGAGACTTTTATGTTTAATATGAAAATGAGGAACTATTATTTTTATTCGTGTATTCCATTTTCTTAAAAGCCAGCACAATAAAAAAAATACTTTCACACTTTGCACATTAATGTACTGTACATTGCACACATCACAAATAAAATAGTGTTTATAGGTTAAATATTTCCGACTTTTTTGTCTGTTAAAAAGTGCCCGCTAAATACCCACACTATATTTTTGCCCGAAAAAGAGTAAAAAAAAAAGTAATGCTACCCCTACATGTGCAGTCTATCAATTTTTACGAACCATTATTAACGCTCATTCGCTCATAGAAATCATAATCTTCATTTGTTTCAAAGAAGGTAGGATTGCTGGAATCCAATTCTCGTGTTGAACGATCACTATGTTCACAATTTTCGCGTTCTGCACCAGCGATCGCATTCGTGAAGAATGGCAAGCGACTAAATGGAAAATGTTATTAGGTTATTTACCCCTGGTTACACTATAAGCTAACAATATAGGTTGCATAATCATGTTATATGCTTATAGTGATATGCTGCAATTAACTTACTAAAAGTTAAACGAAAGGCATCTGAAATCACGAGCAGTTTGACACTCTCTCTCACATTGCGTCAAGGAAGGAGCAACTAAATATCGCTTGACATAAATACGCCGGAGACGCATCCTAGATCCAACCTGCGCAAAATATTAGTTTGATTATTATTTTATTTATTCAAACAAAAAGACAACAATATACCTGACGAAAACCATCTTGCTCTCGACCTGCTGGTTCGAATTGCGGTACAATATTAGACATAATATCCGAGACTGATTGCACGTTTTTAAAAATTTGCCCATCGTGGAGCATTTCCTGCTTTCTCTCATCCAGAAGTGACCCTCCTCCAAACGGCTTAGCCAAAGCGAAGACGACCAAGACGAAAAAGACTGACAAAAACTAATAACGGACAAATAAAATAAGGAATAATATCACTCAAAGGTCAATATAATAGTATACTCACAAAGAACTTGTTGCTCATTTTTCTGTTGATTTTACTGAGAGTATAATAAAGAGCAATATCTTGGTACGAGTGTTTATACATACATTGGTAATTCCAGGAAACAATTGCCATATGACTGAATCGTCCAAGGGTTAATGTACGTTTAGCTAGTGAGAAAACAATAGATGAACATTGCGATACTTACATATATCGTATCCCGGTTGATCTCATGGCCAAGGCCGCTGTATATATTATTTCTTACTTTAAATTTTCTTTAGTTTTGTAGTGCATTAATGATGATAGCAAATTATTCCGCTCCGGCCAGGCTTAAGCGCACAGATGTATCCATCATTAATTGTTCTCTAATGAAGCATTATATAGTTTCAAAAGAAAATATAAAACCGAATAAGCAACTATTGATTATGATGCAAATGAAATAAAGAATATCCATCTATGCGGATTCTCCCGCATACAGCATTCCAGCTAGGGAGAAAAAGACAAATTTTCACCGGGGCTGAACTACCATAGAGTCAGCATATCGGAACCTGAGTAACCGAAGTGTTTGTTCGGAAAATGGTCCAAAAAGTTGTGTTTTTGGCGGGAGGAAATATAAATTTGAATGTTTGTTTGGTATTATACATCTTCGTTAGGCTGAAGACGGGTATACTGTTACCACGCCATTTCTTTGACCATTTAAACGACCGAAGTCGATATTTACTGAATTAATAAAAAGCGAAATTATTCATGGTCGTGTGGCCCAATGGATAAGGCGTTGGACTTCGGATCCAAAGACTGTAGGTTCGAGTTCTGCCACGATCGTTGAAATCTGTCTCGTGATGTTACCATAAGTAGTTACGATAAGATTTTTTTTAGTATATGATAATTTGTTAATGACTCAATCAGCAAATCTTTATTCTGATGTAACAAATAAACTAGAGAGAGATCATCTTCGACGAGTCGGATACTTCTGCATATCTGCATATTTCACTAATTAGTTTGGTAATATGAAAATTTGAATTGAATTGATCCTTTTTTGTAAGTGTAATCAGGAAAGGATGGCTAAAACAGCATGATCCGAATTGATTTATAGAGAAACAAAAATATGTCATATTACTATACTAGTAGGCGTCATCACTGAGGATGAACACAAGAGACATCACTGCGGAATCACATCATAGCCAAGCCGTCGTAACGACCCAAGCCGGTAAAATGCAACGGAAAGAAGATATTATATTCTTCTTGCTTAAAATCTTACTACTATGAGCACTATAACTAAGCCTAACCCGTCTAAAACAGTCCATCAAACATCACCAATTCACCACTAAACATCGATGTTTTTAGCTCACATCAGCATTATACACCAATATTGGTGTATTCTCAAAGGTTACGTCGAATTTATTTGGTCGAAATTTATTTTTTTTGGTATTTAAAATCATCGTGGCATATTCAATTTATTCACAAATTGTATTCTAAAATTCCTGTTATTTTTATCCTTCCGAAGTGATTCGCTGGCTGATGACCTTACATTTATTGAGATAAATATTAAAAATAAAAAGTCATTTATATGCTGCTCAATTGTATTATTTCACGAAACTAAAAAGAAGAGTAATATAATTGAAAATTTAGGCACATCACGTTCATGTAGAAGAATGATAACATATATTTTTTTTATTTTTAAAATTATTTGTGTATTTTCTTCTTATGTTGAGCAGGCAGCCAGGCACCCGTGGTGATGTACTTATTATAGACTCGTTATAGAGTCCTCTAACAAATACATTTACCAGTAATGCAAGTTCCAAGATCTCCAGTTGAGGGACATATTTTGCATGGGATATCATTTATGATGTCGCACTCGGCTGGAGTAACTACATAAAATATTATTATAGTATTTATAAAAAACCAGCACTTATACGATTAAACATAATACAACGGCGGATAGCAGGGTCCAATAAAAGTTGATCATCGTGAAGCATTTTCTCATTTAAAGGCAAGGGCGGCTTAGCAAAAGCGATGACAACCATCAAGAAAAGAAAGACTGCGACAAAACCTAATAAACAAATATATAAGATATTCGTTGAAAAAATTGCAATAGAAGAGCAAAATGTCAATATATATTACTTACAAAGAATTTGCCGCTCAACTTGCTGTTGGTTTATTTAATCTTGAAGCTGCTGACTTTGGAATTTGGTATAAAGCAGATTTTGGGAGCGAGTTTTTATTTATACATTGGTAATACCAGTAAACACCTGCTAAATAACTGACTCATTCAAGAATTCATATATGTACTTGGCGAGGAAACAATAGGTGAACACAAATCGGATGCAGATGTGCAACTGCAGCGCTATTGTATTCACTTTTCAGAGACATCAGCGCTGATTTTCATGTGACTGAATTCAATTCAACTATATATCGTTGCTTTTACTAAAAATATATGATTAATTATTATTTTTTACGTATAAGAAGATTTAAAACATTTTCCAGTCATAACCAACATATTAGGCAGCAAAAGTTAATGTTAAGCACGGGACTCTTTTGGAAGTTTTTCATTTTCATCGACGATGGACTTTGGGACACCCCGGCGGAGCCGCATTAGAGCCCGGCTGACCTTATGGCCGAGGTCGGTGAAAATTTCGATGGAAGAAAACTATTTTAATTCTTTCTCTTTCAACTCAATTATTATTATTTTAGACTTAGTATTGCTGTATAAATACACAGAAAGGGAAAAAAGGGACAAGTCATTCTTAGAAAACATTTACGAAGTATTTTCCGATGGGTTCCTAAGAAAACATTTGGTCAACGTTGACTAAAGCCTTACTGCGCGTCATCCTTTTTTTTTCCTTGGGAGGCCACACCAATTAGCATCTCATATCTGTATACATTCTCAAGTAGCCAACAGTCATGGAAGCAACTACAGCCTCATTTCCAAGTGTTAGTCCTCCTCTAATCGTGATCAATGATGGAGAACCAACTTCAGATCCCCCCAGTGATGTCAAATTGTTTACAGTTGACGATCAAAGTAGTGAGGAAGCGATGAGTCAAGTCTCATCAATCAACGTTAACGAAGTCAAAGAAGACTCTTCATCTACTCCAACTAAACCTCGCAATAGAGAACCCAGCGCTCTGCCCGGTCTGCTGGGCAGCAAATCCGACGTCTACCTCCGGATGAGTCTCAACATCTCCGCTTTTATGGCCCGCATCGGTGGCCAACCAAATGCAGCCGATGCCTCAACATCTCGACTAGAGAACCTAATACTTAATGGAAGCCCATCTGTGACTGTTCCAGCCAAATCAGTGGATAATGTTCCAGTCGAACCTGAAAGGATGGTCGTCATGATGGAGGAAGTTGAGCAGGAATTCTTTCAAGAAATTGATCTTAGCGATCCTTTAGCCTCTATTCCGGCGGAAGATCGGATTGCTATGAGTTACCTGGCTGATCCTGAGCATCATCTACGGTGCCCTTCAGAGATCGCTCTTGAAGAGCAAGATCACACGAAGAAAAAGAGGCGGAGGGTGCTAGCTATGATTGCTGTTATCGGGACTGTTGTCTTGGTTACCATCATCATCATAGTAATAGGTAAATTATTTAAAGACATAATTTTAAATTGTATTTGTTTTTCATCAATTTTTGTGATATAAATCAACAGCAGTGAAGACTTATTGACTGGGATGAAGCACATTGGAATGTTTTAGTCATACGTTTTGGACATCATTAGAAGAACCAGAGTTGACCATCCTGTAATACAATCAAATTTAAAATTATTTTCTTCAATTTAAAATAAACAATTTTTTTACCTGCAACCCTGTCCGGCTCCTGTAACGTCATTATACAGCTTCTAAATGTATCCAGTTCTCTGGAACTCTTTCAAAAATATTACCAATCAAACTCTCCCTCAATTCATAATACAAAACCAATAGTTTGAATTTATATAAATTTCAAGATTTTTCACCTGGACGTGTTACGTAAGATGTTTCTAACTGAATGAATTTGTCAACAATGACTTGGAGACGGAAATTTCAACCGTCGTGCTCCCGCCAATAAGGTAAATAACGGAATTAGATTTTAAAATTTTTGGGTAGATTTTAAAACTAAATATTTTGGGTATTCACTGTTCAGTTGTTTTTCTTACCGCTAGAGAGCGAAAGTGCAAGGTTTTTACAGATTTTCTTTGTTAAGCGGGAGGAAATAAAAGATTTAAATGCTGTTCTCGTGTTACTCAAAGTTTCTGTCAAATACAAAAATCATATTATTCTGCCAAAGTGATTTGCTGGTTGGTGATTTTATATCTAAAGGGCTGATAAATATTTAAATTTAATTGTAGCAATTTAATAGCAGTTTTTCCAATTATAATTTGTTTCGCTTTCTTTGATAAAAGTTCACTTTGATGACGAGAAAGAAACTTGGAAATTGAAGTTCTCCCAAAGTTGTCAATAGAAGAAAAGTTCCAAGCTTGAATCCCTTCTTATTTATTATTGCATTGTTTTTCTTCGTTTTAGAAGAAAGAAATTTGCCTTTGTGACTTTATCACAAACTAATATGTATTTAGTCTCAAAATAATTCTAAAATTCTACTCTATGTCGTAATACACTTGGCTCAAAATGTTCAAAATTGAAGTATAAATAGCTAAATTTTTCGCCTATTTAATAGGTCTTGTAGCAGAAAGCCAAACCTACATGTTAACGTTGGAGGTGAAGGACGCATGTTCGAATCCTCCCAAGACCTTTTCGAAAAAATAGCTTTTTTTTAAACAAATAACTTTTTCCCCTTAATATCTATATTTAAAAAAACAATATAATGAAATCACGCACAAAAAATGGACAAATTAAAAATATATATATCGTTCACCTTTTAAATAAATTTTTAAAATAAATATTATTTTGGTAAATTGCTGGTACCCTATCATTTCAAGCATTTTGTTTTAACCAGGCGAGTCTACAACGTAAACTTTAAACAATAACAAATAAATAAATAATATCTTAAATTGGCTTTTCAACTTTTAAAAAGGAGTCGAGAGTCGAGTCATTTCCTCCTCCCTAATTGAAACTCGACTCTCGCGAGGTTGTCGACTGCTAGAAATCAGTGCTTACAAAAAAAAGCGTGTCAGGTCCCAAAACAAATAACAGAAACCAATAACAATAAACTCTTTAATTTCAAAGTCTCTCTCTTTTTAAAAAATAAAAATTTTCAATTATTCTAATAGAAAGGTGGATTTTAAAAAGAAATGCATCGAATTTGCATTGTTGACACACGTGGAGCTTTGCCCAACGATCCCCGTCTAAACACAATAGTCAAGGTGAAAAACATCAACCATAATTTTTAAAGTCCTTTAATAATATTTCTCTTTCTTTAGATTATGCAAGACACGGTCGTACTGGCTCGTTTACCATCAGTCAAAGATACTTTTCACTTTGGAATGACAGCAGTGGTCTGCAGCCAAGATGACACGAACGGAAGAAGTGGGAAAGCTCTGCTGCAGATTCAGGACTGGTCTCGCCTCACTCTGTCCAGCGTCAACCAAGCTTTTGCTCAGCTCAGACAGCTCATTGGCTCCAAGGATCAGGTATAATCATTCAAATATCCATTCTAAACAATTTCACCTCTGATTTCCTCTACCTGAAGCAGTTGCGAACCAAATCGGCAGCTCACAAGTGGAAGGATGCAGTTGGAATGGCTCTGAAAAGCATCACCAAGCAGTTCAAGGTGATCACATGATCCTTTCGCTTCTTTTTAAAACTATTCTTATAATTTTAAAATTTACAGGAGATGAAATCATTTGCAAAGAGTGGCTCATTCAGACTCGCCTTTTATTAATCGTTTTCCAACATTTGGAATTACCGATTCGAGTGAATAACATCGTCCTGGAATCATCTAACCGCCCTTCATCTCTTCAATGTAGTATTATTATGCTAAATTATGTCATTTTTAAGCACTTTTCTATATTTGTTTTATTGTGTTAGCTTTGCCAGAAAGACTGATTGCCTCTTCATTCTTCCCAAAGAGGTGCATTCCGACCGAACTGTTTACTGGTTGGTGCCTCAACGTTACGTCAACCGGATCGGATACGATTCAACAGATACGCTGGAAAACATTCTGGACTTTCCTCTCGTAATCACCCCTTTTCATTACTCAAAGTTGCGTAATAAAAACTGTTTTAAATTTCTAGAGAGGGCAATTTAGCTGCGCTGATTGAGGACCCTTCTTTTGATGGCATTTACGCTCTCGTTCCAAGTATGAATAATTTTTAATAATTTATTGAATAATATTTAAAAATATTTTGGACTTCATAGGCCGTGATTTCTGCTTCGTTCTGCAACCCTTGTTACCTCACGAGCTCCTAACAGTCGGTGGAATAGAAAGGAACGAGCTGGAACCATTCTCTCCCGTGATGGATGCAGAGCGCTTTGGAGAAACAGTTGCCCTGAACCTTCCAATTTGCTCAAGTTACGGACTCGGCCTCGAAGCGAGTGTCGTTCACCAATTGAAAACTAATTGGGTCAAAGTAATTCATTTTTAAAGAATTAAATTCCTAATACTTCTTTTAAATCTACTAAATAAAACTATTTTCCAGGAAAATGCCATCGCCCCATCGAGCGTTACTATTCAGCAGCCTCCAAGTGCTTCACCTGCCAACCGAAATGTTGCCGCTCGTCGAGGAAGGAAGAAGGTTACGTTCCCTCATGCTCACCCAGCCCTTGGACTCAACTAAAAGCTTAGATTAGTGACAATACAAGAATTTGAAAGCCATCCCCATTGTTTTCATATTTTTAGCGCAAACTATTCAAAAATGTAGTATTATCATCGGTCATCATCGGCAAGCTCCACTCCATGATCAATTTTGCATTTGACATGAAATGATGAAACTTTGGGTAGCATGAAAACAACATTTATAATTTTATTTCTTCCCGCCAAAATAAGAAAATGGTAAAAACCTCGCACTTGCGCTCTCTAGCGGTAGGAAAAACAACTCAACACCACAGTAGCTGTCAGATGGAACTTTTTTATTCTTCTTTTATTCATTTACCATTAAAATAATAATAGATATGGTTTTACAAACTACATGTATTTGGTATCAAAATAATGCAGAAATTCGCCTTAATTTTAATGTATATTTGGTTCAAAATGTTCAAAATTAATATATTTATATCTAAATTTTGACATTTAATACTGGGCCTCGTAGCACAATAACAGCATCAATATCATTTTCGGCGAAAACCGATTCTATATCAATTCAAATCAAGGAGGAGACGACCATCAGCCGGCCGGCTGGCGATGGTTCGAACCTCCCGAGGCTCTTTTTTTTTTTTTTTTTTTTTAAGGCTTCATTAGTAGCATTTTGATTTGTGTATTCCGTAGTTGATTGGTATCAAAATATTAAAGACGTTACGTTTAATCTAAGGGTGGAATTATCAGGGCCGGATTAACCGCTAGGCTACCTAGGCGGCCGCCTAGAGGCCACGGCGTCCAAGAGGCCAAAAAGGCCAAAAAATTGACAAAACATAAAAAAAATTGCAATCAAAAGTGACGAAAATGGCCCCTAAATGAGCGCATAGTCCCACAAAAGCTTCAAAAACATGCATTTCCTAAAATTATAACAATTAGGGGCATTTTAAAGCGAAATATCAGAGTCCGCCTAGGAGGCCATCAAGGCTTAATCCGGCCCTGGGAATTATTAGCTGAAATATTTAAAATTGAAGTATACATAGGTAGCTAAATTTTTCTTTGGCAATTTTCAAATCATTCCTCTTATTTTTTCTTTTAAATTTTTTTCTCTCTTTCAAATTCCACATCAAAGTGCATATAATCAAAAGGGTTTTACAATCAAATCTCTTTTTTTTTTGCTTAAAAAATGAGCAACTGCTTAAAAACGGCAGCCTGGTGATGTGATCATGTGATGACTTACTTACTGTTTATCATTATATTCTTTTCTGCTCAAATGTGACGCGCAATTTTATCACGCACTATATGTATTTGGTATCAAAATAATCACGAAATTCTCTTCTATATCTGAATAAACTTGATTTAAATATTGAATATTGAAGTATAAATAGCTTAACTTTTTGTAGTAATAGCAGGCCTCGTAGCACAATACCAAACACTATGATTGAAACTCGGAGGTGACGTACAGGCGCCGGTGGAAACCCTGCAGGTTCGAATCCACCCGAGGCTTTCAACTTTATAATTTCTTTTCCTTTTTTTCTTTCTCATTCATTTCCAAGAATGTGTTCGTTAAAATCATAAAATGCAATTTTGTTTCAAATCTATTTTAATAAAACAGAATTTTTCACTACAAACTTAATTTGCGTTTACAGTTTTTTCCTGTGCTACGTACGTTCATCATTCTAAAAAAAAGAGCTCTTATTTATTGATAAAGGAAAACAAGAAAAGAAAATTTTCAATTAGAGAATGTAGTTTGTTTCTACGGTCAGTAACGACCGCAGTGCTTGCACACATCGGCCGGGCGGTAGTTGTATGAGATCCTGGCTTGAATCCAGCCATCCAGGCCGACTGAAGGGTTCCATCTCAACTGTTTTTGTGCGTATCAGTGTATATATAATCAGGATTCAAAGTAAATACTCTACATATATACATATTTAAATCAAAGGATATGCAAATATAACTTTTGTTTTTAAGACGTACAAAATGGATTTTTTTATATTTTTAAAAATGGTATTATAAGTTTAAAGTTATAGTGACATAAAAAAAATTATTATAATTTTTTTTTTATCATACTATTCTGTTGAAGTCATTCGCGCTTTTGGGATTTTTGTCAATTCTATTGTCCGGATATTTCTCTGGACGGAAATATTACAGACGGAAATATTAAAAATTTAAGTAATTGGTAATATATTTTAACTGGTCATTCAAATTCTTCCTATTTCAAATCATGAGCAACTTTGCAATTAATCTAGTAGAACTAAATCGTATGGCTAGCCGAAAAAAACTGACAAGAATCTCTGTAGGAACTACTGAATCCACTAAATAAATAGTTGCATAAAACTTTTTCAAGAAATAGAAGCTTTTCCCTCGATGTACTTTGCTTAGGAGCAGAAAGAGAAGCGGCTTGCGTCGTCTGCTTGGATACCCCTCCGAAACACCACTTGTTGTTTTTTTGATGCGGAGTGCATGCAGATAACATGCTTGATCGGAGCGCATCTTATCTGCATGAACTTTGCATCAAGCATACAACAAGCGCTGTTTCGGAGGGGTATCCAAGCAGACGGCGCTAGCCGCTTTTCTTTCTGCAAGTACACCGAGGGAAAAGCTTCTATAGGAATTATTGTAAAAGTACAGCTTTTATTTATTGAAAGGTTTATCACTAGCAATACTTCATCACTTGAAACAACGGTCGTGTGGCCCTATGGATAAGGCGTTGGACTTCGGATCCAAAGACTGCAGGTTCGAGTCCTGCCACGGTCATTGTAATTCCAGAACACGGACGAATAACTTAATTCTTTTAGTTTAAGATAATTTTTAATGTGACATTGACATTTTATAAAAATTCATCATATCTTAAATCAGTAATAACTTTCCAATTAACCTGTAGAAATAAAAAGTAGCCGAATAAAACTGGCGACGATCTCTATTGGGAAGGTGCGGATATTGCTGGTAGACTCGATTGTCATAGAAGCTGTAAGTCTGTCACATTCATATCCGGCCCCAATCACAACGAAATCATCATCATCGCTAACTATCAAATTTGTGTGTTAACGAAGGAGGTGACTTGAGCGCGAGTTCGAATCCTCCCAGGACAGTATTTATTTTTCTTATTTTTCATTTTTTTTTTAATATCAAATATTTAAATAACTTTAAAAAAATTAGATTTACTGATGTAAAATTAATTGTGTATTTCCGGTTTATTTTTCCAATTGTTTCCCATCAATTTTTATTTTGTAACTAAGCAAATCAGTAATCACGCACAAAATAGAAGGCACACACTTGAAATAAAATCTTTCAAACTTTCCGAACCATCAATGATAAATGTACATTTTATCACGCCAAAAAGTGATACTTACTTTTGTAAATTTTATATAATTCTGTAAATAGGTTTTGCAATTAAATCACATTTTATAGCGTAAAAAAAAACTTTGCACCTACTGACCTACACTCTTTATTATTATGAAGATAAGACCAGCAATCTTGTGGTTGGTTGTGTACTGTTAACTATATTCGTTTCTACTAAAAATGTGATTTTCAATGTTATCACGACTATATCTATTTGGTATCAAAATATTCACGAAATTCAGTTCAGAAAATGGATTAACTTTATTCAAATATTTCAAATTGAAGTATTAATAGCTTATTTTTTTATTATGATGATAGGCTTCGTAGCGCAATACCAAACACTATGATTGTAACTCGGAGGTGATGAACTGTCGCCGGTTCGAATCCTCCCGAGGCCTTACTTTTTTAATTTCTTTTCTTTTCTGTTTTCTCTTCCATTTCTAAGATAGTGTATACTAAAATCATAATATACATTTTTTTAAATTAATAAATTGAAAAATTAAATTTTCTGGAGGGTCAGTAAACTGTTGGCGTCGGCATACATAGGCGTTGGTTGATGATAGAACGGCTGAGGCTCAGAGCGACTGCCGGGGTCCGCCAAGAACCGAAAATAAATTTCGTTTAAAGAAATTGATACTCTATATTTGGTGTATTATTTTATTTACTGCGATCAGTGCGATGTGAGAAATATCATGATACTTTTTCGGACCGCTAGGGGAAGTACTATTCTTTTAAAAGTTTGCATAAAAAGGTAAACATTGAAAAGAGTCGTCTGCTCACTGCTCGCCATCCCATCATTCAGCCGAGATTCAGCTTTTTTCCTCAGCAACACATTGGAACTCTTATTGAGTAATAATTTAGTTCTTTGAATAAAAAGTTTTCCGATCAGCAAAGGTAATATTTTCGTTTGGTGAATGATTTAACTCTTGAAGCATGTTTCAATAATCCCATTATTTATGTATTTATCCAGTGTCATCACTTTCACGCCGTTTCCTTACTGTCAGCTGACGTCATCACGGTCTCGCTCACGACGATATAGGCTTATACTGAGTTTCTGTTTCAGTTGAAGAGAACTAGAAGGTATGTATTTCATCCAGATTTCACTAATAGATCTATGTGGATTACTGGATTGTCATGTGGCTCATTAACTTGATATTATAAATCCCTTTTTTACCAACTTTATTCAGGGACCGAGACTGCCACAAAGCTAGCATCATGGCAGAAGGCAACCTATCCCTCGAAGAGCAATTTTTATCTGAAGCTCTGCTTGTTGGAGACTTGAATGCCCGTGACAACTCTGGCCGTCCCCTTATTCTCATCACTGCTCTACTTAATGAAGACTTTGATGCCATTCACATCCTGGGTTGCTCTTCCATTCTCTCTGCAGCTCACGATGATGGCACATCCCACAAACAGCTTCTTTTAGAGTACTTCCTAGAGATGAAAGACATTCCTCGTATCGACAAAATAGATGCACTGGAGATGGCCGGGGCAGTCCTCCTTGGCAGCGACGCCAATCACGAGAAATTCTTTATTGGCTTCCAATATTGGCGTCGAGCTTTAGCTCTCCGACTGATGGACACTGCTGAAGACTGTCGTCCCATCTACAAGACGCCTACAAAGTCAAAGAGTGGACAGCTCTCCGAATGGAGCACTCTGGAAGAACTCGACCAAATAGAAGAAGATGCAGCTCAGCGTGTCATTCAGTCGCTCCTGGTTCGTCTTAGAGTCGCTTCGAGTCTCTGCTGGGAAACTCTTCGTGACAGCTGCCTTCGTTATTTCATGGATTTCTTGCGGATGAGGACGCCACATCAATGTTCGCTGTCTCAAACCCTGGATGTCTGTTGGACGGTGGCGGACACCATTCTCAGTTCTCAACGCCCTCACGAGGAGGCGGAGGAGAAGGTTCGCTTAAACTCAGTTTTCAGCATCGAAAGTTGGGTCATCTTCCGTTTCAAGCCTTCAGTGGAATCCACCAGTTTCGATCTACAATTGCTTACTTCGGAGAACCTGCAAAAATTGGTTGACCTATTTTTAATAGAGGATTTGAGAAAGCCAATCAGCACTGCTGAAATTGAAACGCCAGCTGAAACTTCTTTGAACCACATTTCTCATTTGGTCCTTATGTTTAAGATCCTCACTACAGCACTCCCTGAAATGATGACTGAAGAAATGTTGGAGTCCTTAGTCGAGCTAGTACATCGCGACAGCCGCTCACGTGAAGACAACAATCTGCTTCATTACGCCTGCTTAATGCTTGAAGAACCTCATCTTCCCTCCATCCGCTTTCTCGTCCATTTAGGGGCGAATCCAAACTTCCGCGGCTTTTACGGCGGAGTTCTTCACATTTTGGCGAATAATCCCGAAAGTGAGCACAGAGATGCTGCAGGTCGCCTCTTAAGAGAGCTTGGAGCCCATTTGTATATGGCGGATAGGGATGGATTGACAGCCGCTCACTACTGGTTACTGGAGAATAATAGAGAGAGGCATCGCCTTCCAGACTGGCTCAAAGAGGACGTACCTACGTTGATGTGTCTTTGCTCTAGAGTCATGCGTCGTCACCGAGTGCCGCACGATGAATCCAACACGCTGGCCGACCTCATTCCGTTTGTGGCCTTACACTGAACATTTTTATTCGCATTTTTCTTGTTTCTTTTTAGTAAATTTCTTTTCTCAACCCTCAAAAATAATATAAAAATCAGTCTCTTTGAAAGCTGAATGGTAAATCGAAATTAAAATTTTTAATTTTTTTGCTGGATTAAAAAAATATATATGAAGCATTTTAAAAAGTGCAAAGTCATGCGCGTCACTTGTTTTTTTTTTATTATTTCTTATCTTTGCAATGGATATACAAAATTATAGTGGAAATGTTGATTTCTCGCAGATTCATATTAGGTAGAATTTGTAGAGGAGAAACGGTTGTTTTGATAGTAAATATTTGGGTTCTGCCGGCAGCGGCAACGGCGCTCCTTTTGACCGGGCGCTTAATGTGTTGGTCCGCGGCGAATCGCTCCCTCCCGCCCGAACTCTTTGATCATCTATGTATCTACGTTTAATACGCATATACAAGTTTCTTGACCAAAATATTATTATTTTGTAAATTGGTAGCTTAAATTGTATGCATTTTTTTATAACTACGAAGTAAACTTTTTAAAATAATCAATACATTATAATTTAAATTCGCCTTTCAATTTTTTTGAAAAAAAGGAGTCGAGAATCGAGTCCACAAAGCAGATTTATTTATTTTCCCCTACTGGTTGAAAACTCGACTCTCGCCAGTTTTTCGACTGCTAAAAATCACTGCTTTTACGAAAAATAAATAAGCGTCCTTATAGAAGAATTAAACTGAATTTTCTCTAAGTTCAAGGTCTCTCTTTTTCCAGAAAAAAGATATTCTAATAGAAAGTTGGATTTAAAAAAGAGATAAAAGACATGTATCGTATTTGTATTGTTGATACACGCGGAGCTTTGCCCAATGATCCCCGTCTAAACACAATCGTCAAGGTGAAAAACATCAACCATAACTTTAAAATTCATTTAATAATATTTCTATTTCTCCAGATTATGCAAGACACGCTCATTCTAGCCCGTTCACCATCAGTCAAAGACACTTTTCACTTTGGATTGACAGCAGTGGTCTGCAGCCAAGATGACACAAAAGGAAGAAGTGGAAAAGTTCTGCTGCCTATTCAGGACTGGTCTCGCCTCCCTCTGCCCAGTTTCAACCAAGCTTTTGCTCAGCTCAGACAGTTTATTGGCTCCAAGGATCAGGTATAATTATTCACATATCCATTCTAACCAATGTCATCTCTGATTTCTTCTACCTGAAACAGGTGGGAACCAAATCGGGAGCTCACAAGTGGAAGGATGCAGTTGGAATGGCTCTGAAAAACATCACCAAGCAGTTCAAGGTGATGGCCTCATCCTTTTGCTTCTTCTTTAAACTCATTTAATAATTTTAAAATTTACAGGAGATGAAGAAGAAGGATGTAGAGCTCCACGTTACTGTGATAACCCTCCGCTGGTTTCGTGATATCCAAACCGAAATTGAAACTTTCCTTGAAAAAGAGGACCGATCTAGCCCCATCAAATACGTTCAAGTATTTTTAATTGATTTGTCTTTTAAAATGATTTTTAAATATATTTTATTTACAGGTGGTTGTTTTGAATAATTCAAACAACGTCGTTGGAGCTTCAAACAAGATTCGGTTTCACTTTCTACCTGAAAAACGACTTGATCTCGCTTTTGAAATCATTTGCAAAGAGTGGCTCATTCAGACTCGCATTTCATTCCTCGTTTTCCAACATTTGGAATTACCGATCCGAGTGAATAGCATCGTTCTGGAATCATCTAACCGCCCTTCATCTCTTCAATGTAGTATTATTATGCTAAATTATTATGGCATTTTTAAGCATTAAAAATTTTTTATTTTTTTATTTACAGCTTTGCCAGAAAGACCGATTGCTTCTTCCTTCTTCCCAAAGAGGTGCATTCCGACCGAATTGTTTACCGGTTGGTGCCTCAACGTTACGTCAACCGGATCGGATATGATCCAACAGAAACGCTGGAAAACATTCTGGACTTTCCTCTCGTAATCGACACTTTTAATTACTCAAAGTTGCGTAATAAAAACTGTTTTAAATTTTTAGGAAGAGCAATTTAGCTGCGCTGATTGAAGACCCTTCTTTTGATGGCATTTACGCTCTCGTTCCAAGTATAAAGAACTTTTATTAATTTAGTTTATTAAATAACATTTGAAAATATTTTGGACATAATAGGCCGTGATTTCTGCTTCGTTCTTCAACCCTTGTTACCTCACGAGCTCCTAACCGCCGGTGGAATAGAAGAGAACGAGCTGGAACCTTTCACTCCCGAGATGGATGCAGAGCGCTTTGGAGAATCAGTTGCCCTAAACCTTCCTATTTGCTCAAGTTATGGACTCGGCCTCGAAGCGAGTGTCGTCCACCATTTGAAAACTAATTGGGTCAAAGTAATTCATTTTAAAGAATTAAATTCCTAATAATATTTCTTTTAAATCTACTAAATAAAATCATTTTTTCAGGAAAATGCCATCGCCCCATCGAGCGTTACTATTCAGCAGCCTCCAAGTGCTCCACCTGCCAACCGAAATGTTGCCGCTCGTCGAGGAAAGAAGAAGGTTACGTTCGCTCACGCCCACCCAGCCCTTGGACTCCACTAATAGCGTTGATTAGTGTCAATACAAGAATTTGAAAGCCATCCACATTTTTCAAACGTTTTAGCGCAAACTATTCTAAAATGAGAGCTTGAATATCCTCTCATTTTTTTCGGAAAACTATTTGTTATTTCCTCCTCAAGATTCTGGTCGACCGGCTTCGGTCTTTTGAACGGCCGGAGTATACCCGCTTCAGCCCGGTAGATGTAAGGCCATCATCGGCAAGCTCCACTCCATGATCAATTTCGCAGTTGACATGAAATAAAGACACTTTGAGTAACAGGAAAACAACATATATAGTTTTATTTCTTCCCGCCAAAAGAAAAAAAAATGGTAAAAACCTCGCACTTGCGCACTCTAGCGGTGGGAAAAACAACTCAACACCACTATCAGACGAAACTTTTTTTTTCTTCTTTTATTCGTTTACCAATAAAATAATAATAGATATGGTTTTACAAACTACATGTATTTGGTATCAAAATAATGCGGAAATTCGCCTTAATTTCAATGTATATTTCGTTCAAAATGTTCAAAATTGAAAAATTTATATTCAAATTTTCGCAAGTTCAAACGGGCCTCGTAGCACAATACCAGCATCAATATCAATGGCGATGGATATTCGTATCAACTATCAATATCAAATCAAATCAAGGAGGGGATGATCATCAGCCGGCCGGCTGGCGATGGTTCGAACCTCCCGAGACCCAACTTTTTTTTTTTAATAAAAAGGCTTCATTAGTAACATTTTGATTTGTGTATTTCGTAGTTAAATGGTATCAAAACAATAAAGAAGTTACGTTTAATCTCAGGGTGAAAAAAATTGAAGTATACATAGGTAGCTAAATTTTTCTTTTGCAATTTTCAAATCATTCCTCTTATTTTTTTTCTTTTAAAACTTATTTCTCATTTCAAATTTCCACATCAAAGTGCATTTATATCATAAAAATGGGTTATACAATTAAATCTCTTTTTTTTCTTGAAAAATGAGCAACTGCTTAAGATGATGACTTACTTACTGTTAAACATTACATTGATACATTCTTTTCTGCTAAAATGAGACGCGCAATTTTATCACGCACTATATGTATTTGGTATCAAAATTATCACGAAATTCTGTTCTATATCTGAATAAACTTGATTTAAATATTAAATATTGAAGTATAAATAGCTTAATTTTTTGTGATTATTGCTGGCCTTGTAGCAAAATACCAAATACTATGATTGAAAATCGGAGGTGCCCTACAGGCGGCGGTGAAAACCCTCGCAGGTTCGAATCCTCGCGAGGCCTTAATTTTTCAATTTCTTTTTCCTTTTCCTTTTTCATTCATTTCCAAGAAATAATGTGTTCGCTAATGCTAAAATCTTCAAATGCAATTTTTTTTCAAATTTACTTAAATGAAACTTAATTTCTTCACTGTAAACTTAATTTGCGTTTGCAGTTTATTTCCTATGCTACGTTCGTCATTCTAAAAAAAAAGAGCCCTTATTCCACATTTAAAATTGATAAAAGAAAACAAGAAAAGAAAAAATTGAATTTTGGCGAATGTGGTTATTTCTACGGACGTTAGTCGAGCCATAGAAGTCGAATGTTCATTCACGGAGTGTCGATGTACCGCGCACGGTGGCATACATCGGTCGGGCGGTAGTTGTATGAGATCCCGGCTTTAATTCAGACCGACTGAAGGGTTCCACCTCAACTGTTTTGTGTGTATGTACAATCAGGATTAAAAGTAAATACGCGATAGAGTGGATAACAATATAAATCAAAGAATATGCAAATATAATTTTGTTTTTAAGACTTAAAATAATGAATCCTAATGAATTCACTAAATAAATAGTTGCATAAAACTTATTCAAGAAATATGATTTATTGTAAAAGCACAGCTTTGATTTCAAACTAAGGTTTATTACTTCCAATACTGCAACAATCAGCATATCGGTTGTGTGGCCCAATGGATAAGGCGTTGGACTTCGGATCCAAAGACTGCAGGTTCGAGTCCTGCCACGATCGTCAGATGTTGATTTCTCCTGTTGGCTTCTAGCAGGAGTTATATCAATGTCTTTTAGTATAAGATAATTTTTTCATGACATTGGCATGTTATAAAAATTCATCATATTTTAAATCAGTAAGACAGCTTTCCAATTAACCTAGAAGAAATAAATAGTAGCCGAATAAAACTGGCGACGATCTCTAGTTGGGTAGGCGCGCATAGAAGCTGTAAGTCTGTCACATCCATATCCGGCCCAAATCACAACGAAACCATTATCATCATCGCTGCCTTGTAAATTTTGTACCTAACCTACCTTTCTCTTCCTACTTTTTTAATTATTATTATTCTTTCCCGTTGTAGTTGTGGTATACTAGCATTGTATGGTTAAAAAAAAAATGAGATTCAGTTGAAAAAAAGTGGCAACCCGGTTATGTTACTGTTTTACTCGTCTTAACTGTTAAATAATTTCCTGTAAAACATGACATCTAATTTGATTCCGAACTATGTGTACTTATGGTATCAAAATAATAACGAAATTAAATGTAACCTGGTGATGTATTCTGCTTAAAATATTGAAATTAAAGTATAAATAGCTAAATTTTCATTGTTACAGTAGGTCTCGTAGCACTCCTATCAAACGCTGAAGGTAACGATGGAGGTGACGTTCGCAAGTTCGGATCCTCCCGAGGCCTTAATTTTTTTCCTCTTTTTTAAGATTAAAAAAGAAATGTCTATCCGATAAATGACTATTTTATTGAGTTGAGAAATTATATATATTTTAATGGGGCACCATTTTCTCCACGATATTATATTCATACAAATATCATGATTAAATCAAGCAAGATAAAAATATATATATATATTCCTACTTTGCATATCAATAAACAAATAAGAGGGTTTTAGACAACTTATTTCTTGTATAAAATTGGTATAAAGGGTTTTATAGTAACGAGCGACGAGGCTGTAATGGAGTGAGGCCAACCTCTGTTCTCCGATATTTTTTCGTTTATTTGTTTACAAATAAAATAATATCAGAATATAATTACAAACTACATGTATTTGACTATTTGGTATCAAAATAATTCTAAAATTCGACCTAACGTTTAAGTATACTTGGCGTAAAATGTTCAAAATTGAAGTATAAATAACCAAATTTTTCAGTCATCAAATAGGCCTTGTAGCACAACTATCAAACTTATATGTTAACGATGGAGGTACCATGAGCGCAAGTTCGAATCCTCCCAAGGCCTTCTGTTTTGGTATTAAAAAATAATTACGAAATTATGTTCAATTATATTCAGGTTAAAATTGACTGAATTATTTAAAATATTTTTAGTAAAAAATTTAATTCTCCCTATTTTTTATTTATACTTTTTCAAATTATAGTTTTTTTTTACATTACATTTTATAGGCATGCTGTAGATATAATACAAATTTCCATAGCGATATTTAGGAAGCGGGTGTTACAATTAAATTCTTATGATCCCCGTTTGATCAGAAATAAAGAAATTCGTCATAATTTATCGGATTAATAAATGTTTTCAAATAAGAAACTACCTTTTATTTTTACCTGGGTATTGACTGTTTAGTTGTTTTTCTTACCGCTAGAGAGCGCAAGTGCACGGTTTTTACAGATTTTCTTTGTCTAGCGGGAGGGAATAAAAGATTTAATGCTGTTTTCGTGCTACTCGGTTTGTTTCTGCAAGTTTCTGTCAAAACGCTAAAATCATTTTATTCTGCCAAAGTGATTTGCTGGTTGGCGAGTTCGAATCTTCCAAAGACCTTTTCAGAAAATAACTTTTTTTTTCAACAAAATTTGTTTTTCCACAACATCTATATTTATAAAACTATATAATCAGAATCACGCACGAAAAATAGACAAATTATAAAAAAAATATATCTTTCACACTTTGCATATCAATGTACATATCACAAAGAAGGGGGTTAGACAACTTTTTTTTTTGCATTTAAACACGGTTAAGATTTATAATCATTATTATTCTTCTTTAGGAGATTTCTTTTGTGAAAGTGAAGCCGAATTTGCGGCACTGGAGCATAACAACCCGTCCCATCGCAGCCGGCCCGCAATAGAATACGGTCACCTGACCCCCGCACCTCAGCGCCACCTCCCGGAACACCTAAATTGAAATGTTATGTAACATTAATATTTATTTTTTTTTTAAGTTGTCTTACCTCATCCCAAACAGGGCGACCGTATCTCAAGAGGTGCTGCACCTGGCGGATGGTACAGTAAGGACACCTACCGGCCGTCATAACCGGAAGTGGTGGAGGATCCGGCGGAAGAACTCCTCCAGGAGTCATCTCGCTACTACTACTATTACTGATAACGACTTGAGTAGCAGTATTATCACTACTAATAGAGGCAACACAGTTGACGCAGGATCGGTGAGCATCCGGCTTAGCTACGCCCGTCTGATAGAGCTGGATGTCGAGGAATTTGGCCATCACGCTTCCGCGCACCGACTGCTCCCGATCCAGATCCAATAAGAGTTCTAAAAACCACTGGAAACTTAATAGGTCCCGATTGATCCACATGAAATCCACCTAAAATGATAAAAGTTTTAAAAAGATCCTGATGGATTGCGATCCTTGATAAATTACGTGACGGAGTTTTCCTAAGGAAGAAGGCACGTTGGTGCAGCAGGATTTGAGGCAGTGAGGACAGGCCGTCATGGCACTCTGATACCGGGCAACGAGGCTCTGAAGGAGCGAGGCGAAAGGGGTCACACCGATCCCGCCGGCTATGAAGAGAGCGTGACGGCAGGACCAGGCTCTCGTCGAAGATCCACTGTAAGGTCCATCCAGCTGGATCGGCATCTAAATTAAAAAATCCTGAATCAGGATCGATCCTGATTTTTTTGAAAATATTACCTCTAAACGAAGGAGGTCAGAGATCCTATTATTAACACTAATCGGTTCTTCCGGAACAGCTGTGGCATCCGGCTGATAGGCCAAATTATCCTGACCGTCACCACCATCCGGCAATGTTGCAGCATGAAAAGGACTCATTTTATCATCAACAGCGGCGGAAATCCTGTAGCGATCCTGCTGTCTTTCAAGCCGCTCAACATCTTCCTGACAGATGGTGTAGAGTCTTCCGGTCCATCCGCCCGCCACTCGAATGTGGAGCGTCAAATGCTCCGCCTCTTCCGGGGCGCTGGATATCGTGAAGGGATGCCACTCGAATTGAGCCACCTGAGGTAGATTGACGTAGACGTAGTCCCCTGCCTGGAACTCGAAATCCACCGGCCTCTCAATGACCAATCGAACCACCTGATTGGGTAAGAGCTGTAAGGATGTCACTCTAGCCCTGCCCTGATCCGAGCAGACGAATGCCGCCCTGTGAAACACCTCAACTCCCAGCAGGATCAAAGGCCCCACGAGCCATTTCCAAACATTTCCACCATGCAGGATCAATAGTAGAAAGAAAGGCAGGCATAACAAGTGGGTCCAGTAGAAAAGCTAAATTTTAAAAAATAAAAAATAAATAAAAAATAACTTTCACTTGGTCGAGTATCGAACTCGCGACCTTTTGTGTAAGTGAAAGTGGTAATAACTCACTTCGAATCGACCGGATTTTCGGACTACACGATGAGAGCAGAGTCCCATGACGGCGAGGATGACAAGTAATGCCAAACCTGTGGGTGTTACCCATCCGGGTATCCATCCAGCGGAAGGATCGAACAGGTAGTCCTTTAAAGGAACTCCCTTCGCCTCGCTTACGATTCCTTTTATTTTTTAGAAAGGTGAAATTCATTATTCAAGGAAGCGAAAGCGAGATAAGGCGACCTTTACCGTAGTTTATAACGTGAGCTAAAGTGTGGACGACACTCTGAACGCAGATGGTCCAACCAAGGATTTTATGGAAATAGACGTGACGATCTAATGGTAGAAGCCAGTCGAGCCTCCTCGCTCTGAGCCAGGTGATTGAGCGTCGAAGAGTTAGCAGGATGACTAAGGCCACGTCTAGATGAAGGCACTGACCTACGTTGTTTACATAAAAATAAGTAATGAAACTAAGTAAATATAGAGGGATTTTTTCTTTACCTGATGCTCTGGCGGTGACGATCCAGGCTGAGTAGTGTCGATACTGGTAAACTCTTTGAGCTACGATGATGAGGTGGACTGCGATTAAGACCACACCGAATCCGACACAAGTCCTGTGATTCACTGCGTGAGTCATCCAGCGATCTATCCGTCTCTCCATTCTTCTTTTAAATCTTATTATTTATGATGAAACAAAAGTTGGGATCTCTGAGCGCGAGGCCAGCTCAATCATAACTGGACCATCCCTATAGCCAACTGTAGTTTTCACTTTCTATCTTTTACAAAGAAAGAAAAAATGTATATATATTCCTGTTGCTCTTAAGAAGGCGCCTTTCGCTCTATCCTTTGGTGTTACACGCACCACACACAGCCCTTTTCTCTTTTTTTCTTTCTCTTTCCCTTTAATCCCGCCTGGTGAAAGTGCCCTGCCGACCGTTGCAATCAACTTCTGTTTTTTTTTTTTTAAATGAAATACAGTTAACGCACATCACACTCACATATATATTTAAAAAAAAAGAAAAGTAAACAAACCTGAATTCTCTTTCAGTAATTCATGATGTTGTCAAATTGTCCATATATACTGTAAAGAAAATAAGATGATAATATCTTGAACAAAAGTGTTTTGGTGTGGAAGGGAGACGGAAGTAGACTGAACGCGCGTTACCTCTTTGAGTGTATAGAGGGACGGCGAGGATGGTGCTGCTCCCGCTGGAGGGCAGCTTTCTCTCCGCGCAGCAGCATAGGGCCCTCCCCTCAGTTCGACCGCAAGGTATAGCAGACTATAACACCACCTCGATGCTGCATGCTGCTCATCATGGTGTGAATAGAAATATACATTCTCTTAGAACAGAAATTGGAAAAGGAGACTAAAACTTTTGCTTTCATCCGGAACACGTTTTCTCTTTTTTTTTTTTAAATAAAAATCTATGGGAATTCAATCTATATAGACAAAGAGAAAGGTGGTATAGATCAGATGAATCTGAGTTTAAAAAAGTATGTGTAACGAAAAGAAGAAAAAGAGAAAAGACGTTTGCCTGGAGGGGGTCACGAACGCGACGTCATCACCGCAAGAATCATCAGCAGCAAGGGGAGAGCGAAGTACATTACTTGAGGGGAGAGTTGGCTGCAATTAGGAGAAACTTTAGTATCAAAGATGGGCCTTGAAAGGTCGAATAATATATATTTTATGAACTCACAGGGGTATAATAAAAGGGGCAATAAATCCAACTCTATATAAAAGTTTATAAAGTTCACATTTATATATAGACTTTGTTTTAAAAATGTTGAATTTTTTCTAAATTTTACGATTGTGAAATCTCGTTGAGAAATGGTACTTGTTCCATTTGTATTTAATAAACAGGTTCTCTTTCTCTCTATGTGTGCTACATCCATATAAGTACTGCAGAAAATAAAAATTTCGCACTGGTGAAAGTGATAGTGAAAACACTTCCTTCTTTTTTTTTTGCCTTTTTAAAATATACATGTATTATAGAGAAGGCTAGCCGCGAGCTAATAAGTAGTAAAAGTTGAGTTCCACCAAACTGGAAATTACGGCGAGAAAAAAAAAGAATTAGGTTGAATGAGTAGAACTTGAAGTAAATCAACAGGTTTTTCTGCTTGTTATTATTTGTTACAAGTACAACTATTCATTTCCCTTTTTAAAAATTAATTTTAAAATTAAAAACTAGTTTTTGGTTAAATTACAGAAATAATTTTATGCATTAGGTTCACCATAGCATTTGTCATTCACTTTAACTGAATTTCGTCTGCTCTTCCCGCCGAAATATTTCTTTTAGTCAAGTCGACTGACGTTTCTTCTTTTATTACTCTCTCCTCGTCAGTCTCTCTCTCCTTTTTTAAAATCATAATTTATTTTTTTTACAATTTCGAATCTTTTATTGAGAGGAAGAAAATGAGTTTAGATTTTAAGTGGTTGGACGGCCCCATTGAGGTCGATGTTGTTGACAAATTGTTGACAACTAAACCCAAAACTTACTACAGGTAAATTTCTAATATTCATTCCCAGTGTAAACCTGTCAAACTCTGAATTTTCTTATTAAACAGAAAGTGCCACTATCAGGGTGTGGAGTATGCCATGGGTGATCACATCTTGATTGCCAACTCTGAGGCGCAGGACCCAGAATCTCTGGCCCACTGCTACGTGGCCTCCATCGTCTACATGTACGAAATGAGTAAGTCACCTTCAACTCTCTTTTAATTGATTTAAATGTAATTCTTCTCTCTTCAATGTATGCAGGATCTAATAAGAAGGACCCCTATAGGGCCCAGGTCCAGTGGTACTCTCGTGTGGAGCAGCTGCCCAAGAAGCTGCTGTCCAGCCTGAATGTAGACCCTCCTCTGGACGAGGCCTGGGAGGTGGTGCACGAGGGCCAGCGGTACAAGGGAGACCTGAGCATTGAGACCATATTCGGCAAGTGCTCGGTCCTCAACTGCCCTGAAGACCAGGTGCCCTCCAAACTCGTCGGAAGACAGAAGAAATCCATCGTCTTCTTCTGCCGATTCGCACTGGCGCCTAAAAACTCTCGATCCCTCATTCCATTCAAAGAATATTCCGAACTTATGGATAGAGAAGTCGCGATTAAGATTGCCAACAGTTCTGAGCCGGAGCCAGGCACTTCCACACCGGCCAGAATCACTCGATCCGGCCGGAAGAGCATCTCAGTAGTGGCTGAGAATGAAGATGGAAACAATAACACACCGAGTAGACCTAAAAGTCGGAGCAGTGCTCGAAAAATCACCGAAGATCCTCTTCCTAGTCCGTTGAAAAATTCAACTTTTAGCGTTTCTGCCACGAAAGAGCTGCGAATTGTTATTCAACGCTGCCCTAAACTGGAATTATCAGAGCCCAGAGCTAAGAAGAAGCTGGATCTAGGATCTCACAAGACTCCGCCCAAAGAAGAGGAGCCAAAGACACCAAGTAGGAAGAGGGCTGGATCTTCTACTCCTAAAGGATCCGCATCTGCTGCTAAAAAGAAGCTCAAAATGACGCCAAGAAGTGGTAAAGTGGCTGAAGCAACTTCACCTTTGGGAGAAATCAGGAGGAAGCTGCACGTCTCAGCAGTTCCGGACACTTTACCCTGCCGGGAAGATGAATTTCAGCACATTTTCAACTTTGTCGAAGGTACGGTGTTTGGCATATTTTTCACGCGGGCGGAACATGGGTTCAGGCCGCCTAAAATTTCGGCCTCGACCGGTGAAAAAAAAAATTAAATTTTTTTTTTTTTTTTTAAATAGGTAAACTGACTGATGGAACTGGCGGGTGCATGTACATCAGCGGAGTGCCCGGCACGGGTAAAACGGCCACCACTAACGAAGTTGTCCGGATGTTGAGAGAGAGTCAAGAAGAGGGCGCTCTACCTGATTTCAAACTAGTCATGGTGAACGGCATGAAGATGACTACACCTCAGCAGATCTACGTCCAGATTTGGAATCAGCTGACTAATAGTGACGGTGAAGGAGCTTCTAAAGTGACGGTGGATAAGGCGCTTAAATTACTCCAGACGAGATTTTCGGCCAACGGACCGAGGCACCTTCCAACCGTCCTCATTGTGGATGAGCTTGACCTGCTCTGGACGAGACAGCAGGACGTTCTCTACAAGTATCAATTCATTTTTTAAATTTTTTTGAAAAGTGCCGGGGTTGGCCTACTTTTCAGCCGCGCTGAAGATGGGTTCCGCCCGGGTAGATTTTCGGCCACGACCGGTAAAAATATTTTTATTTTTTATTTTAGTGTTTTCGAGTGGCCGAATCGACCCAAAGCACAGCTGACTGTCTTAGCCATCGCCAATACTATGGTAATTTATTTATTTAATTAAAAATGAATTTACTTCATTAATATTTATGATTTAATTAGGATCTTCCTGAAAGGCTCTTAATGAATAGAGTTGCTTCACGAATGGGACTCACTCGACTCACTTTCCAGCCTTATAAAGTGAAACAATTGCAGCTCATCATCTCTTCAAGGTATTTATAATAAATTCAAATTTTAACTTTGATTTTTAAAAAGAAATTTTGAATTTTTTCAGATTGGAGAATTTGGTGTCTTTCGAGCCGGAAGCCGTCGAGTTTATCGCCCGCAAAGTGTCGGCCGCTTCCGGTGATGCCCGCCGTGCTTTGGACATTTCTCGACGAGCTGCCGAACTTGCCGAAATGTAATTCTTTAAAAATCCAAATCTTGATTATTTAATCTAATTAACATTAAAATATAGGTCTGCTGCTTCTAAAAACCGAGGAGCCTCTAAATCCAGTGTCACAATGGCCCACGTCCAGCAGGCCATCGAAGAAATGTTTTCATCCCCGAAATTCCTCGCTATCCAAGTAAAAAAAAAAATTTTACCGGTCTCGAGCTCATGAAAGGCCGGGCTCAAGATCGTTTTGGTCCCGGTCTTTTCAACCGTCATCACCGGTGAATTTTAATTTTTTTTTTTTTTTTTTTTCTAGGCATGCAGTTTACAAGAACAGATGTTCCTGAACGCCATTGTCCAAGAGTTCTACCGCACTGGCG
Source organism: Chydorus sphaericus (assembly GCA_030141595.1). Taxonomy (NCBI): domain Eukaryota; kingdom Metazoa; phylum Arthropoda; class Branchiopoda; order Diplostraca; family Chydoridae; genus Chydorus; species Chydorus sphaericus. Next base: position 337,989 of record CM057931.1, read on the forward strand.
TTGAAGAGTCCATTTTTCAGCAAGTTATCCGACAGCACTACACCCTGTGCGACCTTGAAGGGATGAGCCGCCCGAACGTCTCTGAGCTGCTCTCTGTGTGCGCTTCCCTGAGCAGTAGCCGACTCATCTTATCAGAGCACGGCCGGCAGGACATCCGCATGAAGGTGCGCCTCAACTTGAGCATGGATGATGTCGCTTACGCCCTCAAAGCCCACTGAAAGAGAAGAAAGAAAAGATCGATGATCCTCTCTCTCTCCTTACATCCTTTTGAATACACATCTCTCTATTTCTAAGGTGTCTTTTTCTTATTTCCTGCATCGATCCTTGTACTGGATCTAAAAGTAGGAGCAACGGTTCCATGACAGAGTCAGTCAAGCTTGTATACATCTTGTAAAGTTTTTGCGTCACTCCTTTTTTTTCTCTGATGATGGGCAAGTTATTCTCTCTCCCCCACTTCCGCTCCTGATGGATCGCCTTGACCCTATAATATCAACTGCGCAATTTTTTCTAATTTCGTCGTGGATGTAATAAGGAAATGTCGTAAATATACACGCGCAATTTAAGCTATTACATGTATGGATTTATAGGTTTACGTTTTTAAAGGTCACCAAAATAAAATGAAGTAGGATCGATCCCTTTTTGGGAGGTAATGGATTATTCATTGCGAGTAACTACGTGCAATCGAACTAGAGCTAACTTTTATTCTCAATTTTTCAACTCCCGCTTATTTATAATGGAAAAGCGTTTCTACCGCCGCCACTATCGCGGGATGGGAGCGCTTGCGCGGCCGCCGATCCTAATAGGAAAGCTGTCCAAGTGGAAGGCACTCAGTCGGGGTCCGGAATCCATCCGTACCGCTCATTTAATATCCATTCAATTGGATTTCTTTTTTTATATAAAGAAAGGCCATCATATAAATATCAGGATCACGTTGAACCCTATGATTCATCCGCAACAGGTGATCAATAACTATTTAATTCTAATAAGAATTTAGTAGTTTTATATTAGCTTCTTCCTTGTGTATACATTATGTGCCAGAAGGCCCCCCCATCAGCTCATTTCCTCTTGGAACAAACAAACCCATAAAAAAATATAAATATAAAGATCCTGCAGCAGCATCAGCAGCAGACATTGATTAAGTGATTTTTCTTGATTGACAGAATAAGGATACTGTTGTATACTATTATGACAGTCGACTCCTTATTATCGACTAACGGATCAAGAGTAGATGGATTCAACTGGAGCGGTTCCTTGGTGGCCCAGTTAGGCCTACTGATTCTCTGCTCCGTCCTGGGAACTCTGGCCAATGCCCTCGTCTTCGCAGTATTCTACAGGCGGCCTTCTCTAAGGACCATTTCAAACCGGTTAGAAGAGAAAATTATGTATTCAGTCACGCTGGCTTGAACTGAGAGAGAAGCACATTGCCCGGCAGCTGGGCCCTGCTACCCACGCATAGAGATACAATGTTTTAAGAAAAAAGATGAACCATTTTCTTCTTCTTTGCTAGCGTAAACATTTGGTCGCATGGACCTTTTGCTTATATATAAATATAGGACCTTTAATGACGAACATTCTTTACGTATTTACGTCACTATCCTCTTCTTTTTCTTTCTCACAATCAGGGTCCAATTTGCAGCTAATATGTATAAAAGAAAGTTAGAAGCAGTAGTGCAGCTGAAAGGTGCATTGTTGTGTCCATGGGATGTACTAATACTACTCTTCTGTTTAGCTAAGTGGGGATCCACGTTCTCTCGTATTGTGTATAAATACCACCAGTCTCGCCCTCTGGGTAAAGCTTTCAGAGTTAGTAACAAGAATATAATAATGATGATGCCCGCAAAAAAAGAAGAAGAGAATATAGCTCGGCCAAATGCCAAAAGTCTGTTCTACATTTCTATATACTGCTTTGCGAAATCTTTTATACCTATAAGCACGCAAATAGCTCGTTTAGATATATCTTTTCTCTTCTTTCCAATCTCACTAATGACGAAATCGATAATTTTTCACTCGGTTGCCCTATTCCCTCTGCGTGAGAACTAGTTTTCTCCCTTATTATAATCCGAGAGCAGCGCGCGCGAGATCGAGCCGCATCGCATTCCAGAGTAGTATTGGGATGGTCACCTTTCCGATCAATAAATCATTAAATAGATATATGTACAAAAAGGTGTATGCGACCCTGAAGATTCAGCAGTTTTCTTTCATTCTATGTGTATTTGTGGACGCAGTTGCCATGGAAACTGGATGATTTTTTTTATTTATATAACAGATTCGTGCTAAGTTTGATTCTGGCTAATTGCACATCGGCAGCGGTGAGCATCCCTGGCTACATTTATCAGCTGATTCGAGATCATTACAATGAAGATGATAATATCAGACAAGATATTGGGATATGGTCTTGGGATCGGCAAGGATTGGACGGTCTTACTGTCACCGTCTCCCTGGCATCTGTCTTGTCCATCTTACTCATCTCTCTGGATCGCTACTACGTAATACACACAGTTTCCATATACTATCTAATATGATCATTTTCAAAGACATATACACTTTGTATAGGCGGTGAACAGCCCACTGCATTACAGTACGATCGTCACTAGGCAACGCAGCATGGCCATGATCTCTGTCGTCTGGCTGACCTCTTTCATCATGTCCATCCCGGTTCTGACCGGCGTAGTTAGGCTGGATGATGCTAAACTCCACAATAATACCGAGACATTCCTAGTACCTCCATATGAAGATGATCAAGAGGCAGAGCAAGATTACCAGCAATACTGGATGAATCTAAGCTACAGGTTTGAAAAATTTTTGCTCGCTATCATATGCTGATCCTTTGATGTTTGAGCACATCATCATTTAGTTAGCAAAGGGAATCTGCGACCCCTTTTGATGGATCATCGATCTTATGATGCGCTAATAAATAACTTATCTCAATCTATGTAAGCACAGCGTTGCCTTGATCTTATTTGGCTTCGCTTGGCCACTCTGCGCCCTTTGTTGGCTCTACCTTCGAATGTACGAAGCCGCCCTCAAGAATTCAGCTCGAACTCGGAGGCAATCTCTGTGCTCCAACCAGCCAATGAATAACCACCATCAGCATCGACCGGCTCCTCAAAGGTCGTCTTCTAATAATAATGAAGGGGCAGTAGCATCCGTAGAGCCTGATGAATACGTCAGCGGGAACGTGACCCCCAACCCCGGGAGCGATACTGCTCCTCCTCAGGCGGATGATGCTGAGACCCAGTTTCGACTGATAGCTGCAGCCGCTGCCGTTAATTCATCATCGGATCGAATAGGCAGCAACAGGTAATACCTATATCAATCTATATATATACCATTTAAGTATCGTTTTAAAATGTCTATTTTAGACTAATGAGTTTTTTTTAGCGGATATAATTTTGTTATATGGGCTCATTTGATTAAAAAAAAAGGAAAGTTTAACAAACAAGGGTTCATTATTAAAAAAAGGGGTGCGTCTCTATATTGGTAAAAAAAAAAGTAGAGCATCCAGGAAATCAAGATAATAAAGAGAGGAGACTCCCGCCGGACATCCGGCAGCAAACAATTACACAGCTTCTTCTTCTTCTTCTACTTAAATGTCTTTATATTATAATATAAAAAGGCGGCGGCGGCTGCATCAGATGCTCCTGAGTGCACATCACGAGCAGTTTTATATATAAGAGGATTATAAGTCGATGGAGGCATACGATTTCTTCCTTTCTTTGTGTTGTCTAGCAGCCTTGAATGATGCTTTATATTATTTAATATTATTAATCGGTGAAATTAGAGAAGCATTGAGGGCCGGAGGGGAGGCTGACAATAAGTGCTAGCTGCATCGAGTGGGCGGCATTATATATGTGAACATGTTATATAAAGGGAACTAAAGCACATGTCCATCTATATACTGCAGCATATAATAAGGCCTCATGATGATGATGATGAGATGCTGCTCTTTATTGATCCTCATGATGTTGATGCTAGGAGCAAAAGGATATATCATTATTATTAGTTGCTGCTTGCTGCTGTTTTCCATATAAATACACAGAGAGCAGTACGTTTCAATCATTTTTGCATGTGATGAGAGTAGAGTAACAATGAGATTTGATACGACGATGACGTAAGTAGCAGCAGCCAGAGAAAATGGCGCTGCTATTTGTTCTGCGCTCCTGAAAATCCCTCGGCGGGATTAGGCCCATGCAATGCACTAAAAAGTCAAACATGTGCGGAGCGTGACTTTTATTCAGCGAGTCGTTTATAATCCTTTGATTAAATAAGAGTTAAAGTTGTTGAATGTTAAATTGAATTGATAGAATTCGATGGCCGGGGTTGAGAATGGCTTCATCAGGGACGACGACGGCGACGAATCTACAGCAACAGGTCCTTACGCTCCTCTGGCGGGAAGAAGGTCGGGCTATGAGGACTACAGCCATGGTCGTAATGTCCTTCACGTCCTGCTGGTTGCCATTCTTCGTATGGCTATTGCCATTCCAGCTGTTGGCTGATCAGGAAGAAGACTTCTCTATCGGAGTCTTTCTAGCCCATTTAGCCGCATTTTCCAACGTAATAATCTTATATAATCCATCCAAAACCATTTACTAACTTCAATTTATAGGTGCTGATTAGCCCGGCAATTTACGTTTATCGTAATCAAGTGGCGCAGAAAGAAGCTGCCAGACTTCTCCGCCAGATTTTAACGTGCCAACTTGGATCTAGAATGAATAACAACGGCGGCGCTCACGATCCATTGAACGGCATCGCGGCGCCGCTCGTTTTAGGCGGTGCCGGATTGACTCATCCGACGGTTGGAGGTCTCTCTAGCCGAGCTACGACGATGAGCAGCCAGTCAAACAGTAGCGGCAGCACCGGTCAGCTTACTGTCAACATGACCCCTTATTCAAGGAGATCCAGCAGCCTGGCGGTGGATTCAAACATCAGGATCGCTGATCCTATCGTTCCTTCCGTCGTCATCTGTCCGTCAACCAGTCCGGCAACGGAAGAAGCTGTTAATTGGGCTCCTAAACAAATAAGGAGCGGATCAGTGGATGCCGGTCGATCCTTACTTCCAGCTCCTAGCGGAGTGCGACCTAAAAGATCCTCTATATCGGGACCTAGTCCTTCTGAATCAGAAAGGAATAGAAGGGTATCCAGAGCTCCTCTATTAACTTCTAATAGGCGCCCATCTGCGCTGCTGTCCGCTTCAGGATCGCGGCGCCCAACTCAACCGGTACATTATAATTACTTTCTATTATACTAATTGATTGCTCATTACCAACTTTTTTTCTGAATGTGCGCAGACCATTTACCAATCGGAATCCGTTCTCCAAGTGATTCTGGTGAGCTCTATAAATAATTATAAATCAATAACTATTTGAAAACTTGTTTAATTAACTCAGCCGGTGACTTATCCATCGCTGGATTTCTTCGATACGGGGCTAGAAGAGCACTGTTACGGTCAGCAGCCTCCTCATGAACCAACTCATAGAGTCTCATCGTCTTCTTTCTCTCGATTCATCCATCAGAGGAGACCTTCCAATAACACTAGTTCTAACAGGAGGACTTACTCTCTTTCAAGGGTTCTATCATCGAGTAACAAGAGATGGCCGGCCATGTTCCGGGGCGGAAGCAACTCCAACAACACAGCTCCTTCAACAATCATTACAGCCGTTTAAAACCAATTTATTCCATTAAATACACATTTTTATTGATCAAAAATTCGGAGGATGTCTGAAGCTTTAGGTCTACGTGAAGGTAGGGCTTCAGTGGCCGCTATAAATACGGCTATAACCCGGCTGTATTCTCCTTTAGTATTGGTCAGATCCACTGGTAGTGGCGGTCTGGTTCCAAGAGCTTCTTTGTAGTTATCTTCAGCATCTTCATCATCTTCTTCTTCTAATAGATCGGCGTGAGGAAGTTGAAGGCTGAGCATCTCCCAAAGAGTGAGACCGTATGAGAAGATGTCCGCTTTAGCTGTTATAATGACGTCATCTCCGGCGTCTTGAATGACTTCGGGGGCGGACCAAGCTTGAGTGCCCACGTAATAATGACCGGATTTGACGGCTCCGTCCGGTTTAGCGAGCGGAAGGGCCACTCCGAAATCGCAGAGTTTGGCCAGCTGGAACTCATCATCTTTTCCGGAGAAGATGAGCACGTTGCCGGATTTCAGATCGCCGTGCATCAGCTGCTTCTCACTGTGAAGGTAGTGCAGAGCTTTGGCGATATCCACTGCGACCAGTTCGACATTTTTGGAAGGAAATGCGCCCAAATCTTCCTCCAGTCTCTCTTCAATCAGATCCATAAGACTGGAATGCATAATTTAAATTAGATTATTGAGGAAATGTGATGAGAAAATTGAGAGAAATCAACCAGTGATGAGCCCGTTCCATGGCCAGGCACCAGGCACCATCCTGGGCTTTAGTCAGGGTCCTGTAGCCGATGATGTTGGGGTGCTGGAGGGTGCGGAGGATCTCAGCCTCCTGGAGCAGCCTCCGGCTGAAGTCCTGGTGGTTCCCAGAGCCAGCGAATCTCTTTGCCACCTTCTTGACTGCCCAGGGTGAGCGGTAGGTGCCCCTCTGCGGGGACCTCTCCATCAGGTAGACACTGACACCTGCTCAGAAAAATTGAGTAAGAATTGTGTTGATAATGATGTAATGAGCAATTAAAACCTGTTCCATAGCCGAGTCTTTCCAAGCAGGGAGAAGATGGGACGGTTATCTGGCGACTCGGGCTGCAACTGTTGCTCTTTCGACCACTTTTTCCAGCTTCACCGAAACTGACGTCTTCCTCGATGAGAGATCGGACTCGACTTTTGTTATTTCGAGGTGTTTTAAAACCTTCAGTACTCATTTTCTATGTTAGTAAACAAGTGAAATGTGAAAGTGACCGTTTGAAAATACGAATTGTTTGGTGTACATAAATTATTTTGACAGTTTGAGTGGGCAGAAGCGCGCTCTGGCGGTGGCCATCTAGCGGTCGAAAATACAACTTTAAGACAGAAACCGTGACCGTGACATATGTATTCCCTTTGAATCGGAGGCACTTGAGACGCTTCAAAATGAGAGCAGAGAGTCTCGTTTCCCGTTTTCTATTACGTCCTTGTCCGTGGTTTGATGTCACATGCGTTTTCCTGGCATGTGCATCATAAACTCATTCGAAAAAACAACACGTGATCGAAGTATCGAACTGGCCAACATTCAAATTATTTTATTTTTGTTTAGCTCTGATTTAAATATTTACACATAAGTTGTTTACGTGAAATTCCTGACGGACCACGTGTCATTCGGCCATGGAAACGTGATGACTTTACACGTTGCATCATCGTTCCACCATTTCCTCACGTTCTTGACAATCGAAACAGGTTCCGAAGGATTGTGAAGTTTGGAGCAGAGTCCGCAGTATCCCCGAGCCGAGGCTTCGTAAATATTCAACTCGTACTCGTGTAGAGAGTATTCCATGACGTAATGGTCCTTCCACCAGAAATATTCGTTGTAAAGTTCGTCGTTCTCATCCAACAATTTCAAATAGTTCGCCAACCCTTCAACAGATGCGAAATCTACGGCGTTGATGTAAGATTTAGGCGGGGCGAATCGGTCGTAATTTCCGTGGAAATCAATCACGATCGGGATGACGTCATAGTTGACATTGTAAAAGTATTTTTCAGAGACGTAATCCCAGCAGAAAGAATTCTCGAAAGCGATGACGAATTTGTAATCTCTGCCCATCATTTCTCGGCACTCTTTCTGCTTTCCACGGGGGCATGTTAGATTTCCACATCCGCCGTATATGTCGACGGTGACGTACTTTTGAAGCCGGTCCACGTAGTCCTTCCGCCCGTTACCTGCTTGACAGTTGGATGCTATCCAAATCGCGAACTTTGATTTCCCTTCAGCGTAATTCCCTGCAGAAATAATGCAAAATTTCGTCTGGTAATTAAATTTTTTATGACAGCCACAACTTTTTGGCAATAGCTTGTTGATTTCCAAGAAAGGCTAATGCCATAAAATTGTAGCTGCTCTAAAATAGTTATGAATTTTATTTACTTTTCGTGATTTCTCCAGTTCGATTGCGAATCTCAGCACCGGTGAGGTATCGAGTGTAACCGTAAGGTGTCACGATATCCGAATCCCACCTGTAACTCATCGTCCAGTTGAAGAAATTGGCAGTTTCGTCCCAACGTTGCAAATGGCTGTGCCATCCGGGAGCTTCGAAAGCGTAAAAGATGTATCGTTGGTGAGGAGACCTCTTGGCCGGCGGATCGTTCCAAAATGCATCGTGAAAGACGATGGCATCAAAGTCCTCCACAGCGATGCCAGATTCGTTCAAATTCTTCCAATTTTCATCCCAAGGAACCACTTCGCATTGCCACACTGGGCAACCGTTGAGACGGAACCAATCTTTCCGATTGTCACAGAAAGGACTGTCAAATAATAAATTTAAAACCAATTGATTTAAATTAATTTTTAATCACATAATACTCTGGTAAGTTATTCCAATTCCTGCTCCAAGCCAGGATTCTTTTCGTGCTGTTGGTGTACTTAGAAAGGGGTAAGACGTCGGTGTGATGGGTCAACTTCTCTTCATACCACAACGGATGGTCAATAAATGATCGATTCATTAGCTGTCTGTTACCTTCATCTTCGATCGGTCTCTCATTATTTTCAACTTCTTGGATGACTGCAGGGCTGCACGAATTGGTGCTAGAAATAACTAAAATATTTTCCGATGGTATGGATCCACCACTCCGATCATCTTTTAGCATCAATTGGTAGACGAAAATCAACAGAAAAGTGATACTGCAAAAGCCTACAATCACAGAATATCGAAGCTGCATTTTTAGTAATATAATCTAATATCGACGTAATTACGCAAACTCCTTGGCACTCAATAAATATTCTGAATCATCACTTACTATTATCCACTTTTGGAAAGTATAAAGCTTTATATCAACTACTTTTCCGTGCGTGAATAATAAACTGTCGTCAGAATTTGGGAGTGCACCCAGTAAATATCTTGAAAACTCGACGAATGGCGTAGGCTATTAAGTATCAACGACTTTATCTAGTTTATGAATATATTAGCTCCAAACTTAGATAATAAATAGATAAAAACATGAAGGAAAGAGAACTGGTACACATCATCATATAGTGATATAGGTTTACGTCATTAACTCAAGTATATATATATATACACCTTTCTACATAAAGATTTAAGAAAAATAACTCTTGACTGACCAAGAATCAATCGACTTATCTGGAGGAAACGTTATCATTTTACAACTGGCATCGTCGTTCCACCACTTTTTCAGGTCTTTCACAATGGAAATCGGTTGAGAAGGTTCGTGAAGTTTGGAACAGAGCTCGCAATACCCACGAGCTGAGGCTTCGTAAATGTTCAGCTCGTACTGATGCAAAGAGTATTCCATTGCGTAAGACTCTTTCCACTGAAAATATTCGTTGTAAAGAGCGTCATTCTCATCCAACATTTTTAAATAGTCCGCCAACTCTTTAACAGAGGGGAAATCTAGAACGTTAATAAACGATTTTGGTGGTACGAATCGGTCGTAATTTCTATGTAAATCCATCACGATTGGGACTATATCGAAGTTGGCGTTGTAGAACATCTTCTCTGTGACGTAATCGAAGCACAATGCGTTCTCGAAAGCGATGACGAATTTGTAATCACGGCCCATCATCTCTCGGCAATCCTTCTGCTTGCCTTGCTCGCATGTTAAATTACCACATTTTCCGTAGATGTCGACGGGGATGTAGTTTTGCAAATGACGGACGTATTCATCCCGGCCGCTCTTTGCATTGCAGTGCGAAACGATCCAAATGACCATTTTCGATTTACCCTCGGCGTGATTCTCTATAATATTATACAAATTTTCGAATACTTTAATAAACTTTCAATGGATGAAATCTGATAAGTTCAATTTCCTTTTCATTTCATTGATTTAAAACTTAATTTCACGTTTTCATTAAAGGAATATGTAATGCTTTAGTGAGGGACCATAGTGAGTCATCCCAGTAAAACACAAATTACTCAATTATCATTTAATAAAATTGAATTTTCAATGGGGTAAAATTGAATTAGAATTGAATTTCCTACAATTCATTCATTCGATGGTTCGAATTTAAACCCCATTAAATGGTTGAAAAAACCGAAAAGAAAATAATCAATTTTGATACATAGGCCTACTTTTTCCTATCAGTTCTTCTTTTCGACTGCGTACCTCAGAACCGCTTAAATAGCGAGTAAAGCCGTAAGGTGTGATCAAATCCGAGTCCCACCTATAAGTCATGGTCCAGTTGAAGAAATCTGAAGATTCTTCCCACTTTTTCACCTGGCTTTGCCTACCGGCGGAAGCTTCAAGATTCCAATAAATGTAGCGCTGATTTGGGGACCTCTTGGCCGGCACTAGGCCCCGTTTATACCAGAACACATCGTGAAACACAATAGCGTCAAAGTCCTCTATAGGAATCCCAGATTCATTCAAGTTTTTGCTCCAAGGAGTGACCTCACATTGCCATACTGGGCAACCGTAATTTCGGAACCAATCCGTTCGATTATAACAAAAAGGGCTGAAGTGAATAAATATTAACGTCGCGAATTAGTAAAGATGGCGTATAAGGATATTAGTATTACTGAGGTAAACCAGGCCAGTTGAAGTTCCATATTAAGATTTTCTTCATCGACTTGTCATAATTTGAAAGAGGCAGATCTTCAGTGTTCGTTAGCCTCTTTTGATACCACAAAAGATAATCGGAAAATGACCGATTCATCATCTTATTTGTGTCATTAAGAACAGGGAATGGACACGATAGGTAGGGATCACTATATGATGGTGGAGAATCATGCAAGATCAGCTGGTAGAAGAATAGTAGCACAAATGTAATACCACAAAAGCCAGCAATGATGGCTAGCAATCGACGATTCATTTTCGAACAAGAAATTCAAGAAAATCAACGCCGATAAACTGGTGAAGGAATACAAAACACTTAAAAGAGCACTAAACTAACGAGTATGAATATATAACTGTATACAAATGCATCATATACTATTATATCTTGTTAATATACAACTTGAGAGATAAGCAGTCAAAATATATAATACATTCAGCTAGTGTATATTGACTTTGTTTATATCAAATCACTATCTGTTACTGGAGAAAAAGTAAAGCTTTAAGGGCAGATAATATATAATAGATATAATATATTGAGGGCAGCTTTTGGAACAGAGCCATCATTACTATAAGATATTAAGGTTATTCATTAGCACATACCATTGGATGTTAACGTTTAGTTAAGACCATCTTTGAAATATTGTTTGAGTGTTAAAGAATCACACTTTGCTTTTTTTAAACCCGAAAAATACAATCTACAAATGCATATTGTTCCCTATTTTCAATCGATCAACAGTTCTTACATTAACAATAATATAAACTAAATGGGATTGTCGAAGTTATCAAAATTCCCAATTTTGAAAGAATCATCGTCTACTTAATAATTCCTTTCATCCACCTATCATTAATTAGACTGTCCCCTGATGCCGAATGTGAATGACTACAGCATATATACTGCAAAAGCCTACAATCACTTGCATTTTTGGTAATATAATTGGTCCCTTTAGGCACTCAATATTCCAAATGACTATATTTCATTCAGATGATACACTTAAACTATCTATACTGTTTAAATAATATATTAGGCTGTATACATTAGCGACTCGGTGCGGCGTGAATAATTAATACCGTTGAAATTCGTTCGTGATGGAAACACAACAGTTAAGTGGCGCTATGTACCTCATTATATAGGTATAGCGCCACTTTATATCTATATGAATACATAATAGCTTCAAACTTAGATAACAAATAGATATAAACATAGAGGAATGGTATACATACATATATATAGATCTATGTCATGAACTATAATGGCAAACAATTATACATATAGAGATTTAAGGAAAACTCTTGACTGTCCAAGTATCAATAGACTTATTCGAAGGAAACGTTATAACTATACAACTGGCGTCGTCATTCCACCATTTTTTAAGATCCTTTACAATGGAAATCGGTCGTGAAGGATCGTGAAGTTTGGAACAGAGTTCGCAATATCCACGAGCAGAGGCTTCGTAAATATTCAGTTCGTACTGATGAAGAGAGTATTCCATCGTGTAAGACTCTTTCCACTGAAAGTATTCGTTGTAAAGAGTGTCATTCTTATCTAATATTTTCAAATAGTCCGCCAACTCTTTTACAGAGGGGAAATCCAGAGCGTTAATATAGGATTTAGGTGGGACGAATCGGCCGTAATTTCCGTGCAGATCCATTACGATCGGGACTACATCGAAATTGGCATTGTAGAACATCTTCTCTGTGACGTAATCGTAGCACAACGAATTCTCAAAAGCGATGACGAATTTGTAATCGCGGCCCATCATCTCCCGGCAATCCTTCTGCTTTCCCCTGACGCATGTGAGATTCCCGCAGGCGCCGTAGACGTCCACGGTGATGTAGTTCTGGAGCCGACGGACGTATTCGTTCCGACCGCTCCTTGCCTTGCAGTTGGAAGCGATCCAAATGGCCATTTTGGATTTGCCCTCAGTGTGATTCTCTGCAAAGTTTTTTTTTTGAATAAATCATGGAAGTTAATGAATGTGGAAGCGTAAAAGTTACTCGATTTCAATTCAATTTTTGGAGTGGGTTAACTTGCTCTAAAATAGGAACACTTCGTGTATGATATCTTCTAAATTCAATTTTCTGTTTATTTCAATAATTAAAATGTTACTTTTATGGGTTCATTAACGAGCAATCCAATGCTTTAGTTAAGGACCATATATTGCTAACTGACGGCTTAATTCAATTCCTAGATCCCCCACAAAAACAATAATTACTTGAAAGTTACTTCGCGAAATTAAACTTTGCATGGATAACATTTAAAGAGAATTAAATTTCCTACAATTTATTAGTATATTGTTTTGAACTTAAGCTTAATTAAGTGGTAGAAAAGTCCAAAAGAATAATATAATTAACATTTATATACTTTTAACTTTTCGGCTGCGTATCTCAGATCCGGTTAAAAAGCGAGTAAAGCCGTAAGGTGTGACGAAATCCGAGTCCCATCTATAAGTCATGGTCCAGTTGAAGAAATCTGAAGATTCTTCCCACTTTTTAATTTGATTGTGTCTACCAGGAGCTTCCAGATTCCAATAAATGTAGCGCTGACGTGGGGACCTCTTGGCCGGCACTTGACTCCGTTTGTACCAGAACACATCGTGAAAGACGACTGCGTCAAAGTCCTCTATAGGAATTCCTGATTTCTTCAAGGTTCTGCCGTGTGAATCCCATGGAATGACCTCACATTGCCACACTGGGCAACCGTAATTTCGAAACCAATCCGTTCGATTAGCGCAAAAAGGGCTGAAATTATGAAGAATATTTATCATTTTCCCCTGAATTATGAATGTTATAAGTTTTTATGGATTATTACTGAGGTAAACCAGGCCAGTTTGAGTTCCAAATAAAGATCTTCTTTGTAGTTTTATCGTACTTTGAAAGAGGCAAATCTTCAGTCTTCGACAGCCTCTTTTGGTACCACAAGGGATGATCGGAAAATGATAGATTCATCATCTTATTTATTGTATTATTAATATGAACAGGGAATAGAGACAATGATGAGTAAGGCTCACTATATGATGGTGGTGAATCATCGTATAACACCAGTTGGTAGATGAATATCAGCACAAATGTAATGGCACTAAAGCCAGCAATGATGACTAACAATCGACGATTCATTTGTTAAAATTAGCGTTAATAAACTGCTGGAACAATGCACTAAACCAACGAGTATATGGGTGTAACTATACTATATTGCACAAAGGCGTCGTAATAATATATTAAATAGCTTATCGTATAACACGAGGAAAATAGGTGTATTAGGCAACTAATTTTTTTTTATCTTATTCATATATACCATATAACTAAGAGATAAGCCGTATACCCTGTATATAGGCTTTCATATCGTTATCACTTAAAGCAGTTTCCCCTGGAAAGAAATGTAAGCAATATAGCTTGAAAGGCAAACAATCTATGCTGAAATGAGTATTGTACAAATATTCAGCGCAACTTTTGAAACAGATCCATCATTTTTTTTCATATATCATTCCTCCTCGTTGCAGTGTTGCAGCTCATATGTTGCAAAGAATATTCCAGCAGCGCGTATAATTTACTCACTGTATTTGTCTATCAAGTGTGCTAACAAAAGGGGGAAAAGTACATAAATAAATCGCATGTAGGCATATAACAACTTCTTTTGAGTAGCATACTTATATAGAAAAATACTGCAGAGAAAGATATAGTAAGCAATCGCAAAGTAAACAAATCAAATTGCAACTGCTCCTTTTTTTAGAGCGGTTTAAATTGCTTTTAGTAACGGAAATCGAGTTTATGAAATCTTGCTTAATTTTATGATTCTATTGCTGAACATATATCAATTTAAATTGGAACTATCTCATCAACTTAAATATACGGCTATAAATATAACTTGATTTCTTCACTCTACAATAACAAGAATTACTTATTATCGCTTTACAAAATCAAAATCTTCTAAGGATAATACTAAAACACTCATTGTTTCAAATTTAAATCTCGTTAAATTGTAGAAAAATCCAAAAGAATATAGTCAACATTTATACTTTTCATTCCTAATACTTCTCCTTTTCGGCTGCGTATCTCAGATCCGGTTGAACAGCGAGTAAAGCCGTAGGGTGAGACAAAATCCGAGTCCCACATATAGCTCATCGTCCAGTTGAAGAAATTCGAAGAATTCCCCCATTTTTCCATATCTCTGTACGTGCAAGGAGATTCCAGATTCCAATAAATGTAGCGCTGATGTGGGGACCTCTTGGCCGGCACTTGGCTCCGTTTGTGCCAGAACACTTTATCTTATTCATCGTATACAACGTAAGAGCTTTAGCTTTTATTATAACTAAATACAATGACTAACGACAGTAATATGTTGCGATTGAACACACATAAATAGTGAACCGAATGAAAATTTCTAAACATCCTAGGGAAGAGTCGTCTTTATAATGCCTTTCATCCATGTGTCATTAAGATGGCCACTGTCAGCACCTGACGAATCTGGAAAAGCTATGACTCTACAAGTTGCATCATCGCCCCACCATTTCTTCAGGTTCTTGACAATCGAAACTGGCTCCGAAGGATTGTGAAGTTTGGAGCAGAGTCCGCAGTAACCACGAGCAGAGGCTTCGTAAATGTTCAGCTCGTTGTGTTGCAGAGAGTATTCCATTGCGTAAGACTCCCTCCACCAGAAATATTCATTATAAAGAGTATCGTTCTTATCTAATACTTTCAAATAGTCCGCCAACTCTTTTACAGAAGGGAAATCCAGGGCGTTAATATAGGATTTAGGTGGTACGAATTGGTTGTAATTTCCGTGCAAATCCATCACGATCGGGACTACATCGAAGTTGGCATTGTAGAACATCTTCTCTGTGACGTAATCGAAGCACAACGAGTTCTCAAATGCGATGACGAACTTGTAATCACGGCCCATCATCTCTCGGCATTCCTTTTGCTTGCCGTGGGCACATGTTAAATTACCACATTTACCGTAGATGTCCACGGGAATGTAGTTTTGGAGCCGATCGACGTATTCATTACGACCGTTCCATGCAAAACAGTTGGAAGCGATCCAAATGACCAATTTTGATTTTCCCTCTGCACAGTTTCCTTAAAATGATATCCAAACATTGGTTTAGTAAATATTAATCAATTTTTTAAAAATAAATTACTTTGGTCAAATCTTCTCTTCGAGACCGTATCTCAGCTCCGGTGAGGTATCTGGTATAGCCGTAGGGGACCACGATGTCAGAGTCCCATCTATAAGTCATGGTCCAGTTGAAAAATTCCGAAGCCTCTTCCCACTTGGTCATAAAGGTGCTTGAACCAGGAGCTTCGATATTCCAATAGATGTAGCGCTGATTTGGGGATCTTTTGGCTGGTATTTGATCAATACCAACCCAGAACGGGTCGTGAAAGACGATGGCGTCAAAGTCCTCTACATTAATACCAGATTCATTCAAGTGTTTGCCTTGTGTGACTTGTGTGACCCAAGGTGTGACTTGGCACTGCCAGACTGGGCATCCGTTGAGACGGAACCAATCTTTGCGATCATCACACAGAGGGCTTTGAGAAAAAAAATGGTTTATTTAAAATCATTGGTTCTTAATAGAATATAAATGAATTACTTTGGTAAACCAGTCCAGGTCTCACTCCAAAGTAGAATCCTTTTCGTGGTTTTAATATCGTACTTGGAGAGTGGTAATTCCTCTGTTTTCATCAGCAGCTTATCTTCGTACCACAATTTATGCTTAGAAAATGATTGATTGACTAGCATAACGTTAATACTTTTTGAAATATTAACAGTGATATTAGTTTGTGGAAGGCAAATATTCCCATTGTTAACAGTTTCCTTGCATACGACGGCATCATTTAAAATATTAGACAATATAACGTCACTAAGTGGTGGCTGACTAAGCACTAATTGGTGCTGGAAGTAAATGAGTGAAAAAAGGCAGAAAAAGCCTATAGTGATGAGCAGCACTATCTTGATCCTATTCGCTATCTTTAAAACTGCAAATTCATTATATTTAGAGCACAATAATATTGTCAAAAATAGCTCTACGTTTAAGCTATACGAAACAAAACTGAGGTCATCGATGAGTCTACATTCTTCTGGTCAACTCAAGACGGGATGCAAGTAGCAAGAGACTGGTAGAAAGGTCATAGACCGGACAAGAAGCTTTACGCGACGCTCAGCACAGTCACTATTATATGTTATAGTTATAGGACGAACGGTTGAAACTTGAAGCTAAACACTCTCTTATTATTACCAAGTTTATTACCTCTATATTGAGGCAAATTTAGGCACAATATTTAAACATTCTGAATGCGCATTACGACACATCAGCGTCCACTAGAAGAGTAAAAGGAAAGAGAAGTAATGTGCTGCATATAATATTAATATTACCTCCTATATTTGTCTCTACGACTCTACTTTAATAGCTGGCCGGGTTTCGGCAACTTGAAGCGATAGTTTGCTCATTCGAATATGAATAGTTTATTTAAACGTCACCCCTGTCATTACCAGCAAATTTAGCATGGTAGGGATGCTGCTGGTTGATAAAAATGAATTAATATAGCATGATTCAATATATATATATATCTAGCCTCATTTTGATACAAATATCAGTTACAATGACTTCGAGCTTCGTTAATGTTCAGCTCGCGTACTGTTTTGGTATAAAACTATATAATATCTATGAGTCCGTATGTTCGGCCTATTTTTTAAGAAATATTTGTAGGCCTATTGCTTTTTATTCAAAAGCCCTATCTAACCAAATGTAATGTAACAAAGAAGTAGTTATATTATCAAAAGTTATTGTAAATTTTTAACATTTGGATAAGCTCATATATATACAACATATTGAACTGACTCAACTGATGAGCCCATTATTGTTATTATAGCAGACATGGAGTCTATCGAGTGTTCGCTGCTGGAGGTCAGCAAATGGCTTGAAATACATAACAGCGCAGCAAGCGCCAGAGGTCACAGCCCAGACGAGATCCTACATAAAGGTCGCGGTATAACTATATACAATCTCAATAAAGCGCTGCTACGTCTTTTAGAAGTCAAATATACCATATAGCCCTTATTCAGGAGATGTGATAAGATGGGAAAATCGTATCGCAATATACAGGCCTATGTTCTCTTCTTGTGAATTCAATGAGCGCAGTCTTGGAACTTCGCCACATCTTAGATGCTGGAAGCAGCATATCACTATAAAAGTTAATAGTATACTTAAAAGACATGTCTCAAAAGGTTTAGGCATTATATCATTAAAGATACTTAAGGCTGATAAATGTGATACATACCTTATTATTGTAGTAAATGCAGAACAAAATGTATTGATATCTTAAAAGAACCAGCTTAAAACAGCTCGAGTTTGAATCAGTTTTATATCTCAGTAACTTAATGCTCACTACTGTAGCCTCTAGTGGAATACAAAGGCACAAAATGATAAGAATTATATAGCACACAAGAAGCATAATGCCATACGGTTCTCGTGAAAAAGGGCACGTCTGCATTGGATTGTTCAAAATCAAGAAACAATGAGAAAAAATATGGCCAACAGATGTGCGTTAAGATTTTTCGAATGACAACATATATGTAAGCTGAACTATAATCCAAAAGTATTATTTGTATAGGTAGTGCTGGAATTTTATTTGGGCTCAGTAAACAAGCCCTGCTCAAGTTTTACATAGGTTTATATGTGATTCAAAAAAAGTTAATTTTTAGGCTCTGATATTCATTATGATTTGTGCAGGTAATATTTACTCTATAAACGTATCCAAATATGTATTGAACTATAATAGCCTAGGTCTCCTAATAGGCCAGGTCTCACTCCAAAGTAGAATCCTTTTCGTGGTTTTGATATCGTACTTGGAGAGAGGCAAATTCCCGGTATTCGTCATCAATAACATTTCGTCGTACCACAATTTATGTGAGAGAATGACCGATTGACTAGCCGATGATTATTGGTATTTGCATCAGGAAAATGTTGTGGGAAAGTATCATTTTTCATGCAGTGGCAGCATGCATCATCATTTAAAATATGATTAAGTGATATAACGTAGTTCGATGGCCGAATCCAGATATCTCTGAGTCAGCATCAGTTGTTGATGGATGTAAATGAACGAAATAGTTTATAGTACAGCAAAAACAGATGATTATTAACACTATCTTGATCTTATTGTGCACCATTTATTGAATACTATTGTAGAGACAAAACAGAACTGAGCTCATCGTCCCCGAGTCTTCATTGCTCTGACCGCGGCATAATATATATGCAAATAGCAGCCGAATAATCTTTACAATTGTTTAAAGGTCATAGCCCGGCCAACCACCCATAGTTAACGCGATGCCGGCCCCATAGTCACTGCGATGCGTCGATGACCAGTCTCTCTTATTCAAGAGAGAGAATACATTTCAGTACCAATCATTGAAACATAAATGATAAAGTAAGAGTAAATTAAAATGAAAGACACAGGTCTCTAATAGAAATTTCTTGATAAAAAAGTGTGTTGTTTTTTTGTATCCGATTTAGATTTTAAATATAATATTTAGCTGAAGTTAACCATATCATCAAGGAAATGACATGCGTTTCTTATCCTAGATAAAAACGCTTCGAAAATTTAGAACTCTCCAGCTTTTATTTATCAAGAGAGAGAGACTAATCAGTAGACTTTGCCTCTCGAAAGTTTGCTCTTTAAAACGTCCACGTCTAGGTTTACGGACTTAACGCCAGTCTCGTAGATTTCAGTTATTCCCCTGATCAGTGGTACTGTCGACCATTATGAAAACCGAAGAAGAAAAAGTCGCGTTAATAAATGAGGTACCAATCAAATTGTATCATGGTATAAACTTATAACCAATCTAACACTACATTTAACTCACAGTTTAAAATTCGGACCAAGGATGTTAAACTTTCACATCCTAGTTTCGACTATTATTTAACCAAATATCTCGAGAGTCAGTATACATTTTCAATTACTTATAATATCAGCACATAATATACAAGGTGCAATATAAAATATTTTCTTTGTCATATCGCAGTGAAGAATTACGCTATTGATCAAGCGGAACCAAGTCTGCGCAAAGTATGGCATAATAACTTTTTCCTTTGTCGTATTCAATTAGTAATTGGTTATAAAATATGTATTATCTAATTTTGTCACCATGTTGTAGAATTTAGAGTGGCGTCGCTCAAATAATGTAGACGATATTTTAGAAACCAGCCAACCTTTCGAAGTGTTTGCCAAGTATATTTCCTATGAATTGGCAGGAAAAGATAAGTTTGGATGTCCTCGTACGCTTTATGAAAAGATTAAAGATTAAAATAATTAAATACTTACACTGAGTTTGGTTGTTCAAAGTTTGGTTTTGTGGTGCGGGAGGTATTGACTTCAAGGGCTTTTTGCTATCGGCCCCTAAAAAAGATATTTCCCGTCTAGCAATTTGGATATTCGAGAGAATGATTCGACAGATTATTTTAGTGAATGACACTAATAAGCCGGGAGAACCAAGAATAACAAATCAAACCAGTATAATAGACATGGAAGGAATGGATAAAACACTTATCACCAATAAAAAAGGTGCAAAGTGTGATTGTAGGATTTTTTTTTTATTTATTTAAAGCGATGTTTAACGTAATAAAAAATTTTAAATATCAAATCTTAGCTTTGGATATAGCTTTGGACCAGTTTAAAATAATGGAAAATTACTATCCATGTCTTCACCGCAGTGTATTCATTATAAACGGTGGGTTTCGTCTGATTCAACATATTATTTTTAAAATAATACAAAATTTAAGCATAAGTTAATATTCTTTGTAATGTTATTTGCGCAGCTCCTATGTTTTTTTCAACTCTTTTCAAGTTAATTAAACCAGTTTTCCATAAGGACACGATGGAAGGAATCAAAATTTTTGGCCAAGATAAAAACGAATGGATCCCAGCTTTGTTGAAGGAAATTGATGCCAATCAGTTGCCACCAGCGTATGGGGGGAACATGATTGATCCGGATGGTGATCCGAAATGCCCTAGCAAGGTATTCATATCCTTATAGAGAAAATTAAATTAAAACAATCGACTTGTTTTTTTTTGTTTTTTTTTTATGCATCCAATACATTCGATTATATTTCCAGTTTACCATGCCAGGGAAGATTCCAAAAGATCTTTACTTGCGCAGTAACAAACCAATTCCAAGGGAAGGAATGACAACTTTGCAACTACCAGGCGGAAGCAAGAAACAAATTAAGTTAGGGGTAAATACAGAAAATTCAGTACTTAGGTATAACCAGACATGTTCAAATAGGCATTGCTGTTGATAAATGTTATTTACTTTATTATTCGTTTACCAGATGGGCTTTCATGACGGAGAACGGAGGTGTCCGCTTCAGCATTCATTGTAAGACTTCCAAAGATTCTCTTGAGATGATCCCGGCTTCTAAAGTGGAGAGCCACTTGATAATGGAGGAAGGCCAACTCATTTGTGATTTGATCGGCACTTGTAAACATTTATGCAGACTTGACATGATTTTTAATAATAATTATATTTGTTTTGTTTTTTTATTTACAGACGTGATCGAGTTTGATAACAGTTCAAAAATATTTAAGGCCAAAAAAATCCATTACTTTATAAGTGTTGATTCACCAACAGCAACAGACAAAAATTGAACCTAAAGTATTGTAGCGCAATGCTTTAAAACATAAAATAAGCTTTTTCATCCACAAAATACATTCTTCTAAAATTAGACCTGCCATTCCAGGTGAAATAGGACTAATAGCGATCAATGATGAATTCGTAATTAGTTCCCCAATAAATGTAAAATGTTGTAATGTAAAACGCTATTATAGATAACTTTTTTCGATAAAAAATATCTAAAGCCCAAAATTCTAATGTCCAAGTTTACTAGTGTATTACCATTTAATTTACCGTTCTTATATCCCGAAATACAAATGTCTTACGTCCTTGTGGTCAGTTCCCAGGTTTTAAACTGCGAACCATTTGGTATAGCCTAAATTTAACGAACATTTAACGAACAACTAAAAAATCCAGAATAATAATAATTTTTTTTTAAATCGACTGTTGGGCCATGTTTTGTTCTAGTCTTATCAGTTCATTAACAAACCAATTTTCATTGAAAAACTATTGATTTCTTATACTTTTTGAAGAAATAAAGTAAAACAAACCACAATATAATTGAGTAAAAAAGTTTCGATTTTGAATTGTGTTATTATACGTTTAAAAAAGAAAGAACAATAAAAAAAATCAGTGATTGGTTATTGATTCATTTTACGAGTTATTAGTATAGACAATAAAGTAAAACACGTGATCCATCCCAAAGAGCTGAGAAGGCCGTAGATGACTTCTGGATGATTCAGTCCCCATCCTCGTCCAAATATATTGCGAATTGCAATGGTTGAATAGCTACTAGGAGCGAAATATAAGAAAATACGAACGTAAAATGGCATTGCTTCTAGAGGCCATACCATTCCACACATAAGAGTGACCACATTGTGGATCACGGTTATTATTGCTAGAGCGTGTTTAATTTCAGAACAGACGGTCGACAAAAGTATACCTTAATAAGATAAATGTTAATTTAAAACTGTTCGTTATGAAAGTATTGAAAAGGTTGTGTACCTAAAGACAAACCGGAAAAGCCTTCCAAAAGCGTGACGAAAATGGCCAAAATTAAACTGCCCTTACAGTGCACCCCGTAAACCAGAATGACGAGTATGTATCCAATTGCCATTTGTACAAGAAGGAAAAGGGTTTGAATCAACCAGTGAGCGATTATCATCTCTGCATTAGTCGCACCTAGTAGATAATTCCCAATAATTTTCATTTAAATATGAATGTGTAAAAATATATTATTTTCTTGCAACGTTAATAACTTAGAAAGACATGTTAGAAGTGAGGCGTTTCAAGAACCTTTTTGGTGTTTTTACTTAACGCCACAATAGCATAAAACCTATCGGCTATAATATCATTTAGTCTTATGTTGTGGCAATAGCATCCCTATTATTCTACTAATATCATAAAAGGATTGGAAATAATATTATTTATGTCTGCGTTCTCTTATTTACCTGCTGCAAGACTACGATGAAATAGACCCTGATCTCTTTCCATCATAATAAAGGTCGCCATCCTGGCCATACTGTTGGAAAACATTACACTACCATAGAAAATCCAAGCATTATTGGCACATATAAAATTATAATGTAGGAATACAAGGTGTATAAAGGGAAGAACAGTTATTATAAAGGAAACTTTGTATACAACTTACTTAATTATAACAGCGGGTGTAAGAAAATCCACAAAACTAAGTTTCTTCCCATCATAGATTGAATCTAGAAACTATCAAAAGTTGGTAACAATGATGAGGGGGGGGGGATGTTGAAATTAGTATGTTGTAAAAATTAATCAATCTAGAATATCAATGTATTAACCTTAATGGGATAGGCAGAAGCTTCTAGTTCGTATCCCCAAGCCAGTTGCATTTCCTTGAACAAATTTTCAAAAGCTTCGATGGTGGTTGCAACAATCTTCTGTTTTAACAGGTGGTCTACGGAACAATAGTCACATTCAATCATCACATTTAATCACATGCTATTTATTATTTAAAAATATAAACTTGATTCGTCAAGTCTTATCCCGATCTGGCTGGCCAACATGGTTTCCAAAACCCCATCATTAAAGCCATTTTGAACACGAGAAATGAGTTGTCCAGAAAAATTTTTGCTGAAATGAATTACACCCCACACTTTTCCATCTTTAGCAGCCTTTTCCGCTTCTTCAAAACTATTGAATGGTTCCTTCATTCAGTTTATATTACCAGAAAAATATAAACCATAAACGTAAAAACTGGTTTTAAATAACAATGCTTTAATTTTTTTGTATACCTGTATGATGGTTTTCTTATCCAAATGGAAAAGGTATCGACAACTCAACATTGAAAATGGATAGTCAGTTACGTTTTTACAGATATCGTAATGATTATAGTCCATCTCGTCATTGACAACGGCAAGCTTAAGGAATGCTGGATCACGACCAATGGCTGCAAAAACTGACACAAATGCTGCGACAGGAAGAACGAATATGAGAGCTAACATCCTGTAAAGGTTTCCAATAAACGTTAATTTATACCCAAAGATAACTATTTTATCAATTGAATGGAAATGTGTTACCCTATGTTGCGAAAAGACAACATTAAGTTTTTGTAGAGGATAGCCTTCAGTCTGTTGCTTGAAGGAAGCGACAAAGTTGAATTGCATGTATTTTTCGACAACTTGGATTTTCTTTGCTTGTCTTGCTTTATCTCAATAATACGGTTCATTGAATCCTAGCAAGTTATTCATATGCCATTTTGCAATGTTGCTGCTTAAGATTATTTCATGCACGTATATACCTTGTTTTGGTCACGATCACTATCTTTTACACAAAGTTGTAGAAAAACGTCGTCCAAAGTGAACACGTTGTACGCAGACATTAATCTGTATGGCGGATCTTCAACAAGAATTCGTCCGGATCGCATCAACCCCACCTAATATGTTCATTTCAGTAATAATTGATAGCGATCATTAAAAAAAAACCGAAGTAAGTTAGAATCGAGTTATTATTTGATTAAGAAGAGAAATTTACAACTGACCACGTTTGCTTGCAAAGCTTCTTCCAGATAGTGTGTAGTCATGATCACGGTGCATCCCTTTTCTCTGTTTAGTTGAATCAAATGGTTCCAAATTCTATACGGAAATTAGAATAATAATTAACACTTTCATTTCCTAGTAGAACCAATGGACTGTGTGCCTACTTTTCCCGGAGGACGGAGTCGACACCCACCGTCGGTTCGTCTAAAATGAGCAGTTCCGGTTCATGAAAAATTGTAATTGCGAACGAAACTCGACGCTGCTGCCCTCCACTTAGCGTGCTGATCCGACGGCTACCTTTTGGTAGATCCAGCAACTTCAACAGCATTTTCGTTTGAGATTTTACGAAATCAAATGGAATATCGTAAATGCGACCGAAATATTCAATCGCTTCATTGATGCTAAGTTCGCCACACAGACCCAGTTCTTGTGGCATGTTACCCAGCCTGCGTGCAGGAATACCACCAGGTTCCTCGCCAATAACAAGAAGCTCCCCACAATCCAACTTCATTTGTCCGATAATGCAGTTTAAAAGAGTTGTCTTACCGCATCCACTCGCTCCAAGTAATCCATATCTACAATTGAATTGGGTTTTTATACCATACATATTTACATTAATGAAAATTTATTTTATAATACATGGTTCCTTTGGAGACGGTCATATTGAGGTCGTAGAGAATGGGTTCGTTTTTCCCATAGCTCTTATATGCCTTCCGAATTCGCACGGCATCAATACTGATCGATTCAGTAGTTACTTCGGGTGTGGTAGTGGTTTGGTGGCTAAGACTTCGAAAAGATAAGATTTCAATTTCGTCACTATGAGCAGTACTAGGAATTTCTCCGGACATTTTCTTGTTCGTTAAATTTAGGCTTCCAAATGGTTCGCAGTTTAAAACCTTACTGCAAAGGATCGAGCTATTTTCTCTCTGGCACTTGTATTTTCTACCATTATATTTGTCATGGAGAAGATTGCATCCATAAAAAATATTATACGAGACGACACTTGAACATTTAAATTGATTTAGACGATTAAATAATTTTTAGAAATTTGTAATATTGACAGAATGCAATAAACTGTGTGTGCAAGGTTGGTTTCCTTCATAGAGACGAACAATTGAATTTTTTTTTGTTTCTGGTCGCACATGAGTAAGATTTTATTCAATTCTTCAATAGCCTTGAACAAAGAGATGTTTGCTCTGAAACCATTATTATTCGGCATCGATAACCAGCACGCTCAATTTTATAACAAATCGTTTACATCGTGCTGGCAACATTTCATAAAATCGATTAAAAATAAGTCTCTCAAAATGGGTTTGTACAAAAATATAATTTTATTTAAAAAAGTATGTGGTTTAGCGGAAAATGTTAAAACTTAACCAAAAGCCAAACAAGGCCGAAACCGAGGGGTTCTCCATTCGATTTCTCAAGGTTCACACCTTGTGAAATTTCTGAAAAAGGTGTGAATTTTTTTTGATTTGACAAATCATTGAAAAGCCTGAAAATATTACAATAAAACTAACTTTTATTATGGGCTTTGAAAAGAAAATTTATTAAAAGTTTAAAAAAAAAAAAAATTATTTTCCAGATTTAAATTTTTTTTATTTATTTTGAACAACCTTGAAATTTGTAACATCTAAAATGTTTGCAAATCTTTTTATTGACACTATTCAAACTCCCTTTCAATCTTCTTTCAAACTGTTTTCCTTTTTTCATCAACCCATTATTTCGCAGTTGAAAAAATATCAAGTGTCTCTTTGCGGGGTTATTTTGGACAGCACTTTTGCGGGTGAAACAGTTGTTTTGGGTAGAGCTTAACGGGAAAACCAAGTTTTAGGCTATTACCTTCATTTTTTTCGAAATAAATAAAAAAATTTTCAAAAACAACATATATAATTCCTAATCAACAATTTTATTAGACCTGGCAAGTCTAGTGGTTAGAGTACTCGCCCACAAGTCTCATGGTCGGTTGTTCAAAACCCGCCGGGACTTGCCCTTTTTCCCATTTTTTTTTGGTCCTTTATGGCCTTAGAGGACCAGGTCCTTTATCCGATAAAGGACATTTCCCTCTATGGTAAAGGAGACTTTCATACGGCCGCTAAATAAAGGACCCAAATGGTATTAGAGTGATATATGTGTTCCCTCATACAAATAGTGCTTATCTCCTTTGCTTATCAAGAGTGGCGTTTATTTTTACTTACCTTATCCTTCACATGCCAAGGACTTAGGCAGGAGATCTGTTAAAAAATACATTTTTCTTTATCCGGTCTTTTCGAAAACATTAAAGTCACAGTTTATTAAGTAACCAACTGTGAACAATCAACCATTTCTTTTTGAAGTCCTCTCGTCGTTGAATTATTGAAATTTATTGAAATGCCTGAAACCCACCTAACTCCAACATCTTTAAACAAAGGGAAATCTCTACAAATTGCTTTCCAAGAAGTCGTTTTTTCAGTTCCCGGACTCAAAAAAGGTGTGACAATAGTAATGCATTTCATAAAAAAATGTACCACGATATTTTTAGCAGTATAGCTTCTATTTAAAAAAAAAATACATAGCAATACAGTGGGTGTCAAAATTAAATGTGCACGCCGGCACTCCGTAGTGTTATATTATTGGAAAACGTCTTGTACACCGACGGATTTTTCTACAATAATAATCGTCACTGATTTTTTTTTCGCAACTAGATTCCTAAATTTTAGATCCCAAGAAATTTCCCAATCAATATGTGTAGCCTTTTTTTTATGTCTCAATGAGTTGTACGAGCATTCTTATTTCTGATCAAATTAAAGAAATAGTTGTCGGCGGACAACACCTTCCCCCATAAGATAACACGACAGAGGGTCTGGGTGTCCAAACTTTTTTTGTATCCACTGATTAGTTTTAGTAAAATATTGAAAACTTCTAATAAAGGGTCAAAGATTGAAATTCTCAAATCCATCAACGGTGAATTCCAACCTGGAGATTTAACCGCTATTATGGGAGGATCAGGTAAATAGTATTCATAAATCTTATCATTTTAAAAACAACAAGCACTGGAAAAAGCTGTAAATACCGTTACTGTCGTTTAGGTGCTGGCAAAAGCTCTTTAATGAACATTTTAGCTGGCCTCAAGTAAATATAATAATAATTACTTAAACACACATAATATGTTATATGTAATATGATACATTTGAAATGCTGGTATTATTAGCAGGACACGATTCCAAGGTAGTATTCTTATCAACGGCGAACCAAGGAATCTGGACGAATTCCGCAAAATGAGCTGCTACATCATGCAGAATCATGAAATCTGCCCTTACCTTACTGTCATTGAGGCAATGAAGTTGGCTTCCAGTCTCAAATTAGGGAGCGAATTATCATCTCACGTCAAGCACTCATTAGTAATCATATAGATCATAGATTACTATCGTATTCTTAGAGGTAACTTTGACCACATTTAAAAAACGATTAAAAGATTTGTGAAATCCTGAAGACAATTGGTATGAGTCAGGCTAAAAAGACCATAACTTCAAAATTGTCCGGTGGAGAAAGAAAAAGACTTTCCATCGCTCTTGAAATGATCAACAATCCACCTGTCATGTTCTTTGATGAACCAACTAGGTATTGTACTTACAGCATCCTAGAGGTTCAATTTTGTAGACTTATTTTGCAAGGGTTATATGAAAAGTGGGTTAGACAGTTCAAACTGCTTTCAAGTTGTTTCACTACTGAGGACGTTGGCCAGAAGTGGTCGCACAATCATTTCCGTGGTTCATCAGCCAAGTTCTTCCATTTTCGCCATGTTCGATCGCGTCTACTTATTGTCAGATGGTCATTGCATCTACTCAGGACCCACGCGCTCTTTGGTACAATACCTCTCCAAAAGTGCTGATCTCGTCTGTCCCAATGATCACAATCCTGCCGATTTTGGTTTGTATTTATTTTGTCTTTACATTTCTTAGATAATGAACCATTCACATGCTGAAAAAGTTTTGCATCCTATATAGCTATTGAGGTGGCGATGGGAAAATTCGGAAATATTACAGATCAGCTGGTAAAAGCGAATACAAGCAGAGTCGATTCTGCGGATGACGATAATCTAGGTAATACCGAATGCTATATGGGACTAAAAGAAAAAGCAGACTGTTACTCCGCCGCTCATCTCTTTACTCAATTCCATCTCCTATTCAAACGATCCGTTCAGTGTACTTTAAGAGATTTGGTAATAGCAATAAATTTTAATTTTATCTATTTTAAATAATTCTTAACTATCGGTTTAGATTTTGACGAAGGTTCGACTAACTGTCCAGATTTTTACAGCCCTCGTTTTGGTCGCTTTCCATGTTGGCATTGGCAACGAAGCATCTAAAGTCCCTCAAAATATTGGTCTTTTGATTATCAATCAAGTCCTCGTCATGTACACCGCTATGATGACAGCCATATTAATCTGTAGTGTATAGATAATGAAAAGTAATTGAAATTCATAATTAACGAACAAAAATGCCTTTAAATAGTTCCGCTGGAAAAGTCCGTTTTAATCAGAGAACATCTGAACAACTGGTACACGTTGAAGGCCTATTTTCTCGCAAAATCAACAGCTGACATCCCCTTTGAGGTATTGGTGACATTTATTTAGGGTAACTATTGTCTATAGTACGTAACTACGTAAATGCATTCGAAAAAAACAATAAAAGGGCTGATAGTACTCCACTAATAAGAGGGTAGCTTTTCAGCTTAACGCGAGTTTCAAAAAATATTGTTGAAAACTAAATAGGCACAGTAGAAAAATTGAAAAAAATATCTTTGCTAGTTTTTCTGTGCCTAGTTTTAGGACATTATAAAAAATATAGCTAAGCTAGTTAACAAAAAACATGGATTACCGTAAGTATTTCGATACGATGTAATGAATTTTTGGAGTGAAGTGTTATTTAAAAATGAATACTTTTTTTTCAGATTGGTCATACTACGATTTTCCTGGTTTTAGTCTATTTTTCTACTGGGCAACCTTTTGACATGAGGAGGTTTTTCATGTATTATGCCATCAGTCTGATGAACAGTTTTTTGGCTCAAAGCATCGGCATTGCCATAGGAATTCTATTCCCTATAGAAGTACTAAATGCATAATAAAATCAGTATTAATGATATAATGCAGTAATAAATTTTATTTTAGATTGCCTTGATTATGGGGCCAGCTTGGGTTTCTTTCACCTTGCTTTTGTCCGGTTTCGGTTCAGTTATTAGTATTGTTCCTGTCTATCTTCGATGGCTTTTTTATTTATGTAACATCAAAGTTTCTACGTTTTAGTGAATCATCCAGAAAAAATTGATAATTTTATTTCTCTGTATAGCTAACTTGAAGTACGCTTTCCAAGGATCGGTAGCCGTTATTTACGGTTTCGATCGTGAAAAATTGAACTGTTCTCAGCCATACTGCGCATTCAGATCACCAAATTCTGTACTTGAAATTTACGAAGTGGAAGAATCGGATTTCGTTGTCGGACTGACTGTTCTTTTGGCTTATTTTATAATAGTCCGGCTTTTAACCTATTATTTACTGTGTCGAGAAATTCGTTCCAAAGGTGTCCGCCGCTAGTCTAAATTATCCCTAAATAAAAAATAAATTTACAGTTCAGCCCGATGGAATTGTCGGGATAATGAATTTATATTAACTGCATTGAGTTGTGTTCCATTTTTACAATGACATCCACATCTGCGAAGTCGAACGCTCTAACCACTACACCACTATTGAAACGTGACTTAATAGCTATATATATACAATTTTAGATAATATGCCCCTTTTCTAAATAGCATTCTAAATGTTATATTAGTGTACACTTTAAACTTTTTTTTGCAAACGAGAGAATTTTGAAAAAAAAAATATTATTGATATCAATCTCATTTCGTAACACGATCAACCTCGACATCAACCATAACATATTTATATATCCTGATGAAATCGATAAAGTTCAAGTCATTTAATTGACCCATCATGCTTTATTATGAATTTTTCTTGATGAATCATGATGATGGGTCTAATCATGTTTGGGTTTGATGATCAGAGAAAAGGGAGTAACAAGGTTTTATTTCTATATCTTAATTTTATTTTAAATTTGGAGGTGTGATCAGAAGGCTCTATAAACTGTGTTGGTCCACTGCATGTTGGATAACCTTTGTTCTTTAAGAGATACCACATGACCGTCATTTGTCCGACCCAGTTAGGATCAATTTTGATAGTAAATCATCGTTTGAAGAAGGCAGTCAAAGAAATTAGGGGCAATCCACGGGTCATCATTAGTCAGGTCACTTCTACGTCGTCTGATGCAACGATGTGGTCTTCTTCCTAAGGTTTCTAATGTAATCAGCTTTTGAAGAAAGACTGATATTTTTTTTACAAATCAGGCCTTAAGCAGTAGCATAGTTCGAACTAGCTAAAATAATTTATTATTGGCTGGCTAAAAAGAATTTATTAGCCACAGCATTCGCTGATAAAATCAACTTAATGTAGTAACCATGGAATTTCAATTTTAGCCATTGCATTGCTGCGGCTAAAATAATTTATTAGCAAAGGCTTAAAAACTGTTTAGTTTGCCTTATAAAAACGACCCATAATAGTATCCGTTGTATTAAAAATGCAGCCATTGCACTGGCGGAAAATAGAAATTTTGAGCCAATGGACTGGCGAATATTTTTAAACCAAAATCAAACGGGAGTATCTTTGGAGTGTGAAATATGTCCTTTCATTCCTGTTCTGTATAACTTGCAAGTTATCTCTTGCCATAAACAAACTTTTTTCTTAACGACCCTCCAAGTTTTAACTTGGTATTCTTTCTCTGTTGAATTTACCGAGTCAATTTTTCAAAAAAGGCAAGTGTTAAATTTATTTAGTCTAGATTTGTACATGTGTATCTTTACAGAAACTCATTCGATCAAAAAATAAAAGCGCTCAACTTAGTTGGAGAGTTTTGTACGACACAGAATAACACATAGAATGATTTAACCATTTTGACCCCTCAGGTGCTACCGTTGAAGTCACAGAGTCGCCACATATAAGAGCTCCATGTACACAGTACATTAGTTTACGTTGCTCGTATTCCGTTTAAATACAGTTTTTTTTTGCTTTGGACGAAGACACAGTGTAACAAAAATAATTACAATTCTATTAGGCAGTAGCTTTAATTCATCCTACGATTACTTATTACTGCTGTAAACGAAAAAAAGTTCAAGTATTAAAGGGAGATGACCCGATGGCATATTTCAACATTATTTCAACATGTTAATATGGACGCTGAAATTCTCATGATGTGATCACGTTATTAGCACGAAAACTTCTTGTTTCAAAATACTTCCATTTCCTAAATCCTATCTAATTTAATTCCTATTCCCGTCTAATTATGAAATTCTACAGTACAGCCGAGATGACAGTAGGATTTTTTTCTTATATTATTTGCTTTTAACAGCCAACCATAGAAAACTTAGAAATCACTTAATTCTGGATTAAGGTAAAGTTTGATGTATGGGACTTTTATGAAATATTCAAAAAATTAAAATATATAATATGAAATACAATTTCAAGTAAACTCAATAAACCATTAAAGAATAAAGTGTTATTTTAATGTTATTTGGCTCACGGGAAGAGCTAGAGCTTCAACCAAGCGTTTTGGTTGAGGGATTTCATTGCAGACGTTTAATTGTTGGTTCCATTTAAATCCAAGTCAAAGAATCCGCATGTTCGGTAATATTCTCTCCCGTAATTTTGACAGTGAACAATGGATTCCAAGAAGTGTTATTAGAATGTTTCCTTAATGAAAATTTATGTACTTTCATTTCCGTTGATATCTTTTGCATTCTTCAACTATTTTTCAAAGGTTTCAATGGAAAAAAATGTTTTTTTCACTTGCTCGATGATTTTCAGAATCTGTTTTATGATTCTATCAGAATCACTATTTCTATTATTTTTTAATGATGGGGAAATGGCGCTGTTGAAGATTCGGTCGAAAGTGATAATGATTGAATTTGAATAACACACCAAATTATTGAACTTGGCATGAATAAGTTCCTTCTTTTTGATAAATTCCAGGTTCAGACTTCATTTAACTATCATCGAAAAAAACCATCGAAGGCTTCAAAATCTTCATTTTAAATCAATTTGACTCATTTTAAGCTTTATAAATGAACGAATGAATCATTATACCGGTGTATTATTGCTCAAATAGACTCCATCTTACAACTGAGAGAATTTCAAACTTCTCTAATTGTTCGAAATTGATGTTTTGCATTTTAAAATTGTACTGGAATCCTTTAGATTTATTATCAAATATATATATATATATATATATATATATATATATATAACTATATATATGATAAACTAGTCCCTTACGAAAAAGTCTCATATGATCTCACATGATCTCAAGTGGTAATTCCAATGTGCCTTGGGTACGGGGTAAGTTGGACAACAGTTTGAGCTACGGGACAAGTTGAGAAATTCAAGTTTAAATCGGCACACCCTTTACAAAAATAATGATCTGAATCATCAACACAGGTCTCACACAACCAAAGCCCACAAATTCCCATACACTTAATGCAGTCCACCTTATTCTTTGAATAAGATGAGCCACATTCAATAGAATTGTTTGATTTCTTCGTGCATCTTGGTGTTTTTTGCCAAGGGAGTCTTCGTCTTGGATTCTTTTCGTTTCTTAGATGGCCCAGCTTCAGAGGGAAACACTTTACTTGCTGTTCGTTTTAAGACAGCCGCTTTCTCCTGCTCAATAATCGTCTTAACGGGCGTATCTGTCAGAACCGCGGATGTGCGCCGGAGACGCCCGTTCGGCTTTGTTGGCTTTCGAGTTCCTGCTTTTGGAAATGGCCGGAGTTCCTCTAAAGGAGTCGTTACTGTACTGCGGCTTTCTTGAAGAGCACCCGATGCAGGCGTGATTGCAGGTGGAGTAGCGGACGCCTGGAGAGTGTATGATCCAGTTGCTGTTGGAGCTGATTCCAAAGCTTCCTCTAAAGGCAGACCTGTAAATAAAACAAATAAAAATGTAAAACCTTTGAAAGTAACGCTTACTTAAATATCATCTTACGTAATATTTCGACCAGGTAAACGTCCTTGTCTTCGGATCCGATCAGTTCCGGTGATTCAACATATTCGGGAACAACGGTCTCCCCTGGATCCGGGGTAGCTACGGCTACGGCTGCTAGAGCAAGGTCTTCTCGATCGGTTGCGAATCCAGATTTGTAATTAGCTCTAGCGTGAAATCCCTCTGGATCCAAAGGAACTATTCCAGCTTGAGAGAAACCCGCCATTATGTTGGAAAGCGTTACAGCTAATGGAGTTGCATAGCTGACCAATCCTGGGATATCGTACATTGTCATTGGTTGGCCGGGGTAATGTAATGTAATGTATTTATATAGCGCCTTTTCCAGTATTTAGCTCAAAGGCGCTCAAGTAGTCGTAACGCGTTAAACCACACAGGAATACGCAATGTTTCATTTAACGTCATATTCTACAGTGTAGAATCCCAGTGTAATTGCTGCTGCTATTAGAAGCGCTGCTACCAGTTTTTGACGGGATCCGAACTAGCGAACTGCGCCGAAGGCACTGACCATTAAACATAGACAGCGCCTTAGCCAACTCGGCTACTCATCCCTATTGCTTATTTTGAGTCGATTACCTGATTACGGTTAACTATTAACTTTTGAAATTAAGCGCACATCATAGCACCGTGGCGGCATCTAGTGAGTTTTTCGAGAACAATTGCCCAGCAAGGTATGTATATAATGAGGAAAAAGTCTCTACAGAATCCCTACGGGAAATTGAAATTTTTTAGAATTTTTTTTTTTAATTTTTAACTTTTTTTTAAAAGAATAATGTAAATAATTTATTTATATTTTGTTATTATAGGCTATATTGAATCAGATCTTTTCGGGTATTTGATTCAAATTTATTGATATTTTCGATTATTTTACACGAAAAAAATTCAAATGGATTAATCTACGGATTAATCGAGTTTACAAAAGATTTCTTTAATCATAAAAAAGACTACGTCAGGCCTTACTTGGGCTATTTTTTAAAACGATCTTTTTTGTTAACGACCACGAACGAATATATATATATATATTAAAAAATAAATTTCTAGTAGAGTTGCATTTATTTCGTACTTGGATTCCTATTTGATTCAATTAAGAGAGAGTAATTACTAAATAATAAATTAAGATGTGAATAAATGGAGGGCCAGAAGCTTCTTATTGACTTATAATAGGAACAATTTTTGTGCCCAGGAGTCAAGCGTAAATGACTTGTAAGATGTATACTTATGGCAGAGTAACAACAGATTCAAAACGACAACTCAACTTGCAAAACTTGAAGGATTCGCTGCTAAAAAGTAACAATTTTAAATATGTAAAACGAAAAAAAATCGGTTTTTTATTTGTTGTTGTATTTTTACCTTTTCCGTTTTCGTTTCGTTCCTTAAAAAGGGTCCTTTTTTCCTTTTTTTCTTGCTCACAAAAGTGGCGCAACACTACAAAAAATATACTTAAACTAAATTTTTAAATATACTTACCATAGTTTTAAAAATAACTAGAATACTAGATTATCATAAGTACTTCAAGGTAATGTAATTTTTAATGAAATAAAATTTATTTCAGATTGGCCATGGTTTATCTCGTTATAGTATATTTTTTTTACTGGTCAACCTCTGGAAATGAGGAGATTCTTCATGTATTACAGTTTACACTATCAGTTTGATGAACAGTTTTTGGTCCCAAAGTGTCGGTATTGTCGTCGGAATCTAGCTTATTCCCCGAAGCACTTAATTAATCATGCAAACGTATTAATTATACATTGATGGAATGCGTGTGAGTTTATATTTCCCTGACTATAAGACCAGCTTGGGTTTGTTTTGGCTTGCTTTTGTCCGGTTATCAGAATTGTTCCTGTCTATTTTCGATGGTTTTTCTTTTTATGTAACATAAGTTTTCTATACGTTTTTGTGTATCATCCAGAAAGAATTGACAATTTTGTTTAATATACGGTAGCTAACTTGAAGTATATACGCTTTCCAAGGATCGATAGCTGTTATTTACGGTTTCTATCGGGAAAAATCGAACTGCTCTCAGCCGTACTGCGTATTCAGATCACCTAACTTTGTACTTGAAACCCACGAAGTGGAAGAATCGAATTTCTTAGTCGGCCTGGCTATTCTTTTTTCCTATTTTATTATCGTCCGGTTTATAACCAATTACTTGCTTTGTCGAGGAATCCGATCTAAACAGTCCCGCCGCTAGCTTAAATTGCGCCTAGCCAAGATGATGTTCCGGTGTATACCTTCGGCGTATGCAATATATTTTTGTAAAGTTAAAAAATAAAATTAAACCCATATGAATGCATTTATCATATTTTAAAGGACACTGCATGATATAAACTTATAATTCAGGAACATGAAAATATATAACATGTGATACAAATGATTGCTGTTGATGTAATCTGCGTTAATTTTCAAAATTATTGCAACAACTTCCAAGAATTACAACAATATAGTGTTGCCAAGCACCTTATATAAAATACAACTAACTGAAAATATATAGTTAAGTATTTATAAAAATATTTTTTTAATTTGCATTTCATAATTTTAAGAAAAAAAGATTTACATTTCTATTGTCCATCTCAACACATAAGTCAAACGAAAGTTACCCGTCAATATTCTATCCCATTCTTTTCCATTTTATCACTGATGGAAATCAAATAAAAATTCTTTATTTAGACTTACAAAGGAATGCACGACAAGGACATTTGGACCACATTGTGCGCATGAGCGCATCACGTTCCACGCACACGTTAAACAATCCAATAATGCCATCCATGTAGAAATATACTCGTACTAATGGATATTGACACTTATTTTAAACCTTATATTTGGCAATTTCCCATTTTCGTAAATGAAGATAAGATTTGAAGCAGCCAATTAAAACATAATAAAAGACGACAAAACCTAGAAGTAAAGGTTCCGATGATCGCTATGTTTGTCACCGTCAAAAATAAAACAAATTGTCCTTGTAAAATGTTTTGAGGTAGAAAATAGAAACTACAAAAATAGGATTTATAGATTATAACAAATGAATATGAATGATAAATTACTTTCTGTTTCAATTCAATCGTATTTATTTTCTTCTACATCACCATATGTCTTTTTGTAGATTTTCTGATAGCTCCAGCATTTATATGATGGGAATCAGTCAAGTTAAAACGAAACAATATGAATAAAATTTGAATTTTTAAAAAGGAAAGTGAATCATTCAAAAAAAAAATAAAAAATAAAAAATAGAAAAGAATTTCAACTTCGCTGCAATTTTTCTGTATTGTTATTGTCAATTACTGGCGCCACTTTCTTTGCGTTTGCTGAATGGAAAAGAAGTGCAAAGCTTCATTGTCACTCTGGTAGTTTGAGTCCGAGAAGCTGATGAAATCCGAGCCAAAAATGGAGGATAAATTAGTGTTAGCCCAATTTCGCACTCTAATTCGAACAGGTAAACTGGTTATAAGTGGCATTTCATATATTCACTTTAGCCATTCACACATTTGTTTTAAATGTATATATAGCTGAAATTGACCTCAACGACTTAGCTCTAAGTGATGAACTCTTGAGCTGCTTCCTCGAAGCCAGGAAGAATAAAGTCGACCGCGCTTTTGATCTGGTAAACAAAATCCATTATAAAAACAGTCACTAAAAATTTTTTTAATAACATTTTCCTTCAAACTAAAACAGTTCAAAAATTATCACAAAATGGCAGTTAATAATCCAAATTTAATGGCACCATCCCCTTTAACGAATCTTCAAAAAGTTTTCGATCTTAATTACTTCTCCGTCTCTCCCATCCGAGACGAGAAATCGGGATGTCGAGTGATCATCTATAAAAGTTATCGTAATAAAAATAAATACAGTTAATGAGATTTGTATTACATGCGCCAGTTATATTGATGCCTGGGTTTTCTTTTTGGTTCTTCTCATTTCAGATGACATTGATAGCCATGGTCTTACTGCTGAAGAAATGTCCCGTAACTTTGTAACAGTTTATCAGTATTTGATTTCAAAGGCTGAAACGCGGCGAATCTTGTTGATTATGGATGCAAAAGATGTCTCGTTTCACGACTTGAAAAAGTTCGGTCCCTTCTTCGCACGGAAATGGCCAGCTCTGTTCAATGTGATGACGAGGATACATTTTTACTTATTGCAATTTAAATAATAGCATTTTAAATTATTTTTATAGAACGTGTTACCTATCCGTTTTTTTCGGATTCACATAATCAACGAACATTTTGTCGCTAAGTTTATGCTCAAGATTATGTGGCCTTTACTATCTGCAAAAATAAAAAACAGAGTAACTAAATATCTGTTAAGCTTTTCATTTTTTATTTATTTATTAATTTTTTTTTCAAGGTCCACTTTCACGGCAATTCTTTACATTCTTTTCATCGACACGTAAGTCCGAGTTGTCTTCCAATCGAATACGGTGGATTCCTCGGTCCAATCGACCAGATGAACTTATCAAAATTCTTTAGGGAGACCAACACAGAAAATGTCTTTGATTGCTTGAATAAACAATTATTTTCATTGTCTCAATAATTATATACATAATATATAATAAAAAATCGAATAAATTGTTTGGTTTTTGTTTCTTTAAATTGCAAATTTGAGGTTATTCGATTAAAATTTGTCGATTAAAATCTCAAGTCAATAGTGTGCGATTAGAAATTTGATTTTAATTCAAAACCAATTCTCCGATGACTCTCTTTAACCATCGATGACTTCGCCCACTACTCTCTGGACATAGATCATAGCAAACATTAGGATATCTTTTTTTTTTTTTATCCCGGTCGATATCTTTAGAAAAGCCGAAGTTTATCATACGGTTAAGCAAACATGCTGGACAAAATGAATTTTTAAAATCAAATTTCTTACTTTACCTAATTCTTTAGTAAAGAAAGTGGTCAGATCAATTTTCGGTCATGATTGATATTGCTGTTTTGACATGATTTTCCTCTGACATCATGCTGTTTCTGACTGACTCACTCACAGCTAACTACCCTAGGATTCCTAAGTCAATACGTGATATGAGTGTATGACCATAATATAATGTTATTATCTCTATCACTTCTTTCCTTTTGAGATATAAATAGATGGAAATTTAATATATAGATTTTTCAATATTAAACAACCGCTACAGTTTTTGTTTGCAGCATAGAATCCTTTTAAGGACTCGAGAAGATAGGATTCTATGAAGGCGACATGATTAACGACTACAACATAATGAAGAAGGCGACCTAGCAACCAAACCCACACCCGAAAACGTATATGACTAATCTGCACAGCCTTGTTTTTTGGCCGGTGAGAATCAAACCTATGATCGTTCTCGTCGCTATGCGGAGACGCTAACCACTCGGCTGTGTGGAACTCTTAACTTACAAAAATTGTGCCTATTTATACTTGGCTACACATGCATATTTTTTTTCTTAGACGATAACCTTTTATATCTTCGAATTCATTTATAATAAAGTAAGAAACTCAACAATTAGCGAGGACGTCTGCTATGTGTTCAAAATCATTTCATTAAATAAAAATGAAAATAAAGACTGGCACATCGATTATAAATGGTATTGTAGCCATTAAATATGTAATAATAACCTCATTCAAAAATGATAAATAATAGGAAAAAATAGAATAAAGCTATTTATTTAAAAATTATGGTTCCTATTTTCAGACATTTACATTGACAATTTATCTCAAGATGAGCTGACAAATTATATTGTGGCAAAGTGACCAAATTACAACCAAACACAAACCCTTGTTTTTTTACAGCAATTACGGCCCAAAATTTTAACTTTTAACGGCTCTTTAACTTGGAAAATAAGGTAAACAATTTGGGACAAGTGGTGAAAAAATGACCAGTTGACCAAAACAGCAATCGGCAGAATTCCACTCCCAACGCGACCTGTGCTTTTCAATGGAAAACCACATTTTGTTACTTGTTATTTTGGCAAAGAAACAATCCTTTTTATACCCCTAAGCTCAGTTCAGACACTAATAATGCCCCATAGTTTCATATAATGGACGATTGAAAGGAATATTTTCACTACTTCAATTTATTCTATTACAATATCATTATGTATGTTGTGCTAGCATTACGTCGCTATTGTCGATCTCAAAATTACTTTGCTTTATTTTGTGATTACACACAGAAAGAAAGAAATGTTTTCTCTTACAAGGAACACCTGAATAAACGGACTACGGCCATATATGATGTTACTTAAATTTGAGATCACATTTATCTTATAGCAAGATGCTCACCTAAAATTTATAGAAACTTTTTAGAAAATATTCATCATTGCGAAATCAAATTGCATATTTTGACTAATCATTACAATAGACATCCATTAGTAAAGATGTTGGTCCGGTCAATTTTCGGACAGGATTGATGGTGCTGTTTGATACGATTTTCTTCTGGCATCCTGCTTTGCTGTACTGATTTTCCATATGTGGAATGATTCATACCTAACTACAAAAGGATTTGAATCTCAATATGTGATATGAGAGTGCATAACAATTTCATAATGTTCTCATTTTTATCACTTCGTTTCCTTTGCTACAATTTTGCTGGTTAATTAAAAGTAATATAGCACACACTTAATATATAAATGCGCCGGTTTATTTCCAGCTCGATCTTCGGAGTCCTTTTAAGGATTCTGGCTACAACACAATATGATGAATAACAACAATAAGGGAGTTGACTGTTTTTTTTTTAATTTGACTATTCGACGCGAAATTTTACGCTGAGTCGCGGTATCACCTTAAGAATGCTCAGAAATGAGTAATTAGCGCGATAATCGCCATTTTATACGTTAATTTTTTAATTAGGCTCCGCTCCTTAGAAAAGCGCGGTTTGGCGGCTAAAAAAGGCGAGTTTTGTGCCAGTTTCCCCTTAGGGCGCTTAGGCCCTGGCTCTCTGTCGTCTGTTGCCCTTGTTGGCCCATGTGTGTAGCCTACACATAGAAAATACTGTCTGCTACTACATTTGAGTGAACTCCCCTTTATTATAGTTATTTTTAAAATTATGTTTATTAGGTTTACTCTGAGTTCCTACCAAAGAATCACAATAACCAGAAAATTTATCAAAATCTGCATTGTGGTCACATCAGTAAACCAGTTAATTCTCGTTAGTAAAACCTGTCTTCCAGATTAAAGAAAATTAGTCAGTTCGGGATGAAATGGAATTAAATATAATTTAAACCAAAAATGACGTCGTTGGTCTCACATCAAATTCTAATTTCTGGGATAAAAAAAATAAACTCAGTTTAAAGATAACCCTCTCAGTGCAAACAGGGTAAAGGGTATAATGAAGATAGTTATAGTTAACGGTCGCATAGCCCAAAAATAAAATGGAACAAACGACTCATAAAGGACGACAAGTTTGAAGGGGTAAATCATAAATCTAAACTTAAGATTTACATTTGGGATATACAGAGTTTGAGTTGAATTATTTACTGAAATTTTTTTTTTAATGAATGTATTACTATAATACTATATCTTTATTATTATTTTCAATTCGACTATGAATTGATATAAAAAATGATTTAAAAAATCTTGAATGTCGACTTTAAAAAGCCCGGGCCGTAATTTGGTTCGTCCGGATACCAATTGCTGTTGTCAATTAAAAAAATTCCAGGAAAGGAGCGGGAACCGACCACAAGGACGGAATAAATTTGTTATTTTGGGATATAAGAACGGCTATTTAAATGGTAATACCTTGGCAACATTTGATATAAGAACTTCGGGCTGTAAAAATAAATAATTTTAAGTAAAAAAGGATAAAAACTTTTGTTTTATGACATTTTTTTCATGACCTCAACGCCACATAAGTAAAATTGGACACAAGGACTAGTGGGGTTGAATACATAAGGACGGAAGACATTAGAACTTCGGAAACAAGGACGAAAAAATTGCTTTGAGTAAAATGTGCCATTAGTACGTCGGGCTATAAGGACAATCACTAAAAGAATACAATTTCTCCCCGAGTGTAGAAGAGGTTTGTTTTTAGAATAAAAAGAAATCCCTTGAAGAGGGTCTCTCTGGTCTTTATTGTTCAAGCATACGACGTTGTTCTAGGAACCGCCGTAAGGTTTTGCAGCGGTCCCTTAAGGGAATGAAAAAAAGTTTGTTGTCCCTCTTTTGGGGTCTAAGTTTATCCTGATATTTTGAATTTTAAAATTATTTTTTGAAGTTAAATGAGGCCATTATAGGAGGGACTTCGATAAAGGTGGTCCCCTGGGTTTAAACTCTAATAGAAGATTCTAAGAATAAAAAAAAATCCAACATTTTTGGGTTTTAAGGGGCCCTATTTAGTAGGAATCAGACATTGATCAGGTATTAAAGCTTTTAGAAAAATAATGTAAAGTAGGATAGACTGGTTTTATTACCCATAATTTCAATCGTTACAGCAGTGTTGTTATATTACCTTTTAAGAGCTAAGAGTAAATGTAATGTTGTCCGTATTCAACAGGGCACTTGATGCCAATGGACCTATGGTCTGGGCTTGCCAATTCCCTATGGGCCGGACAGGCTAGCCTTGCCAGTGCATGCCCATGGGAAAGGACAGGCCCTGACTGGCCAATACCCACGGGACAAGACAGGCATTAACTGGTCAATGCCCCTGGTGACTAAGACAGGCCTGAACTGGTCAATGCCCCTGGGACGTGACAGGCCTAGACAAGTCAATGCCCCTGGGGCAGGACAGGCCTAGACTAATCAATGTCCATGGGAAAAGACAGGGCTGGACTTGTCAACTTCCCTGGGCAAGGATAGACTTGTCACTAATCTTTACAGTCGGGCACGACTTCAATTCTATCACGCCCGGGCGTGCTCAGAACGGTAGAGCTGTTTAATGATTGTGTAGTAAAACTTGCAAGACAAACCAATATTTGATTGGTATGTGTTCACCCTGTTTTAAAATTAAGCTTATTTTTTAGCAATTGAAATTCTTGGCGAAATTCTTATGGCTAACCATTTGAAACCGTATTTTGCCGAGGGGTGTCCCCCGCCGAGGCCATAAACTATGCATATTAATATTTACATTTATTTTGATTAACTTTTAATTTTTTATTTGAAACCCAAATTTCAAATATTCTTAACAAATTTGTGCCTCGGGCTAGTAACAAATGCTCTTGGTTTTTAAAATTTCTGAATGCCTTATTGCGTTGAATACATAAACTCTTATTTCAAAATACTTACTTAACATATCTTACTGAAATGACACACTGAAAATACTTACTTAACAATGTGTACTGAATTAGTGATCGAGAAATGTATCGTCTCAGACTAAGACAGAATGAAATTTTAAATCCCCCCCCCCCCTTTTGGTTCATTTTGGCAAAGAGAATTGAAGAGAGGGGAGCTGCTGTAAAACCCACTTTGTGCGTTAAGAAATAATAAATGAATATTATATTCAACTATTATTGTATTTCGATGTAGAAATAATGAATAGGACGTCGTATGCAGTTGCTTTGATTGAAAAGAATATCCCTTATAAAAAACAACAGTAAAAGCTACTGAAGAAATCGAATTTTTAATTTATAATAACCAACACAAAAAGTTGGTTTTACCGCAGCTACAAGAGAAAGAATTGAAACATAAAATGACAAAATCATACTTTTTTTGTGCATAGGTGCTGGCATTTTGGAGAGGTACCGTATTTTCCTATTATTCCATTTTTGTTCTTCAACATTCACTTTTTGACAGATTTTTAACTATTTCTAGGATGTTTGCGCCTTCAACAATATCCGATGTAGAAATAATCATTCAGGGGCCAACTACCGTTGCTGTTGAATTTAGACTACTCGCCGCTGAATTTAGGATACTCATAGAAACGATCAAATTAACGTTCGAATTAGACGAAGAATTCGAATTCATAACTGTGGATGGTCGAAGTGTTATGGTGACCTTTTTATTTTTTTTATCAGACAGATTAACTTTATTTTTATTTCCTTATTTAAGACTTCACACAGTATCGAGGACGGCAATTTTGTCAGTAAAGAGCGATGGGATCACGGCGGCAAAGAAAAACAAGTCAAATACATCCGCAAAATCATTGATGACCAGATTGTTGGAGTAAGTTTCGTTTTCTATAATTATAAAGCTAATTACTTTAGAATTTAAAATCTGTTTTTTTTGTTTGGACAATACACTTACGAAGAAAATTTAAGAATTTATTTTAGATTTATTTTAGTTTAAAAAAAGGTTTCAATTCAGTTTATCCCCAATTCCATTCATTGGAATGAAAAGCAATGTGTAATATGATGTATGAATAACATGTGGAAAATGCAATTGTATATTTATATAATTAAGACTGCTCTATCCTCGCTTTCCTTTTCTCCTGGAAACCCGACGATGCTGGGATCGCTGGAACGCCTCTTTTACAAAACACTGGTGGTTTCATTCTTTAACTATGAGAAAGTATTTAAAATCTCACTGTTATAGCAAAAACGAATATCGAATCGAATATATAGGATTCATTATCATCCATAATTGGAGAACGTCGCCAAATAATGACGAAGTAGTGAAAATCAATCACAGATAACTTGGCCGAAATAATCATCTTCGGCAAGTAGGCTACATACATGGTTGGTTGTTTTAGCTACACAATTCTCAAAAGAAATGACTAGGCAGTTTACTAGTATGAGTTGACTCAAAGATACCTATATAATAAAAGAAAACTGGCTTAAAAATACCCCCTGCCGATGAATGACTTAAAAATACCCCATGGGATTCTGAAAGTTGAAAAAGGAGAGAATAAGCATAGTAAGAATGACCGATACAAGTACATTATGATTTTAACCTCGAACTACACAGGGATAGTGAGCCGTCTCTCACACAAAGCACAAAGAGAGAGAGAGACTCACTAGCTGTCATACAGAGAAGCTCACAACTGAGCGGAATACGTGCTATCTATAAAACGAATACTAAATCAGCACCAATAACACACAATGAAATGCACAATTAAAATACCTGTGAATAAAGAGATCACCATAAAGAAGCACATAAGTAATAAAAGGTGTAACGGATGGCGTACAGAGAGAGAAATCACACTGACTGGAGTAAAAACGTGAAGCCAGCAGACGACGGTACAAGAGAAAAAGACGTTGCCGGATGGCTAAAATAATTGCTTCGCTGAAGTCCTGAACAATGTGTTTCTATACCGACGGACGTGCTGCGCTCATTGACGGTGGTGCTGTTCTCACCACGTCCCTGCATGATGAAATCGTTTTCAGTTACCTGGGTATTGTGTACCTGAAAGGTGATTCAAGTTTCTCTTTCGAAATAGTTTTTGATTGTCCCCAGAAAGAAACATATTTTTAAGGCTTCAAGCATTTATGGTAATTGGC
Organism: Chydorus sphaericus; assembly: GCA_030141595.1. Classification (NCBI taxonomy): domain Eukaryota; kingdom Metazoa; phylum Arthropoda; class Branchiopoda; order Diplostraca; family Chydoridae; genus Chydorus; species Chydorus sphaericus. The sequence goes on from CM057931.1 coordinate 382,694, forward strand.
ACTTTATATATATTAAAGTGTGTGCCGTCTGTTTTTTGGCCAAGTACCATAAATGGTATATATATATATATATATATATATAATGGTATATTCCTTATCTAGCCAATCTTTGTAATAAATCAGTGTCACATTACTCACATAAAAACTATAATTGCCACAACATACAGCACTCGTCTAAAATATTCGATCACTACCTTGAAACGAGTGTTTTCTTACGGAAAGTTCCATGTAAATTAAAACAATAATAATTAATCAAAGCCATTACTCTGCAAAAAATGATAAAGCTGATTCATCCTTGGTGATTCATCCGTCTATTTAAAGTATTGGACCACTGCATTGAAGTGTTTTGTGTGTTGCTTCATACGGGAAAGTACCCTATAAATTTAAATAATAATAATTAATCGAAGCCATTACTCTCTAAAATGATATAGCTGATTCATCCTGCTTAGATTTGTCTGTAAAATTATGCTTGAAAGGCAAATTAATAATAATAAAAATTCCGATTTCTTCTCTAGCCGAAGCAGAGTATACTGTGTGGTTGTATAAATAGTGGCCCCTCAAACCAAACTGTTATAGTCTAACTTTCACGATTGAAGCCAATTCAATAAAAACTATTCCATGCTGCTGTTATTTCAGGTAATAGCTCTGCCTTATTTGCTTACTTTTATCGGCATCGGCATCGTCCTCTCTTACTGGAGATGGACTCGTTCACGTTATGTACGATTAATAAACGCCTTGCCCGGGCCCAGAACCTGGCCCATCATTGGTAACTTTGCTTACTATATGAATACGGATCAATATGGTAATTACATAGTTTAAAGCTACTTTTTGATTTCTCAATCCTATTTTCAATACATCATTCATCAGCAATTTTTAGAAAAATGGCTGAAACAACCCGCCAATTCGGCCCTATCTCTCGAGTATGGGTTGCACATTTGCCAATAATTATCATCTGTTCACCAGAGTTTGTGAAGCCCATTCTTTCCAGTTCCAAATTGATCGAGAAAATTTTATTTACAAAATTTTGAAACCCTGGTCGGGCGAAAGTATACTTCATACATCAGGTGGAAAAGAAAAGAAAAAATGATAAATTTAGCAATCATTAAATATCTACTATGTAAAGTTGAAAAAATGAAATATTTTTTTAGGCGAGAGGTGGAAGATGCTTCGCCGCCTGGCCTCAGAGTCCTTCAACTTCAACTCATATGGAAATTTTTTGGTCGTCTTTAACGAGAGGAGTCTCGAGTTCGCCAATAAGCTAGAAAACCATTTGAAAAATGACCCTTTTAAGGAAGCAGATATTACAGACTTAACAACAAGCATGGCAATGGATTCAGTTTATGGTAAAAAAAATGCATTCGTCAAAATTCTTAAGATAAGTACCGTAAAAGCGGGTAACTTTCGACAGTGAGGGAAACTTTGGAAAAATAGATGAATTTATCTTTGGTTGTGTTTCTTCTGATCGGAAGAGGCCGTCTACTGATATTGAATTTTGAAAGATAAACTAGTGAAAACACTCAAAATAGCTGTAGGCTTCAGATGTATATATATATATATACACTCTCTCTATTACAATAACTTTGAATTAAATTCATTTAAATTAATGCAACAGTGTGACAATATTTAAAAAGACTTAGAGAAGGCTTATAGATTTATACTATTTCCTAATACAACTAAATGCAATTAATACTTTGAGTGCATTACTTTTAAAAATAGAATTCCTAAACGGATGCCGCCCACCCCACAAAAACGAGGACCAGGTTGCATATCTAAAAAAACGTACGATGGTACGGTATCTAACAAAAAATGTCATCAGCTTTCATTTTCATTTACTGTTTTTATACTTTCCTTCTCGCATGTAGGTATCTTGAAGCTACCTGCTATAAACGGTATAGAAATCCAATCATGGTAATTGATTCCATTTTTTGGCTTAGTCCACTTGGTCGCAAGTGCAAGAAAGTCTTAAAGGATATTCAAAGTTTCACTGGAAGGGTAAGTAATTAACCTTTGGTTTCTAAAAATACAGAAAATCTAATTTAAACCTTTTCTTAGTCTTTTAGTCAACGAACGAAACTTTTCAAGAGCCTTGAGGGATCAACGAAATCAAATATTGGTTCCATTTCGAGAGGTACGACTTCTAATGGTTTACAGTTAAAATATGGTCAATTTAAACATGAAGAAATTCAAAAGATTTTACTTTTAGTAATGGTTATTTTTAATATATTGAATTTGAAATTATGAAATTTAAAGGATTTTACCTTTTTAAAAAACGCAATATAGAAAAGAATTTGTTCACAAAATGGTTAGAATTAAATGGATTTCAATTTTAAATTGGTTAAAATTGAAATTGAAAATACATATTTCTAGCGAAGGATTTTTGTTGTCAATTAAGTTTGACAAACCTAATAAAGTGCCGCTCTGTTTTATGTCTGAGTAATAGCGGGTGCATGGCGCTATTGTCTATGGGAATTTCAGTTCGTTTACCAGACCTGTTTTATATTTAGGTAGTCTGATAAGTGGATCGGCACTGTAGTAAACAATAGAACTTGTATAAAAAATAATTACCGCTTTGGGGTGGTACGACTCCCTAAATGTCTGTTTAATATTTCGATAGAATGCTAATTGATATTTTTTTTATTTAAAAGAATGTTCATTAATTTTGAGCAAAATAATTTACATCAGATAAAATCAAAATTCTAAAATGTTAAATAACTAATATTTTACTATGTTACAACTTTCAGAACCCAATTATGTGGATAGCATGATTACAGCTTATGAAAATGGGGAGGAGACACTAACCCCGAAAGAAATCCAAGGACAAATTGACTCAGTTTTTTTTGCCGTAATTCAAATTTTATTTAGATTGCATAAAAACCATTTTTCAGCTTTTCGTTATAGGGATTCGATACTACTGCTTCAGCTCTTTCCTTTTTCCTTTACCTAATGGCACGTCATCCCGAAGAGCAAGAGCGAGTATTTCAGGAGCTTGATCAAATCTTTGGTTCTTCAAAGGATCGAGCCAGCACCAGCCAGGACCTTTCCGATTTGAAATACCTTGAGTGCTGCATTAAGGAAACATTGAGGCTTTATCCCAGCGTCCCGAATATTATGAGAAAGTTAACCGAAGATGTCGTTGTCGGTATATATTCCATTACTATCATCATCCAAGACGATATAATTACATTAAGCAGGGATATTAGGTAGAGTTATAGTGAACAAATCTATTGCTTATTGGCCTGTACTGTAGGCTATTCATTATCCTTAAAATTTTACGCGGACATAGGGAAGCAAAAAAGGCGAAAAAATGAATGCGTCTTGTCCCAAGAGTACAGTATATATACGAAAGCATATAACCTTACCTTCTTTTACGAAAATTTTCTTCTGACGAAATTGATAAGTCCTTGATGAAAATTATTTTATGAATAATTTCTCGAGAATTTAAATGTAATTTCGATGCATCGGACTTGAGTTTCTTAAAGTAAAGTACTTACCTGCACTTACCAGCCCCCAAAATTAATTTTCCAGAAACAATACTCTCATCATATTCTTTTGCGAGATGGGTGATTCTATAACCGTGCAATTGCCATCTTTTCCGTTAGGGCTGAAGGTTAATTAAAGAAGGCCACTTTAATTTTCAATGTGTTATGTATTTTGATGGGAGCTGATGGCTACCTATGTATAGTTAGTTTATATATGTATATATATATAGAGACCTAGGTATTTCAACTATTGACACAAATTTTGATTTGGGTTTTAAAGAAAACTCAAAAAATGAAAAGTATACGCTTCCTGCTGGGGCTTCAGTAGCAATGACGTTGTACGCCATGCACCGCAATCCGGAATATTTCCCAAACCCAGAGTTGTTCCAGCCAGAGCGTTTCTTTCCGGAACAGAGTGAAGGAAGGCATCCATTTGCTTACATTCCTTTCAGCGCCGGTCCTCGAAATTGCGTCGGTATGTAGGCCATACTTTATAGTATAGTAGTCTACTATAAAATTATTTGTAATCAATTACATTTTTTGTATCTTTGTTTAGGTTTCAAATTCGCCATGATTGAACTGAAAGTGGTACTCTCCCATTTGCTAAGACGGTTTCATTTTTCCACTTCAGAGGATCCATCTATGCCACTTATGGAGCCTTCTCTCGGTGCGATTGTAATCACGCCAAAAAATGGGCTAAAGCTCACCGTAAAAAAACGTGTCTAAAACATACATACTGAAAAACTGATGAATAACATTTTTGAGTAAAACTATAGAAGGTTATATACATAGTCATAGTAAAAGGATTTCCTTTTGACGGCCTCTGTGTACTTTTGGTTATGGATTTTCATAACTGGGGAGGTTGTCAGGTTTTCATTTGTCGGAAATACACAAACAAACATGGGTTAAAAGACTGATTTGGAATTAATCAAAATTGAGTTCTTAAAACGCAAATCCACTTGGACAGCAGTTGAATATTTCTAATTGTTTTTGTTAAAACCATGCTTTCAACTGTGAATCGGGCGTTTTATTTGAGTCCAACGAAGGCATACCCAAATAATACGCAGTGTGCCTAAAAGGAATAATATAGCTTAGCGAAGCTTTACAGCTCGCCATAAGGATAAGTCGTAATTCAGCCATGTTGGCTGAATCAACTTTAAAACGACCCCAACATAAAGTAAATTTGTCTGTAAAATAGCCGGCAAATAAGTTAATGAAGTAACCGGTAAGCTAATCGGTAAAAGGGTCGGGAAACTATCGGGCCTACAACTATAATTTGTTATCGGGCCTGCGGCCGGTAAATTAGTCGGATAAATAACCGGCAAACTGATCGATTCAATCGGGCCTGCGGCCGGCAAATTTCCCATTTTTAGATTGAAGTTCATTTGCAACAGTTAATCCCCCATAAGATGACTGTTGACACCCGCGCCACCGCTATTTTCAATTTCATTTTCATTTATTTAATTACTTTAAACTCAATTTGAATTTTTAAAGACCAGTCCCGTCAATTTATGGAGTTTGTCGGCAGTTATTGCAATTACAGACAAACAAACAGATACACACACAGACACGATTTTTTCGGCCGGTATGGATAAGAAGCTCCGCCTACGCGGCGTTTTTTCCGTTTCGCTCCAAAAAACGCCGCATGCCCGCAATAAGATTTTTTTTCTTTTCCCCGATTCACTTTCACTCAAAAAAAAAAATCGGCTGTCGCCCTATATCTTTATTTAAATGCATGTTTGTATAGAGGCGTACATAACACAAAGAAAATATAACTTTATTTTGGATCTGAGGCAAAATCGAGTTGAAAATTTTAGTTGAGGTGAAAAGTTTGTTGCAAAACCAGTTAAAACGATATTTCTTAAAATGTTCACAAACATGGAATTTTATATTTAACACGGCGTCCACCTAAAAGCGGGCATTTTTTGCAGTGAGGTTGCACAGAATTCAATATTTCTCGGGATTTTGCGCTATTACTCTAAACACATTTTTAAAAAGACAGAAATGAAGAGAAAAAAATTCTACGTCGAATAGTATTTTTTAAATCCCATTTCGCCGAAGTAGGCAAAAGTTACGAGTTTATATGTTTAAATTGAAAATTCGATGTCTTGGGCTTAATTTTTTTCTACAGCCCTCTGGCTGTTCTTTCCCTTGTTTTGACGAGAAAAAAGATCTATGACTGACCTTGTCCTTGGGCAATGCGTTTTTTTTTCTTTCATTAATTATTTTTTTTTTCTATCAAATTTATCCAGATCAAATTAATAACCTTACAGGTCGATTTGTCTCGTCTTTCTGATTAAGACATTGTTTTTAAAATTTTTATAAGACCTAATGCGCAAATCCCGAGAAAGGGGACTTTGTGCAACAAAAATGCCCGCTTTTATGTGGACGCCAAAAATACCGTTTTTTTAATGATTAACATGATTTGAGGATTAATCACCGTAGACGGTTTAATATTTTATATTTTTGTAAAAATTCAATCATGCCAAGTACATATTTGGTACTTCCAATTTGAGAAAAGAGTGCTAATAACACAACGTATGAACGGCGCTAAAAACGTAATGAATACAACGTAACTAATCTTTTTCCAAAGTTTTTTTTTTGAAACGAAGAGTAAAATTATTACCTCATACATTTCATTTAGTTAAGGAACGTTAAAAGTTATAAACTCTTTCCCACTCTTCTAAACTCTAAGCTCCTCCCGCATTGAAGTGGGAGTGGTTGGCGAAAATTTGTATAAAAGCGAGATATATTTTATGAGAAGTTCTTCAGTCAGATTTAGTTCTTTCTATTAGACTGGCTGTGAGCGATGATGAATTGAAAGTACGATTCAATTAAGCACATAATTGCAAAAATGATCTACAGATATAATGCAATACATGATATAATTGCAAATATACAGCAATTAATTGTAATAGTTTTGCTGAAATAAAGCAAACACATTGCAATAATAATGCTTAAATAAAGCACATAAATTGCAATAATAATGCTCAAATAAAGTAAATAAATTGCAATAATAATGCTTAAATAAAGCACATAAATTGCAATAATAATGCTCAAACAAAGCAAATAAATTGCAATAATAATGCTGAAATAAAGCAAATAAATTGCAACAACAATGATTTAAAAAGCAGATAAATTGCAACAATAAATGCTTTAAAAATTAGATGAATTGCAACAATAATGCTGAAATAAACAGTTAAATTAAGGAAATCGAATAGACTCCAGTACAATTTTAGAATGAAAAACATCGCTTTCACGAACGATTCGATAAGCTCTGTTCTTCTTTTAATTAAAAGATGGAGTCTATATTTAAACAATAATACATCAGTATAATGATTTATTCGTTCATTTATAAAGCTTCCTATGATTAAAATTGGATTTTAAATGAAGATTTCTGGAATATATTATAAAACAGCATACAGTAGTCAGCAGAAGTATTAAACATCTTAGCTGATTCCTTATAAGAGTCCGTGTTAAAGGCCTCAAGGGAAAAGTAAAAAAAGTGGTACAAACTTGGGCTAGATTGTTTTCTGATTTTTCACGGATTGAAAACATATTGATCTAACATATACTCAAATTTAAGGACGATTAAGTGAACGCCCGCAGAAAAACCGCAATTGGGAGAATTATTTAACAATCCCAACGCGACCTGTGATTTTCAATGGAAAAACACATTTTGTTACTTGTCATTTTGGAAAAGAAACAATCCTTTTTATACCCCTAAGTTCAGTTCAGGCACTAATAACGCCCCATAGTTTCATATAATGGACGATTGAGAGCAATAGTTTCACTACTTCAATTTATTCTATCACAATATCATTATGTATATTGTGCTAGCATTACGTCGCTATTGTCGATCTCAAAATTACTTTGCTTTATTTTGTGATTGCACACAGAAAGAAAGAAATGTTTTCTCTTACAAGGGACACCTGAATAAACGGACTACGGCCATATATAGTGTGACTCTTAAATTTGAGATCATATTTATCTTATAGCAAGATGCTCACCTAAAATTTATTTTTAGAAACTTTTTAGAAAATATTCATCATTGCGAAATCAAATTGCATATTTTGACTAATCATTACAATAGACATCCATTAGTAAAGAAGTTGGTCCGGTCAATTTTCGGACAGGATTGATGGTGCTGTTTGATACGATTTTCTTCTGGTATCCTGCTTTGCTGTACTGATTTTTCATATGTGGAATGATTCATGCCTAACTACAAAAGGATTTGAATCTCAATATGTGATAAGAGAGTGCATAACAATTTCATAATGTTCTCATTTTTATCACTTCGTTTCCTTTGCTACAATTTTGCTGGTTTATTAAAAGTAATATAGCCACACACTTAATATATAAATGCGCCGGTTTATTTCCAGCTCAATCTTCGGAGTCCTTTTAAGGATTCTGGGTACAACACAATATGATGAATAACAACAATAAGGGAGTTGACTGATTTTTTAAAAATTTGACAATCCGACGCGAAATTTTACGCTCCACCTTAAGAATGCTCAAAAATGAGTAATTAGCGCGATAATCGCCGTTTTATGCGTTAATTTTTTAATTAGGCTCCGCTCCTTAGAAAAGCGCGGTTTGGCGGCTAAAAAAGGCGAGTTTTGTGCCAGTTGCCCTTTAGGGCGCTTGATTCTCTTATATATGATGATTAAAAAACAAAAAAATAACCGTTTCGCTTGCTTTAGGTCTTTTTCTCAAAGGCAGAAACACAAGTTTTGGATGTCGGTATGAATTAAGGTATAACTGATATGTAATAACTAACTAAAGACTTTGAAAAACTAAAATTTTCAACTCGATTTTGCCTCAGGTCCAAAATAAAGTTATATTTTCTTTGTTCTATGTACGTCTCTATACAAACATTCATTTAAATAAAGATATAGGACGACAGCCAATTTTTTTTATATTGCTTCGTCTTTCTTATAAAAAAAAGTATAATAGTAAGTAATAAAAGTATATAAAGTAATTTTTAGGTAGTAGGCTGTGCGGGTCCCTGTCCGTGCAGGCCCAAGGCAGCTGCCTTTTTGTCTAAACCTCTTAATCCGGCACTCGTTATGTACAATTCTAGTAAAGTTGAATAATAATTTACTATCATCCATTCGTTCAGATTTAAGCTATAAGTTCTCCAATATCGAAGGTTCCACAGTGGCTTGATTTGAAACTATTTATTCTTGTATCTTGCTTTCTCTTGCAGTTTCATTCAAATTTCAAATGAAAAAGGAAAAAAAATAACAATCTTGCTTAGAATCATCACCATTATTGTTCGCTAAGTTGATAACAAGGTTTAGCATCAGGGACCATTGTGGAGTAAAACATATTTTGTGGCATAGATCTAGTCATCCCCCATGTATTTGAGTGGTAACCCCACTCATTTGATAAGTAAACTGCATGAACTTAATTGTGTAGAGGGTTACATTAGGTAAGGTAAGAATTCCTTAAATTCTAGAAATATGTATTATTTTTATAATTATTTACTAAGTCAGGACAAATAAACCATTAAAACGTAAGACGATGTAAAATTCTACCCCCAATAAGCCCACACACTAAAATTAAAGTTGAATGTTGTTTCTTAACGATGATGACGTTCTTCCAAAATAACTTTATATGGATTTGGCCAGCGGACGACTACACTTTTGGGATGGCCTTCCAGGTTTGGTGTCGGGGTTTCAGCAAGACGTACGTTGAAATGCTGGAAGATACGGGTGAGAAAATCAAAAACCTTCATCCGGGCGAGTTGTTCACCAGGACATGCCCGTTTCCCTGTTGAATTCAAATAACAAGCTAATATACCATCAAATCGAATAACTTCGGACAAAATCGTCGAATTTTTTTCTGCTTATCAAAGTCAACACAAAGTTACCTTCTGTGTTGATTAACTTAAGACAAGTGCGTTTCTCATGCAAACTCAATAACTAAAGGATAGAATTACTAAAGATTGAGGTTGAGGATTTAAAAAACTAATATTACTTGTGACTTAGTTACCCTACTAGCTCTCCCATAATCCTTTGTGGGGCGAATTTCACTCTCACACTTATTAAATGGAATTTATTTTTTAACTGGGTGAAACTTCTGAATAGCTTTTTTTCCACACAAATAAAAAAAATTCAAGTCTCAAAGATAACTTTTTCCATTACTTACTCACTCGTTACGCCCCGGACACAACCCCAACAAAAATCAAATTTTTTTTTGTTCCATTGCTAAATGGTCATACAATTTAATCAGGATATATTTTAGAATAAGCTCGTTATACTCAATCTAAATCCGTTAAGTTTATGTCTGTACATTCTATTAGAATATTATTCAAATAGAGTTTTTGACTCTATTTGGAAAGAGTGAAAACTGATGGGGAAAACAAATTTAGTGTGAATTTGTCTGGCCGAAATAAAATAATTTTTTTTGTTAATTTCTCAAATTTTCTTTTACTCTATATGCTGACGCAATAAAACCCAAAAGTTACTTGAAAGACACTTGTATCGTCTATCGCACAACGTTTTGTACCACAATAAAAATTTCCCAGTTTGATAAAGAGCTTTACAATCGAGTTACAGTCCCAACACAAATTTACTTTTTTATCTAATGTTATTCGCTTTGTCTAAAGTTACCCGATTTGACGGTAGTCAACGAAACTATTTAGAACAGGAATGGATAGAATCGTCGATCATACCAGTGGAAAACGGTAGATATCCCTCTACTTTTTGACGCAGTTTTCCTTCAGCATCCAAAAAGTTTTCCGGATAGAACTCATTTGGCTTGGCCCAGTATTTAGGATTCCGGTGGAGACCACTCAGTGGACAATAGACGATCGCATCCTAAATTGTATTTCACCATTTTTAATAGCCTTATATTAATTTAATGTTCTTGTGACCAGCTTTTGGTTATCGATTACCTTTGGGATGTGGTATCCTTCGAAAGTCGTGTCTTTGCTACTGGCGTGGGGTACGAATGGAGTTATATCAGCGAAGCGCATTACCTCATTTATTGTGGCAGTCGTGTAGGGCATGCTGGATTTAAAAATACAAATCATTAAACTTATTTTATAATATATAACTAGTGCAATTTACTTGATGCAATCGGCAAAGTTTGGATAACGGTCATATCCAATGATCTGGTCAATTTCATCTTGAATCTTTTTCTGCACGGTGAGATCCCAGCTGATGAGAAGGATCGCCCAACGGAGCATTGTAGAAGTTGTCTCTCCGCCAGCTATAAATAATTCATATATAGTGACCAGTAGTTGAGTATTAGTAAACGTTGTCTTTGGATTGTTTTCTTCCTTTTTTTGCATCACTAGGAAATGGTCGACAAAGTCTTTGGGATCTTCGTAATCAATCGACTTTTTGTTACAATCGATGAGTTCCTGTAATAAAAAGAAATACAAACTTTTAAACAAAAGTAAAAAAGTTTGAGGGAATAAACAATTGCATCCCACTTGAGAAAAGTTGTTGAATGAATTAACTATTCCAGTAAAATAATTAAGATTGAAGAATGTTTTAGGGATCCATGGAATGAAAACCATTGGGTTCACGGTAAATCCCACTTTGAATGCCTTTTTGACTTCACCTAAGAGTTTAAGAAATTTTGGATCATCGTAATCCATTCTTTTTCCTGCAAATAATCCAAAAAGCTTAATAAAATGAACTAGGGGAAAGCTTGTAGCATATTTAATGCAACCGGCAACGATGGACCATATGATGTTTGTAGTGGAAACGCTGAGGCTGACATTTACTTCCATGGGCGATCCAATTGTTTTTTTCCATTCAGAAAAAAGAGCATTGATTTCTTCGTGAACAGTTGCTTCCATGCTGGATTTTCCCATTCCTAAATAACGAAGCTGGGTCACGGCGAAATTGCGCTGCTCTTGCCAAATATCCTGTTTGTTCCAGATCAGTCCGTGTCCTTCCATGCTGGTGAGATTTAACGTAAAAAACATGGGGCGAGAGATGAAGTCTTGGCTACTTAAAGCCTTCTTAATCAGTTTGTAGTCGTTGATCACGACACACTCAAAAGATCCTAACTTGATCCTGAAGATTGGGCCGTATTTCTTGGTATAGTACTCAATTAAAGGATAGATGTTAGAAGGATTAAAATACAGCAAATGACCAAAAATAGGCCATCCCATTGATCCTAAGACATTCAAATTGTATCGTTCAGAAAACTGGTTTAATTGTTATTAAAAATAAATAAATGGTGCTACTAGAAATTTACCAGGAACAAGTTTGCCATAACGAAGAGAATTATTCCTCTGGGAGAGGAAATTTTGGATGATCCATGTGATGACCGATAACAACCCGACCGTCACTATCACGTCAATCCAAGATATATTAGATAAACTATACATATCTTGTGTATAGACTTAAAATCCAAAATAAGATATTTAAAGAACTCAATAATTCGATGTTGCTAGAACTTAGTACGTTACCCAAATGGGATCTCAGTTGATCATTGCGGTTATATACTATGCTATGTGCATCAGTGCATATATAAATAACTATAATAGGGGGGAGTTGACTCCAAAAAAAAACTGGCGCCTCAAGGGCCACGGTGCTAAAATGTAGTAGCAGACAGTATTTTCTATGTGTGGGCTACACACATGGGCCAACAAGAGCAACAGACGACAGAGAGCCAGGGCCTAAGCGCCCTAAGGGAAAACTGGCACAAACGAGCCCTCTCCCTCCTTGTCTTTCACCCAATCAGGCGAGAGCCGCCAAACCGCGCTTTCCTAAGGGGTGGAGCCTAATTTTAAAATTCACGCAGAAAACGGCGGTTATCACGCTAATTACACATTTTTGAGCATTGTCAAGGTGATGAAATGAGCATTGACTCGGCGTAAAATTTCGCGTCGGATAGTCAAATTAAAAAATCAGTCAACATAGAGTCCTTAAAAGGAAATAAACCGGCGCATTTATATATTAAGTGTATGGCTATATTACTTTTGATTCACCAGCAAAATTGTAGGAAAGGAAACGAAGTGATAAAAATGAGAACATTGTGAAATTGTTATGCACTCTCATATCACATATTGAGATTCAAATCCTTTTGTAGTTAGGCATGAATCATTCCACATATGAAAAATCAGTACAGCAAAGCAGGATACCAGAAGAAAATCGTATCAAACAGCACCATCAATCCTGTCCGAAAATTGACCGGACCAACTTCTTTACTAATGGATGTCTATTGTAATGATTAGTCAAAATATGCAATTTGATTTCGCAATGATGAATATTTTCTAAAAAGTTTCTAAAAATAAATTTTAGGTGAGCATCTTGCTATAAGATAAATATGATCTCAAATTTAAGAGTCACACTATATATGGCCGTAGTCCGTTTATTCAGGTGTCCCTTGTAAGAGAAAACATTTCTTTATTTCTGTGTGCAATCACAAAATAAAGCAAAGTAATTTTGAGATCGACAATAGCGACGTAATGCTAGCACAATATACATAATGATATTGTGATAGAATAAATTGAAGTAGTGAAACTATTGCTCTCAATCGTCCATTATATGAAACTATGGGGCGTTATTAGTGCCTGAACTGAACTTAGGGGTATAAAAAGGATTGTTTCTTTTCCAAAATGACAAGTAACAAAATGTGTTTTTCCATTGAAAATCACAGGTCGCGTTGGGATTGTTAAATAATTCTCCCAATTGCGGTTTTTCTGCGGGCGTTCACTTAATCGTCCTTAAATTTGAGTATATGTTAGATCAATATGTTTTCAATCCGTGAAAAATCAGAAAACAATCTAGCCCAAGTTTGTACCACTTTTTTTACTTTTCCCTTGAGGCCTTTAACACGGACTCTTATAAGGAATCAGCTAAGATGTTTAATACTTCTGCTGACTACTGTATGCTGTTTTATAATATATTCCAGAAATCTTCATTTAAAATCCAATTTTAATCATAGGAAGCTTTATAAATGAACGAATAAATCATTATACTGATGTATTATTGTTTAAATATAGACTCCATCTTTTAATTAAAAGAAGAACAGAGCTTATCGAATCGTTCGTGAAAGCGATGTTTTTCATTCTAAGATTGTACTGGAGTCTATTCGATTTCCTTAATTTAACTGTTTATTTCAGCATTATTGTTGCAATTCATCTAATTTTTAAAGCATTTATTGTTGCAATTTATCTGCTTTTTAAATCATTGTTGTTGCAATTTATTTGCTTTATTTCAGCATTATTATTGCAATTTATTTGCTTTGTTTGAGCATTATTATTGCAATTTATGTGCTTTATTTAAGCATTATTATTGCAATTTATTTACTTTATTTGAGCATTATTATTGCAATTTATGTGCTTTATTTAAGCATTATTATTGCAATGTGTTTGCTTTATTTCAGCAAAACTATTACAATTAATTGCTGTATATTTGCAATTATATCATGTATTGCATTATATCTGTAGATCATTTTTGCAATTATGTGCTTAATTGAATCGTACTTTCAATTCATCATCGCTCACAGCCAGTCTAATAGAAAGAACTAAATCTGACTGAAGAACTTCTCATAAAATATATCTCGCTTTTATACAAATTTTCACCAACCACTCCCACTTCAATGCGGGAGGAGCTTAGAGTTTAGAAGAGTGGGAAAGAGTTTATAACTTTTAACGTTCCTTAACTAAATGAAATGTATGAGGTAATAATTTTACTCTTCGTTTCAAAAAAAAAAAACTTTGGAAAAAGATTAGTTACGTTGTATTCATTACGTTTTTAGCGCCGTTCATACGTTGTGTTATTAGCACTCTTTTCTCAAATTGGAAGTACCAAATATGTACTTGGCATGATTGAATTTTTACAAAAATATAAAATATTAAACCGTATACGGTGATTAATCCTCAAATCATGTTAATCATTAAAAAAACGGTATTTTTGGCGTCCACATAAAAGCGGGCATTTTTGTTGCACAAAGTCCCCTTTCTCGGGATTTGCGCATTAGGTCTTATAAAAATTTTAAAAACAATGTCTTAATCAGAAAGACGAGACAAATCGACCTGTAAGGTTATTAATTTGATCTGGATAAATTTGATAGAAAAAAAAATAATTAATGAAAGAAAAAAAACGCATTGCCCAAGGACAAGGTCAGTCATAGATCTTTTTTCTCGTCAAAACAAGGGAAAGAACAGCCAGAGGGCTGTAGAAAAAAATTAAGCCCAAGACATCGAATTTTCAATTTAAACATATAAACTCGTAACTTTTGCCTACTTCGGCGAAATGGGATTTAAAAAATACTATTCGACGTAGAATTTTTTTCTCTTCATTTCTGTCTTTTTAAAAATGTGTTTAGAGTAATAGCGCAAAATCCCGAGAAATATTGAATTCTGTGCAACCTCACTGCAAAAAATGCCCGCTTTTAGGTGGACGCCGTGTTAAATATAAAATTCCATGTTTGTGAACATTTTAAGAAATATCGTTTTAACTGGTTTTGCAACAAACTTTTCACCTCAACTAAAATTTTCAACTCGATTTTGCCTCAGATCCAAAATAAAGTTATATTTTCTTTGTGTTATGTACGCCTCTATACAAACATGCATTTAAATAAAGATATAGGGCGACAGCCGATTTTTTTTTTTGAGTGAAAGTGAATCGGGGAAAAGAAAAAAAATCTTATTGCGGGCATGCGGCGTTTTTTTGGAGCGAAACGGAAAAAACGCCGCGTAGGCGGAGCTTCTTATCCATACCGGCCGAAAAAATCGTGTCTGTGTGTGTATCTGTTTGTTTGTCTGTAATTGCAATAACTGCCGACAAACTCCATAAATTGACGGGACTGGTCTTTAAAAATTCAAATTGAGTTTAAAGTAATTAAATAAATGAAAATGAAATTGAAAATAGCGGTGGCGCGGGTGTCAACAGTCATCTTATGGGGGATTAACTGTTGCAAATGAACTTCAATCTAAAAATGGCAAATTTGCCGGCCGCAGGCCCGATTGAATCGATCAGTTTGCCGGTTATTTATCCGACTAATTTACCGGCCGCAGGCCCGATAACAAATTATAGTTGTAGGCCCGATAGTTTCCCGACCCTTTTACCGATTAGCTTACCGGTTACTTCATTAACTTATTTGCCGGCTATTTTACAGACAAATTTACTTTATGTTGGGGTCGTTTTAAAGTTGATTCAGCCAACATGGCTGAATTACGACTTATCCTTATGGCGAGCTGTAAAGCTTCGCTAAGCTATATTATTCCTTTTAGGCACACTGCGTATTATTTGGGTATGCCTTCGTTGGACTCAAATAAAACGCCCGATTCACAGTTGAAAGCATGGTTTTAACAAAAACAATTAGAAATATTCAACTGCTGTCCAAGTGGATTTGCGTTTTAAGAACTCAATTTTGATTAATTCCAAACCAGTCTTTTAACCCATGTTTGTTTGTGTATTTCCGACAAATGAAAACCTGACAACCTCCCCAGTTATGAAAATCCATAACCAAAAGTACACAGAGGCCGTCAAAAGGAAATCCTTTTACTATGACTATGTATATAACCTTCTATAGTTTTACTCAAAAATGTTATTCATCAGTTTTTCAGTATGTATGTTTTAGACACGTTTTTTTACGGTGAGCTTTAGCCCATTTTTTGGCGTGATTACAATCGCACCGAGAGAAGGCTCCATAAGTGGCATAGATGGATCCTCTGAAGTGGAAAAATGAAACCGTCTTAGCAAATGGGAGAGTACCACTTTCAGTTCAATCATGGCGAATTTGAAACCTAAACAAAGATACAAAAAATGTAATTGATTACAAATAATTTTATAGTAGACTACTATACTATAAAGTATGGCCTACATACCGACGCAATTTCGAGGACCGGCGCTGAAAGGAATGTAAGCAAATGGATGCCTTCCTTCACTCTGTTCCGGAAAGAAACGCTCTGGCTGGAACAACTCTGGGTTTGGGAAATATTCCGGATTGCGGTGCATGGCGTACAACGTCATTGCTACTGAAGCCCCAGCAGGAAGCGTATACTTTTCATTTTTTGAGTTTTCTTTAAAACCCAAATCAAAATTTGTGTCAATAGTTGAAATACCTAGGTCTCTATATATATATACATATATAAACTAACTATACATAGGTAGCCATCAGCTCCCATCAAAATACATAACACATTGAAAATTAAAGTGGCCTTCTTTAATTAACCTTCAGCCCTAACGGAAAAGATGGCAATTGCACGGTTATAGAATCACCCATCTCGCAAAAGAATATGATGAGAGTATTGTTTCTGGAAAATTAATTTTGGGGGCTGGTAAGTGCAGGTAAGTACTTTACTTTAAGAAACTCAAGTCCGATGCATCGAAATTACATTTAAATTCTCGAGAAATTATTCATAAAATAATTTTCATCAAGGACTTATCAATTTCGTCAGAAGAAAATTTTCGTAAAAGAAGGTAAGGTTATATGCTTTCGTATATATACTGTACTCTTGGGACAAGACGCATTCATTTTTTCGCCTTTTTTGCTTCCCTATGTCCGCGTAAAATTTTAAGGATAATGAATAGCCTACAGTACAGGCCAATAAGCAATAGATTTGTTCACTATAACTCTACCTAATATCCCTGCTTAATGTAATTATATCGTCTTGGATGATGATAGTAATGGAATATATACCGACAACGACATCTTCGGTTAACTTTCTCATAATATTCGGGACGCTGGGATAAAGCCTCAATGTTTCCTTAATGCAGCACTCAAGGTATTTCAAATCGGAAAGGTCCTGGCTGGTGCTGGCTCGATCCTTTGAAGAACCAAAGATTTGATCAAGCTCCTGAAATACTCGCTCTTGCTCTTCGGGATGACGTGCCATTAGGTAAAGGAAAAAGGAAAGAGCTGAAGCAGTAGTATCGAATCCCTATAACGAAAAGCTGAAAAATGGTTTTTATGCAATCTAAATAAAATTTGAATTACGGCAAAAAAAACTGAGTCAATTTGTCCTTGGATTTCTTTCGGGGTTAGTGTCTCCTCCCCATTTTCATAAGCTGTAATCATGCTATCCACATAATTGGGTTCTGAAAGTTGTAACATAGTAAAATATTAGTTATTTAACATTTTAGAATTTTGATTTTATCTGATGTAAATTATTTTGCTCAAAATTAATGAACATTCTTTTAAATAAAAAAAATATCAATTAGCATTCTATCGAAATATTAAACAGACATTTAGGGAGTCGTACCACCCCAAAGCGGTAATTATTTTTTATACAAGTTCTATTGTTTACTACAGTGCCGATCCACTTATCAGACTACCTAAATATAAAACAGGTCTGGTAAACGAACTGAAATTCCCATAGACAATAGCGCCATGCACCCGCTATTACTCAGACATAAAACAGAGCGGCACTTTATTAGGTTTGTCAAACTTAATTGACAACAAAAATCCTTCGCTAGAAATATGTATTTTCAATTTCAATTTTAACCAATTTAAAATTGAAATCCATTTAATTCTAACCATTTTGTGAACAAATTCTTTTCTATATTGCGTTTTTTAAAAAGGTAAAATCCTTTAAATTTCATAATTTCAAATTCAATATATTAAAAATAACCATTACTAAAAGTAAAATCTTTTGAATTTCTTCATGTTTAAATTGACCATATTTTAACTGTAAACCATTAGAAGTCGTACCTCTCGAAATGGAACCAATATTTGATTTCGTTGATCCCTCAAGGCTCTTGAAAAGTTTCGTTCGTTGACTAAAAGACTAAGAAAAGGTTTAAATTAGATTTTCTGTATTTTTAGAAACCAAAGGTTAATTACTTACCCTTCCAGTGAAACTTTGAATATCCTTTAAGACTTTCTTGCACTTGCGACCAAGTGGACTAAGCCAAAAAATGGAATCAATTACCATGATTGGATTTCTATACCGTTTATAGCAGGTAGCTTCAAGATACCTACATGCGAGAAGGAAAGTATAAAAACAGTAAATGAAAATGAAAGCTGATGACATTTTTTGTTAGATACCGTACCATCGTACGTTTTTTAGATATGCAACCTGGTCCTCGTTTTTGTGGGGTGGGCGGCATCCGTTTAGGAATTCTATTTTTAAAAGTAATGCACTCAAAGTATTAATTGCATTTAGTTGTATTAGGAAATAGTATAAATCTATAAGCCTTCTCTAAGTCTTTTTAAATATTGTCACACTGTTGCATTAATTTAAATGAATTTAATTCAAAGTTATTGTAATAGAGAGAGTGTATATATATATATATACATCTGAAGCCTACAGCTATTTTGAGTGTTTTCACTAGTTTATCTTTCAAAATTCAATATCAGTAGACGGCCTCTTCCGATCAGAAGAAACACAACCAAAGATAAATTCATCTATTTTTCCAAAGTTTCCCTCACTGTCGAAAGTTACCCGCTTTTACGGTACTTATCTTAAGAATTTTGACGAATGCATTTTTTTTACCATAAACTGAATCCATTGCCATGCTTGTTGTTAAGTCTGTAATATCTGCTTCCTTAAAAGGGTCATTTTTCAAATGGTTTTCTAGCTTATTGGCGAACTCGAGACTCCTCTCGTTAAAGACGACCAAAAAATTTCCATATGAGTTGAAGTTGAAGGACTCTGAGGCCAGGCGGCGAAGCATCTTCCACCTCTCGCCTAAAAAAATATTTCATTTTTTCAACTTTACATAGTAGATATTTAATGATTGCTAAATTTATCATTTTTTCTTTTCTTTTCCACCTGATGTATGAAGTATACTTTCGCCCGACCAGGGTTTCAAAATTTTGTAAATAAAAGTTTTCTCGATCAATTTGGAACTGGAAAGAATGGGCTTCACAAACTCTGGTGAACAGATGATAATTATTGGCAAATGTGCAACCCATACTCGAGAGATAGGGCCGAATTGGCGGGTTGTTTCAGCCATTTTTCTAAAAATTGCTGATTAATGATGTATTGAAAATAGGATTGAGAAATCAAAAAGTAGCTTTAAACTATGTAATTACCATATTGATCCGTATTCATATAGTAAGCAAAGTTACCAATGATGGGCCAGGTTCTGGGCCCGGGCAAGGCGTTTATTAATCGTACATAACGTGAACGAGTCCATCTCCAGTAAGAGAGGACGATGCCGATGCCGATAAAAGTAAGCAAATAAGGCAGAGCTATTACCTGAAATAACAGCAGCATGGAATAGTTTTTATTGAATTGGCTTCAATCGTGAAAGTTAGACTATAACAGTTTGGTTTGAGGGACCACTATTTATACAACCACACAGTATACTCTGCTTCGGCTAGAGAAGAAATCGGAATTTTTATTATTATTAATTTGCCTTTCAAGCATAATTTTACAGACAAATCTAAGCAGGATGAATCAGCTATATCATTTTAGAGAGTAATGGCTTCGATTAATTATTATTATTTAAATTTATAGGGTACTTTCCCGTATGAAGCAACACACAAAACACTTCAATGCAGTGGTCCAATACTTTAAATAGACGGATGAATCACCAAGGATGAATCAGCTTTATCATTTTTTGCAGAGTAATGGCTTTGATTAATTATTATTGTTTTAATTTACATGGAACTTTCCGTAAGAAAACACTCGTTTCAAGGTAGTGATCGAATATTTTAGACGAGTGCTGTATGTTGTGGCAATTATAGTTTTTATGTGAGTAATGTGACACTGATTTATTACAAAGATTGGCTAGATAAGGAATATACCATTATATATATATATATATATATACCATTTATGGTACTTGGCCAAAAAACAGACGGCACACACTTTAATATATATAAAGTGCCAATTACCATAAATGCTTGAAGCCTTAAAAATATGTTTCTTTCTGGGGACAATCAAAAACTATTTCGAAAGAGAAACTTGAATCACCTTTCAGGTACACAATACCCAGGTAACTGAAAACGATTTCATCATGCAGGGACGTGGTGAGAACAGCACCACCGTCAATGAGCGCAGCACGTCCGTCGGTATAGAAACACATTGTTCAGGACTTCAGCGAAGCAATTATTTTAGCCATCCGGCAACGTCTTTTTCTCTTGTACCGTCGTCTGCTGTCTTCACGTGTTTACTCCAGTCAGTGTGATTTCTCTCTCTGTACGCCATCCGTCACACCTTTTATTACTTATGTGCTTCTTTATGGTGATCTCTTTATTTACAGGTATTTTAATTGTGCATTTCATTGAGTGTTATTGGTGCTGATTTAGTATTCGTTCTGTAGAAAGCACGTATTTCGCTCAGCTTTGAGGTTTTCTGTATGACAGCTAGTGATTCTCTCTCTCTTTGTGCTTTGTGTGAGAGACGGCTCACTATCCCTGTGTAGTTCGAGGTTAAAATCATAATGTACTTGTATCGGTCATTCTTACTATGCTTATTCTCTCCTTTTTCAACTGTCAGAACTCCTATTCGTGTTGTGAACCTGATGATTATTAGTGTGAGCAACCTCTCTCTCTATGTCAGCTCACACTGGTAAGCTGTAGTAGTTTCATATATTATATCACGCATGTTTCTAATCTATTGCATTCTTCATTCAGATATCTTCCACCTACACACGAATACAATCTCCTTCTTAATAAGCAACTTTTTGACTTGAGGCTTATTCACACATTTTGTTGTCAATATAAGAAACGTTGTTATTTAAAAGACAAATATTGGGCCCTTGCATATTAGGACTTTTCTTAATTAACATTGATAGCAATATTTGGAAATTACATCCAATAAATTGTTGTTTGATATTCGTATTTTTTAATTAATTGTTATCTTATATAATTTATCAGTCAGTGTTACGAAACGTACAATCCCATGGGGGTATTTTTAAGTCATTCATCGGCAGGGGGTATTTTTAAGTCAGTCATCTTTTATTATATAGGTATCTTAGAGTCCACTCATACTAGTAAATTGCCTAGTCATTTCTTTTGAGAATTTTTAGCTAAAACAACCAACCATGTATGTAGCCTACTTGCCCAAGATGATTATTTCGGCCAAGTTATCTGTGATTGATTTTCACTACTTCGTCATTTTTGGTGACGTTCTCCATTTATGGATGATAATGAATCCTACATATTCGATTCGATATTCGTTTTTTCTTCAACGGTGAGATTTTAAAAACTTTCTCATAGTTAAAGAATGAAGCCACCAATGTTTTGTAAAAGAGGCTGGAGCGGCGATAGTTGCCGAAACCCATCTACATCTGGCAACTCTTTGCAGACGACGGAAGATGATTTGCAATTTCGTGGTTTAGTTGTTTTAACGTGTGTCATTCGTCATTTTCTTTTATTCTCGAGCGAGTGCTCTTATTTATTCCTGGCAAGTAGCCATAGTGATTTTACTGGGATTCCAGTCTTGTGTTTTACTCTGCATATCCACCCTGTAAGTTCATAGATTGATTGTATGCATATTGTCTGATTCTAATGATTGTTTACATTCCTACTAGTGGGTGTGTGGGTGTGTGCCTTCTCTCTCTCTCTCTCTCTCTCTCTCTCTCTCTCTCTATGTACGTGAATCCGTGCCTGTGGAGCAAGTGCTCACACTCTCACAGGTATATTTCTATTTTATTTTTTCAGGTATATTACTTATTATTTTTTTCAGGTATATTACTATTTTATTTTATATTTTGTGCTGTGTATGCATGTCATAGAGATATTTATTTATTTTATGTGTATCTATTTCGATAGGAACGATTCTCTCTAATACAAGTGTGTCAGATTCCCGACTGAGCTCTAGTAACTTTGATTTCGCTATAACAGAGGCGTTCCAGCGACCCCAGCATCGTCGGATTTTCAGGAGAAAAGGATAGCGAGGATAGAGCAGTTTTAATTATATAAATGTACAATTGCATTTTCCACATGTTATTCATACATCATATTACACATTGCTTTTCATTCCAATGAATGGAATTGGGGATAAACTGAACTGAAACCTTTTTTTTTTTTTAACTAAAATAAATCTAAATTAAATTCTAATGAAACGTGTACACATTTTATTCTATGGTACGACACTACGGTAATGTGGTGAATGCTGCAATTTACTTCTGGATCCGCACATATGTTTGAATAAAGATTATATCATCTACGTAAGTGTACTGTCCACACAAAAAAAAACAGATATTAAATTCTAAAGTAATTAGCTTTATAATTATAGGAAACGAAACTTACACCAACAATCTGGTCATCGATGATTTTGCGGATGTATTTGACTTGTTTTTCTTTGCCGTCGTGATTCCATCGCTCTTTACTGACAAAATTGCCGTCCTCGATACTGTGTGATGTCTTCAATAAGGAAATAAAAAAAATAAAGTTATCTGTCTGGTAAAAATAAATAAAAAGGTCACCATAACACTTCGACCATCCACAGTTATGAATTCGAATTCTTCGTCTAATTCGAACGTTAATTTGATCGTTTTTATGAGTATCCTAAATTCAGCGGCGAGTAGTCTAAATTCAACAGTAACAGTAGTTGGCCCCTGAATGATTATTTCTACCTCGGATATTGTTGAAGGCGCAAACATCCTAGAAATAGTTAGAATCAGTCAAAAAGTGTATGTTGAAGAACAAAAATGGAATAATAGGAAAATACGGTACCTCTCCAAAATGCCAGCACCTATGCACAAAAAAAGTATGATTTAGTCATTTTATGTTTCAATTCTTTCTCTTGTAGCTGCGGTAAAACAAACTTTTTGTGTTTGTTATAACACAATCTAAAAATTCGATTTCTTCAGTAGATTTTGCTGCTTTTTCAAGTGATATTCTTTTCAGTCAAAGCAACTGCATACGACGTCCTATTAATTATTTCTACATTGAAATACAATAATAGTTGAATATAATATTCATTTATTATTTCTTAACACACAAAGTGGGTTTTACAGCAGCTCCCCTCTCCCCAATTCTCTTTTCCAGAATGAACCAAGTTGGGGGGGGGGGGATTTAAAATTTCATTCTGTCTTCTATTCTGTCTAGTCTGAGACGATAGATTTCTCGATCACTAATTTAGTACACATTGATATGTTAAGTAGGTATTTTGAAATTCGAGTTTATCTATTTAACGCAATAAGTATTACGGCATTCAGCAATTTTTAAAACAAAGAGCCTTTGTTACTAGCCCGAGGCGCAAATTTGTTAAGGAAATAAAAAATGTAGGTTTCAAATAAAAAATTAAAAGTTAATAAAAATAAATTTAAATATTAATATATATAGTTTATGGCCTCTGCGGGGGACACCCCTCGGCAAAATACGGTTTCAAATGGTCAGCCAAAAGAATTTCGCCAAGAATTTCAATTGCTAAAAAATAAGCTTAATTTAAAAAACAGGGTGAACACATACCAATAAAATATTGGTTTGTGGACATCCCTTTCCAAGCATGGTACTGTGTGGCTAGATGATTAATAGGCAACTTACCAAGTGCTATCAGAAATCTGTCCAAATGCTCATCCTGACTGTGTAGTATCCAGTTCCCAGCAAAGGGCTCCATCGGATTCATTATAACCGTTTGACTGCCGTTTACCGCGTCAAACCCCTGCAAACTTTTCTCAATAGCACCCTATTACAAAATGGTTGGAAAAAAAAAAATATGATAATCGTAGTAACAAATGTAAGGTAACTGAATACAGGCCGATATTCTTTTAAATTTTTCTATTAATTCAAATTTTTAGAAATGAAAGAAAAGAATAATTCTATGGCGTCATAATATAAATATTAAGGAACTCCTCTTTCTAAAAAGGTTTATTAAATATTAGATGTGATGATTTTTTCGTTTTATGAACGATATTCATGATTGCCAAATTTTTGTTTACTTTTTAAATAATAAGGGATGAAATTGTGCAACTTAGTTTTCACTTTAACCTTCGAGCGGCTGTTCGTGCTTGAAAACAGGGGAAGAAGGACAAAGCTCGCTACGACTCCCAAGCTGATTAAGACGAAAGCAATCATAAATCCGATAATTATTGCAGTAATCCTTTTCGTCTTCCTAGTGCAGCAGCAAGGACCTGTATCGTTCTTCGGTGGTGAACCTTGTTTCTCCAGTAGAGGAGAGGATGAGCGTGGCTGCTGTAGCTGGTCTCGCACGGTGGTTTCGCCAACAATTACATTCATCTCCTTTTGGTGAACCTGTATGATGCGTAATCAACTAATTTTTTACTACGATTTACGTGGCAAAGCAAAAACTGTTTGTAATCCTACTTCTTTTTTAAACATGGCTGTTATGTGATTTTAACCCCAACCCAATTCTTCCCTCCCAAATTTAGTTGCAGAAGGATGTACTTACTTTACTATTCTTTATAAGATTGTTTTAAAAAATCAATCACAAAAAAGATTCCACGAAGTTGCAAGTTATTTCTTGTTATCTGATCAAAAACTGAAAAGTGAGTGACCACCAGTGAAAACCCCCACTTGAATTTTATATCAGAATCGGCAAGAAATTCTTTCTTATTTGTGCTGCTGCTGCTGCAGTATGACAAATGTCCCCTCCTAATCGTTACATACGTTTACTCCGGTAAGCAAAAGAAGGCCTTCAAAAAGTTTCATGTCGACTTTCTCCCTACACTTCGTATTGCGTAAATAATCATTGCATTGCATACATCCTCCATATACATACGCCTATCACCGCTTGACGCGCAGTTTACATAGTTACCAAGTCAGAAACATTAAATCCGGATGAGATAAAATTTATTTCGATACCACAGGTCCTTTAACGTCTTATTCCAACCTGGAATGACTCTCAAAGCCTTTATTTCATTCGATTTTGCCCTTTTTTGACGTTTTATTATTCTTCAGTGTTAACTCATTTCGTTTGCTTTTCGATTGCACCGTCTTAACAATCGTTTCGTTAGAAATCGAGGAGAAGGGGGGGGGGGGGGGGGGGACCTTGGGTGGGAGGATGATACCTTGATGAAAAAGATCTAAAGCAAACGAAACGGATTTTTTGGGTTTTTCAATCATAATTTACCCTTATTTGATCAGAATTTTTAAAACGATGTACTACGCAACGCCGAATCGTTTAAACTTACTTTCGTTATGTACATATTGTTATTGTTGTTTCCTTTCAACACCACATATATATGGAAACAAGAGCAGACGACACTTTTACATAAGCTGGCTATGCTTGGGCCTTTGGGTTTTCAGGATTTTTGGCTTATGATTACTCTTAAATCAATAAGGTTTGTATTTTGGCGTTTACAGTCAGTTATATTATAAGGTGGGATCTGGTTTCATTTACTAATTATGTAAATATGTGTAATTAAACCTACAGATAATATTTATATGTAATATTGAATTAATAACATGTCAAGGCCCGGTAAGCAATAACGACCTTGGCGAGAGGGGCACCCACGAAGCGTTCCCCCGACAAGCGGAGTGGGAGTTTGTCCGGCGGAACACACTTTAGGACACCCCAAGGCTGTAGCGTATAGGCTGTATAGGGATACCCGCCTCTGATATTAAAAAAAAAGTCTTTAAAATATATTTTCTTTACATTTGTTAATTGGTTGCTAAGCGCTGCTATACCGAATTCATTAAATACGTTATGCTTTGTATAATATACGTTATACAATGGTAATAGAACGTACTTAGCACCTATTATATATTAGCATTCGAACGATTGATTAATATAAATAAATGAAACGCCTGCTTAAACCGAGGGACGATAATTAAAAGATCTTGTCAGAAAGTCTTATAAAATTTGTTCTATACAGTATATTGAGGCCATTCTGACCGGTCGAGACTTAATATATTGTATTTTATGCATAACAGAAGAAAAAATACGCACTTATTTAAACCGCCTTTCAAACTAAGGGTAACTTTCCGCTTTTAACCAATTGACAAACCACGTGATAAAATACCTATTTGTCCAACTATTTGCTGCTTTTCGCTAGTCAAATTGAATCCGTGAAGGGCTTTCTCTCATCATGATTGATGGTTCTTGTCGGTTATTTTGTGGGTAATAAAAATATTGTATGGATACTTACTATTTGTTAATATAAATATTGTTTTAAATTAAGTTCTTATAGTAATTTTAATTAATTGTATTCTTTTAGTGATTGTCCTTATAGCCCGACGTACTTATGGCACATTTTACTCAAAGCAATTTTTTCGTCCTGGTGTCCGAAGTTCTAATGTCTTCCGTCCTTATGTATTCAACCCCACTAGTCCTTGTGTCCAATTTTACTTATGTGCCGTTGAGCTAATGAAAAAATGACTTGAAGTAAAAGTTTTTACTTATAATTATTTATTTTTACAGCCCAAAGTTCTTATATCAAATTTTGCTAGTGTATTGCCATTTAAATGGCCGTTCTTATATCCCAAAATAACAAATTTCTTCCGTCCTTGTGGTCGGTTCCTGTTCCTTTCCTGGTATTTTAAAAAATTGAAAACAACAGTCGGTATCAGGACGAACCAAATTACGACTCGGACTTTTTGAGGTCGACATCAAAGATTTTTTAAATCATTTTTTATATCAATTCAGAGTCGAATTGGAAATAATAATAAAGGTATAGTATTATAGTAATACATCCTTGAAAAAATAAAATTTTCAGTAAATAGTACAACTCAAACTCTGTATATCCCAAATGTAATGCCGTTTTATTTTTGGGCTATGTGACCGTTAACCATAACTATCTTCATTATACCCTTTACCCTGTTTACACTGAGAGGGTTATCTTTAAACTGAGTTTATTTATATGTTTATCTCAGAAATTAAAATTTGATGTGAGACCAACGACGTCATTTTTGGTTTAATTCCATTTTCATCCCGAACTTTCTAATTTTCTTTAATCTGGCAGTTATGTTTTACTAACGACAATTAACTGGTTTACTGATGTGACCACAATGCAGATTTTGATAAATTTTCTGATTATTGTGATTCTTTGGTAGGAACTCTAAGGGGAAACTGGCATAAACCAGCCCTCTCCCTCCTTGTCTTTCACCCAATCAGGCGAGAGGCGGCAAACCGTGCTTTCCTAAGGGGCGGAGCTTAATTTAAAAATTCACGCAGAAAACGGCGGTTATCACGCTAATTACTCATTTTTGAGCATTCTTAATGTGATACCGCGACTCAGCGTAAAAGTTCGCGTCGGATAGTCAAATTTTAAAAAAATCAGTCAACTCCCCTATTGTTGTTATTTATCATATTGTGATGTACCCAGAGTCCTTAAAAGGACTCCGAAGAGAGAGCTGGAAATAAACCGGCGAATTTATATATTAAGTGTGTGGCTATATTACTTTTAATTAACCAGCAAAATTGTAAGAAAGGAAACGAAATGATAAAAATGAGAACATTATGAAATTGTTATGCTGCACTCTCATATCACATATTGAGATTCAAATCCTTTTGTAGTTAGGCATGAATCATTCCACATATGAAAAATCAGTACAGCAAAGTAGGATGCCAGAAGAAAATCGTATCAAACAGCACCATCAATCCTGATCGAAAATTGACCGGACCAACTTCTTTACTAATGGATGTCTATTGTAATGATTAGTCAAAATATGCAATTTGATTTCGCAATGATGAATATTTTCTAAAAAAATTCTAAAAATAAATTTTAGGTGAGCATCTTGCTATAAGATAAATGTGATCTCAAATTTAAGAGTCACACTATATATGGCCGTAGTCCGTTTATTCAGGTGTCCCTTGTATGAGAAACATTTCTTTCTTTCTGTGTGTATTCACAAAATAAAGCAAAGTAATTTTGAGATCGACAATAGCGACGTAATGCTAGCACAATATACATAATGATATTGTAATAGAATAAATTGAAGTAGTGAAACTATTCCTTTCAATCGTCCATTATATGAAACTATGGGGCGTTATTAGTGCCTGAACTGAACTTAGGGATATAAAAAGGATTGTTTCTTTGCCAAAATGAAAAGTAACAAAATGTGTCTTTCCATTAAAAATCACAGGTCGCGTTGGGATTGTTAAATAATTCTCCCAACTGCGGTTTTTCTGCGGGCGTTCACTTAATCGTCCTTAAATTTGAGTATATGTTAGATCAATATGTTATCAATCCGTGAAAAATCAGAAAACAATCTAGCCCAAGTTTGTACCACTTTTTTTACTTTTCCCTTGATGCCTTTAACACGGACTCTTATAAGGAATCAGCTAGGGTATTTAAAACTTCTGCTGACTACTGTATGCTGTTTTATAATATATTCCAGATTAAAACTCATTTAATCATCATCGCGCACCATCAAATGCTTCAAAAATCTTCATTTAAAATCCAATTTTAATCATATGAAGCTTTATAAATGAACGAATAAATCATTATACTGATGTATTATTGTTTAAATATAGACTCCATCTTTTAATTAAAAGAAGAACAAAGCTCATCGAATCGTTCGTGAAAGCGATGTATTTCATTCTAAAATTGTACTGGAGTCTATTCGATTTCTTTAATTTAACTGCTTTATTTCAGCATTATTGTTGCAATTCATCTAGTTTTTTAAAGCATTTATTGTTGCAATTCCTCTGGTTTTTCAAAGCATTTATTGTTGAAATTTATCTGCTTTTCAAAGCATTATTGCTGCAATTTATTTGCTTTGTTTAAGCATTATTATTGCAATTTATTTGCTTTATTTAAGCATTATTATTGCAATTTATTTGCTTTATTTAAGCATTATTATTGTAATTTATTTGCTTTATACTAAGCATTATTATTGCAATTTATTTGCTTTATTACAGAAAAACTATTGCAATTAATTGCTTTATATTTGCATCATTTTTGCAATTATGTGCCTGATAAGTGAATCCTACTTTCAATTCATCAGCGGTCACAGTCAGTCTGATAGAAACAACTGAATCTGACTGAAGAACTTCTCATAGAATTTATCTCGCTTTTATACAAATTTTCCCCAACCACTCCCACTTCATTGCGGGAGGAGCTTAGAGTTTAGAAGAGTGGGAAAGAGTTTATAACTTCTAACGTTCCTTAACTAAATGAAATGTATGAGGTAATAATTGTACTCTTCGTTTCAAAAAAAAAAACTTTGGAAAAAGATTAGATACGTTGTATTCATTACGTTATTAGCGCCGTTCGTTTTTTGTGTTATTAGCACTCTTTTCTCAAATTGGAAGTACCAAATATGTACTTGGCATGATTGAATTTTTACAAAAATATAAGATATTAAACCGTATACGGTGATGAAACCTCAAATTGATTTAATTGAGTTGTATTGTGCAGAGTAAAGATATCTATAAAAAAATAATAATAATGAGCGTAAGTGACATGTACATACATGATAATATAAATAATGCGAATAGCACCAGTGTGGGTGGGAGTATATCATATGTACACTGATGACTATCATCAGCACAAGATTCAAAACAAAAGGAATATCTGGAAATAAAGACATGAAAAGGAGCACCGGGCATAAGCAGGTCTGGAACTATATGATCTCATGTTAGGTAGGAAAGGTGGAATGCAGAAAAACACACACACACGCACAGTAGATTATGAATCACGCTGATTTTTTAATCATAATTTACCCTTATTTGATCAGAATTTTTAAAACGATGTACTATGCAACGCAGAATCGTTTAAACTTACTTTCGTTATGTACAGTACATATTGTTATTGTTGTTTCCTTTCAACACTACATATATATGGAAATAAGAGCAGACGACACTTTTACATAAGCTGGCTATGCTTGGGCTTTTGGGTTTTCAGGATTTTTGGCTTATGATTATTCTTAAATCAATAAGGTTTGTATTTTGGCGTTTACAGTCAATTATATTATAAGGTGGGATCTGGTATCATTTACTAATTATGTAAATATGTGCAATTAAACCTACATATAATATTTATACATAATATTGAATTAATAATATGTCAAGGCCCGGTAAGCAATCCCAGGTAGCACGGCAATGTCGTTACGACATCGTTTTGGTCTCGTATACGATATCGTAGGGGTACCGTTCCGATATCGTTCCGACTCTTTTTGTCATCGCAGGAACATCGTTACGGTAGGCTTTTGCGCCTTGTTCCCATGTCACAAACAATATCGCAACGACATCGATGTAAATATTTTGTTTGATGAAAAATTTGGTCACCTCGAGTAGGACTCGAACCATCAACCTTTGGATTACAAGTCAGACGCGCTACCACTGCTATATGAGCACCTTTACATTATCGTTGAAATTAAGCTATATATATGTTTCATTGCATTTCCTGTCTTAAAGTTACGAATGATGCTAAGCATTTAAATTATTATAAATAAATAGTTTATCGTTAATATTTCTTAATTCTGAACAATACTAAATAATTAATTTACATGCAGTACTGTGACTCAGATTCGGAGATTACAGATCACAGCAGTACCGATCAACTTTCCGTCCAACGTCAGTTTACTGTACATGACTCTGCCCCAATAAACTACCCTTGATCTGATTAAAGCAATCAAACTTGGATTTGGTCGGGACTCATTCACCGGGTGACCCCACTTTAGTGCCGGCCTTGGGATCATCCAAACCCCGTCCCTAACATGCGGTCACACCGGCACTTAAAAAATACCGTCAAACTTCGTGAATTTGATAGAACATTGCTTTCTACGATTGAAATTGTCAAGACATTTTTTTTCAAGTTGAGTCCCGCTTCACCGGCTGACCCACTAAGGTCCACCGGACTCCAAGTGGTGTTGCGCCCGATTAAGGTTTAAACGGGACTCGTTAGCAGAACACTCATCCAAACTAAGGATAAATTATAAACAAGTCTACAAGAGCCAAGCAAATGATAACTTCGATCAAATCAAAGGAACTAGCAAAGTCGAAAAAATTAACAGTTTTATATTAATACTGGATTTAAAAAAAAAATTATTCGGTATCGCCACGACATCGTAAAAATTTAATGAGAATTTTTAAACTATTTATTAAAACAGTATCGTTCCAATGTCGTTTCGATATCGCTGTAGTCGTGATATCGTCACGATGCCGTGGTGATGCCGTAACGATATCCAGTGCCACCTGGGAATAACGACCTTGGTGAGATGGGCACCCACGAAGCGAGTCCCACGACAAGCGGAGTGGGAGTTTTTCTGGCGTAACACACTTAGATAGAAAAGCTCGCTCTTGGTAAAGTAATTCAGTCGAAGACTGAATTAAGGCCCCCGATCCTTTAGAGAATACAAAAGAGAAAATGAATAAATATTTGTTTGGTGAACGAAAATTTTCGTAATTTTTTTAAAGTTGTAATAACAATTTATTTTCTCATAAAAATAGCATTGTATTTTTACAATCGAGTACAAGATGATAGTTCATCATTTCCATTAGAACGCAAAAATGGAAGTTGCCGCTGGTAATTCATTAATATTTTTCACATTTGGTAGTGATTCCTAGAGTCTTGCAAATGCCCATAGGTCATCTGGATCTCAGTCTTTGTTAAAGCTTAGTGGATACAGCTAAATATCAAGTCATGATTCCTCTTAAAATCTTGCTTGAAGAAAAAACTGTTAACACTTTGGAGAGCCCACATGCAAATGGTTAGCTGGGTGAACCCACAGCTTACTATAAGGTGTCAATCGGAGACCATTTTTAACATAAGAATGAAACATGTAAGAATAAAGATTTCAGATCTAACATTTTAGATGTAACATTTAAATTGTCTCCATTCAAGCGTTCCGATCACCTCAGCAGTTACTTAATATATTTTGCTAGCCACGGCTTCACCTATCGCTTTATACTTGGTTAATTGGAAATATTCGTCATTGCTTATATGATATTATAATTTTATGTCTCATATATAAATTCTAGTGATTGATGAAATAAAGACACGCTACGTAACAACCGTCATCGGAGAAAAAAAGATTTAAAATTAGGAACGTAACAAAAGGGCATGTACAGGCACCCGCGAATTAATCCCCGGCGTCCGCCAGGGGGGTCCAGGTAGCCCCATAAGGCTAACATGGGAGTTACAAAGACGAGTTACAAAAAACGGGAGATCAATATGCGGATGCCTGTACTCGGCTACAACCAGAGAGAGAAGAAAACTTTTGTATTATTTTTCCTCCCAGTTAAAATAAGATAATATACAAGATACAACTTTAAACTTTAAAAAACTCAGGATCACAAGATTACATAATCCCGACCACTCCCGCTGAGGAAGGTTAACCAGGAATAACTTTACTGCGGACTGTCTCGATCGAACGGTTTAACAATGAATCCAGTAAAAAAAAAATTATTTGATCGAGTTCGTGACAAAACGTATAAATAATACCCCAAATACTTGGCCTAGATTGTTTTCTGATTTTTCACGGATTGATAACATATTGATCTAACATATACTCAACTTTGAGGGAGACCAAAATTTTTTTTTTTGCTTTCACAAGACAATCTAATTTTTTTCTGGCTTGACTGTTATCATTTCCTTCAAAGTATATATAAGTAAAAAGGAATATATTATTATATAAAATATAAGCATTAAGGAAAAAAAATTTAAAGACCATTTGATGTAGTATCTAACAGTTATTAGTTAAAGTCTGTTAGACCCCTTTCATTCAATTAAAAATGCGATGATTAAAAAATGGTGATGGATAAAAATCATTTCATTGTCGCTCCACAGTGGTTGCACAATTTATTAAAATTATAACAATTAATTATTTATATTGTGCTAGCATTACGTCGCTATTGTCGATCTCAAAATTACTTTGCTTTATTTTGTGATTACATACAGAAAAAAAGAAATGTTTTCTCTTACAAGGGACACCTGAATAAACGGACTACGGCCATATATAGTGTGACTCTTAAATTTGAGATCACATTTATCTTATAGCAAGATGCTCACCTAAAATTTATTTTTAGAAACTTTTTAGAAAATATTCATCATTGCGATATCAAATTGCATATTTTGACTAATCATTACAATAGACATCCATTAGTAAAGAAGTTGGTCCGGTCAATTTTCGATCAGGATTGATGGTGCTGTTTGATACGATTTTCTTCTGGCATCCTGCTTTGCTGTACTCATTTTCCATATGTGGAATGATTCATGCCTAACTACAAAAGGATTTGAATCTCAATATGTGATATGAGAGTGCATAACAATATCATATCATATCATATCACTTCGTTTCCTTTGCTATAATTTTAATCAAAAGTAATATAGCCACACACTTAATATATAAATGCGCCGGTTTATTTTCAGCTCGCTCTTCGGAGTCCTTTTAAAGACTCTGGGTACAACACAATATGATGAATAACAGCAATAGGGGAGTTGACTTATTTCTTTTATTTTACTAGGTTTGTTTGCTTTAGGTCTTTTTCATCAAGGCACCACCCTCCCCCCCCCCCCCCAAGTTTTATCCCATTCGGATTAAATGTTTCCGACTTGGTAACTATGTAAACTGCGCGTCAAGCGGTGATACGCGTATATATATGGAGAAGGTAAGCATGTCGCATCTTCAAAGCCATAGTATAACTATATACAATAACGTCTTAGGCCATTTTATCCAGGAAACAAATTTGGTCGAAGACAAATGTTCTTATTTCGAAGACAAATTTTTCCAGACAGATTAACTTTATTTTTTTTTATTTCCTTATTTAAGACATCACACAGTATCGAGGACGGCAATTTTGTCAGTAAAGAGCGATGGGATCACGACGGCAAAGAAAAACAAGTCAAATACATCCGCAAAATCACCGATGACCAGATTGTTGGTGTAAGTTTTGTTTCCTATAATTATAAAGCTAATTACTTCAGAATTTAATATCTGTTTGTTTTGTGTGTGTGGACAGTACACTTACGTAGATGATATAATCTTTATTCAAACATACGTGCGGATCCAGAAGTAAATTGCAGCATTCACCACATTACCGTAGTGTCGTACCATAGAATATAATGTGTACATTACATTTAACATAATAATAACATGTACATTTATTTTAGTTAAAAAAAAAGGTTTTAGTTCAGTTTATCCCCAATTCCATTCATTGGAATGAAAAGCAATGTGTAATATGATGTATGAATAACATGTGGAAAATGCAATTGTACATTTATATAATTAAGACTGCTCTATCCTTGCTATCCTTTTCTCCTGAAAACACGACGATATTGGGATCGCTGGAACGCCTCTTTTACAGAACACTGGTGGCTTCGTTCTTCAACTATGAGAAAGTATTTAAAATCTCACCATTGAAGCAAAAACGATTATCGAATCGAATATGTAGGATTCATTATCATCCATAAATGGAGAACGTCGCCAAATAATGACGAAGTAGTGAAAATCAATCACAGATAACTTGGCCGAAATAATCATCTTGGGCAAGTAGGCTACATACATGGTTGGTTGTTTTAGCTACAAAATTATAGATTTGAGAGGTTTGCACCTTCTTAAAGTTTAATTTCATTCTAAATGACAATAGGGAAAAGGGGTCCAAACATTAAAAAAAATAGAATAAACAATACAAAAAATAGAGAATTTTTTTCATATACCCCTCTGAAAAAGAGGCGAGACCCAAAATCCCCGCTTTGACGTCATACGGTAGAAAACAAACTTTTCGGCCATAAGAGCCCATTTTAAAATGGGTATATTTGACTTGATTGAATGAATAATTCATATTATTTGTGTATTTTTTCACAACTGAAATTATATATGCAGATTTCCAATCCTGCTAATTCCTCGAAACAGTTTATTTCACTAGACGGATTTGGTTGAAATGTTCAAGTCCTAGGAATCGTCCGCAATAAAGGGCTATTGCAAGCGGATTCATTATTTTCGCAATCGATCTGGTTATCATAGAGTTCTTTAGTGGACGTAGCAGTCTCACGTTTTTTCAAATAGAGAAGTTATTGCAGCTTAAAACAAATGAATGCCTAAACTTTTTTATAAATCAGTTTTCTCGATTGAAATCTCGACTACAATCTAAAAATAAACGAGCAAGAAGTTTTCTCGTATTTTTTACTCTAGGAAGTAAGCCAGCCGAGTTTGTTATCACTTGATTTCATATTTCACGCCAAATATGATCATTTGGGAATTCGTGAAACGATATTCCTAACCTTGTCTCCTATACCATCACAACCAACATCTGTACAAGAACGATGCACGCTTATTGCGTAACAAAGTTAAAGATTTTTATACCTATTTCAGATCAAAATTGTATAAGCAAGCAATCAAAACACCCGTCATAATCTTCTAAAACTTTTTCGGTTGATCATAGGTAATAATAGTTTTAGTTCAAAATTATCGACATACCCAAATTTCATGTCAATGCTAGCTCAGTGCTAGATAGGGCTCCTATTCGAATGAAAAATATTCGTTTCCATTTGAATAATTCAAATATTATTCATATTTTTATTCATTTTCGCGTCGGCTCATTCATTTTTATTTATTTGATACTGTAGCCTATTCATTTGAATGAACAGGAACCATTCATGAATATTTTCGAATAACAACTTTCTTTTTTTAAATTATAAACTCAATAGATATTGACCATTTCGGTTAGAATCTAGCCGCGAAAGGCGCTTCAGTCATACAGAAGCTTATCTGAACTCAATTTAGTCTGATTTTTGTGTTGGGAAAGCTGACGAAAGGCTGGCCACAGCTATGCATAATGGCCAGAGATTACATATGGCTATTATGGCCACCAGTGACTAGTGCTTCAAGTGAGCGATGTTTTTTCCAGTGGAATAGATCTTTTAGGAGTAGCACGACACAGCAGGTTGCCAAGTATGATGCAGTATTTCATTTTACTCCGTTCGTGGTATCGAGCAAGTATTATTTCCGATGATCCCTATGCTATTTCCCTTCAAATTGCTGGCCCATCTTATTTACCAGGCCAACGTGAGTTTGATCCCGTCATGGTTCCTCATTCTACCCATTTTACTATAGCAAATATTACGAGCAGTGGTTCTAAATCAGATAATTGATCAAAGCCCCTCCAAAAAATGTGTAAAGACCCTCTAAAACGATATATAAAAGATAAATATAATACAACAGCAAATTTTCTAAGAAATTTCTTCATTCAGGAATAATTTGAATATATTCAATTAAATTCATCATTTATTCAAGTATGACGTTTGAATACAAATATTCATTCACTATTTTTTTTTTAATAATATATTCATTTGAATGGCCAAAAAACCGATGAATTGAATTGAATAGGAGCCCTAGTGCTAGAGTCCTTGGCTGGAAAGCATAATGTCATGGCTCGAGCCTTGAAAAGAATGGCAAATTCTCTTCTTTAAAAAAAAATTAATGAATATTGATTTCGGAAGTTACCGTCAGAGGCGCGACTACTGCGTCAAAGGCGAGCAGGGACTCCTGGAAAATCTTTCGATTTCGAAACAGAACTTATAAAATACCTTAAATTCCGACTCACGGGTAAAAATTCGGAATTACGCAGTCATACTAACAACGTAGGCCATGCTTCCATATTTCCATAGAACAAGGTGAACGGGGATTTACGCTAAACTCCAATCCAGTGCATCTGTAGAGATCCTTTTTAACATTACTATG
This sequence comes from Chydorus sphaericus, assembly GCA_030141595.1. Taxonomy (NCBI): domain Eukaryota; kingdom Metazoa; phylum Arthropoda; class Branchiopoda; order Diplostraca; family Chydoridae; genus Chydorus; species Chydorus sphaericus. The sequence goes on from CM057931.1 coordinate 419,578, forward strand.
GTGATTTTCTCTAGTGAAATACCTCGTTTGTGCGAACAAAATGCTCATACACACTTTATTTTCTTAGAACATCTTAAAATATATAGTGAACTATTATGGTAATTCGTCTAATTAATCTAATATAAATGTGATTTTTTTTAATTCATATTATTTTTTTTTATTTATTCCAAAATTATTTTATTTGAATTTTGTTTTTATCTATTTTTTAAAAATAAATTGGGCAAACACTGCTTCACAATTTTAAAATGTAATCAGTCGTTTGCTGGAAAAATTGGGACAGTTCTGTTTTGCTTGATTAACTCCTCTCTTGGTTGTGGCCTAAAGGAATATAAATTTTGAGTCTCCTTTACTTGAGTACTTCTTTTACTTCATTTGATTTATTTGATTTCCTTTGTTATGAAATTATGAAACAATTATTGTATCTAAAAGAATTTTTTATTATTTTAACACTGGTTTCCTGAGCGAAGGGGTGCTTTATGGGCCTGATTTTGTGGAGAACATGTTCAAAATTGAAGCCGGAAAGCAATTTTAAAAATATTAATTTGGAATTTTTTCAAAATTATTTTTCAAAATTTCTTTCAACTGCCCAGTGATTTCAGAAGATAAAATCCGTTTTGCTGTTGAAATGGTTCATAGAACACAACTCTTTTTACATAACTAATTTAAAAAGAATATTATTGAAAATAATAAAGACGCGGGGCTAAAATATGGTATTAGAAATTATAAGCATTTCAATTTGACAGATAATCTGCTTCTATGTTATAATTAATTGAAATATCTATATTTACCGCGCGTACTTCAATACTCCTTTGATCCTTTTGAAATTTTTGCTGTCATCTTTGGGGAACTAAGGACGAAATAGAATTTATTGTTTTACGAACATTCTAAGGAACGCATGGATTTTACCTTGCATTTGAAGACAAAGATGCTTCTTCTGCTTGATTCTTTGTAGATGAGGATGCATTAGCAGGAACAAAACGAATAATTTTTTCCAAATTTTGGAATGGCATTTCAATAAAGATAAATAAAAAAACGGAAAGAATCAGGGTGAATGCCAACATGCCCAATGCGGCAATTGTGATGTTAAGTAGGTTAACGCTGAATGGCGTCCGCAAGTAGGATAAGTAAATAGTATTGAGGGTTAAATTAACCAAGTATATGGGATAGCTGAGCCGAGAAATGGGCACAAACATCTTGCTTGACAAAAATTCATTGAGCATTCCTACCAAATAACGTTCTATTATCAAAACCAGAGATGTCTATTTCAAATTCTTTTACCTCCGTATCCGTGAAAGCAAAGGAATATGATCAAGGCAAGAATTAAAGACCACCCAGTCCGATAAAAAACACCGTAGATCAATTCAAGGAGAGGGGTTTTGACTTCAAAAGTGTTTCCGTTAACGTTAAGGTATGGGCCATAGATAATCATCACCAGGATCATTCCAGACAATATCCAGATGGGCACTAAAATGCTCTTGCAAAAGAAACAAGGATAACATCTTAATAGATTAAAGCTGGTTATGTTCATTATTTAAAAAGTATATATAAATAATAAAATAAATTTATTTATAATTGTATAAATTGATCAAGTAACATTTCCAAAAACATACTTTTTTAATTAAAATTTGTGCATTCTTGGTTCGATGTAAAATCCAGCCAAGCATGATTCCAACTAGGTAAGCTGGGACTCGATTAAAAGTCTGGGTGTAATAGTACTGGAAGTATTTTTGTAGCTGTTTCCTCATTGATCTAAAAAGTAAAGGAGCTATGTTATTGTTACAATCCAAAAAACAGAGTTAAGTGCATTTTAATTACGCTCTAGATATCATGAAAAACAGAGGTACATCCCACTTTAAGTGAATTATGGTGGTATAGAAAAGTGAGGCCGATAACATCAAAAGAAACATGATAACCGGCCCAATTTTTCCAGGCCAACGCCATAGTGGAAACACTAGCAATGGACTCAGAAGAAAAAGTTGCATGTCCACAGCTGAATACCAAGTGTCTGGCATGCACTGAAAAACAAAAACGAAACTTTTAGAAAAAAAACTGCTGATTTAAAATGTTTGAAAAAAAAAATTAATGCGTCTTACAAAAGTAATTTTGGAATGGAAAATGTTGTTGATGTATAGCAGATGTGACCACCAGTAGGTTCGACAGTCTTCACTTTGATGATGAACTGTGTTCCAATTAGGCCCTGAGCCTAGGCGCCCTGCTAAAGTAGCTATGAAGAAGACGACCATTGAATAAAGAGGGGTAAGCCTACAATTTGTTTTAAAAAAAACATATGTTGCATTTGCTTATACTGATAGAAAATATTATGTCTATTGTACTGTTAGGTAAGAAAAACCACCTAAGAAAACGATGAATGAAGAAACGTAATATGTTGAAACGGCCTCGGCTAAAATCCTTGAGTAGGGAAATGCAACTTAAGATACCACCAATCAGGAGACAATTATCAATAATTAAATATCCGATGGCTGTCAATGGATAGTGTGTCCATTGTGACATCAACTAAATGTTACAATGAAAAGGTACGTAAAATCTACAATTGATTTAAAATAACTGTTTATGTTCACAAAAAAACTAACTTTAATCATATTTTCCTGATCAATCGGACGGCTCAGAGCAAATACCAATCCTGCTGTATGGAGGCAGGGTAAAGACAAACTAGTGAGTGCTTTGAGCCCATGTAAGCAAGTAATTTCATCATTTGCAGAAGCTTTAGCCGAGAGCCAATAACGGAAATTGTCAACTGCTGAAAAACATTTGAGAACTTGCATTGGTGTTGACTCTTGTGTGAAAATGATAAACGGAAACATCCATCCACACATTTTGTAGATAGTTGACGTTAGTACCAAACCAACGATGATGCACATCACAATTCTAACAGAACAAAGGGGTTAATTTGAAATTAAAATTTAAAAAAAAATAGAATGTGGTAAACTTAATGTAAATTACACGAATGAAATGGAAAGCCCATCAAAAGATGATTGTTCTTCGATTTTATGTTTTGTGTGACAATAGCGTTCGTGAGCGGCTGTATTTAATGAATACAGAACCAAGGTATCTGGCTCCTTTTCCAGTTGGAATCTTGTTCGGCCAATATCATGAGCAATCGCAAACTGAAGGTCATGGGCACTGCAAGACGACGGCAAACAGAATCCAATTATCAGATCTGTTACATTATCAAAATCATAAATGTTTTCCTTTTTTGTTGCTACAGTTATCGTGGGATGTTTTTCATTAAATGAATGTATGTAGCTTTCAGGACCATTCTTTGCCGTAAGAGACTGAGTAACAGGGATGGTGGATACAAATACGGAACAATATTGCCCATAGAAAATCCCAGATGGAGGCTTAGAAGAGATACATAGATCAAATTGCCCAGGCTCATCTAAAGTTCCTTTAGCGCCAGAAATCAAGTAACTTCTTGCCGCGTCAACAGGTACCTTCCCTGATGCCTGAAAAACTGTAAGACATTTGTGATGGTTCAAATAATAGTAATTTTTTTCTCATAGCAACGCAATCTATACCAGAAAAGTAAAAATTTGACTTCAACACCCATTTACATTTTCGAAGATTTTAATTCTGTAGCTTCCTTTACAATAAACATTAACTGCTTCTATTTCCAAAGAACGCTATTAAGATTTAAAAAGATTTTTTTAATGTTTTTACTGAAAAAATATAATTTAAAGTATTATATGTATATGATTTTAAAAATGTAATAAATACTTGATAATGCCCATTCTGTACGGTTTAAAATGGCCTTCGCTAGCAGGCGGCTATCTTCAACGCATTTCTGGCTGACGTGTTTTGCTTGGTCATTATTCATTAGTGCAGCAGTAGGTAGAAATGTGGACAATGAGGCAGGAAGATCTTCTTTGAGTGTCAAGCTAGAAGATGTTTGCTCATAATTCACCGATTGCGCGGCAGAACCAGTAATTGAGAAAATTACGAGCCAGCATGCTCCCAGAAAAAATGCGACAGAGAAACATGGAAGTGTTTGACTCTGCATTTTATATCCCTAGAAAATTAATTATAAATAAATGAGGGGTTGCCCACTCTTTCTCTCATGGTTCAGTCCGTAAGAAATATCTCATATCTTTTAACAGGGAAAGCGGGAAAAACGATAAAAGTCAGAAATAATATGTTAAAAAATGTTAAATATTTCTCAAGGTCGACTCATGCTTCAATCTAGTAAAGAATGGACAACCCGCCGCAATTAAATCTAAGAAAAATTATACTTTTTACCCAAGTAGACATTATTATCTAAGAACAAAGAAAAGTTTAAAAATAAGTGCAGAACTAGTTTTTTTAAGAAAAAATGTGCAAATCACAGTCGTTAAGCCAATAAACAAAGTGCGCATTTTTAAAAGGATATTACTGTTTGATGATTACACAATCGAAGCAATCTATAGGTCTATGTTGAAGAAATTTTAGTGCGGCAGTTATTGTCGCGAGTAGACTACGAACTGATGACCAAATGTTCTCTTACAAACATTAATATATTTTTATTATTTGATTTCAAAGCAACACAAGCACTTTTTCTATGAAACATGGAACAAACAATGATAAATTGCTTCTCATATGACGTTATCGTTCTCAGAAGAACACAGTAAGACCAAATCAGAATGAAACATTTGAAAAAATATGGATGATTTAATCAGCTGGCAAGAAAAACTGTCCCTTCGATGTATTTAGGAGTCCGTCGTTACATCTTGAAGGAGAATGACGAAACTATGCCTGATTACCTGCCGCCCGAATCAGTTTAATCAAATTCTATCTGTTACAGAAGACGATCAATGGCCTCTTTCTATTTCTAGCCGCTTTCAGTGTTTAAGCTATTCTAATAAATCAAAACAGTGATAGTGGGTAATTGGTTCTGGGAGTATAGCGAGGTGAATACAAATAAAACAAACATCGTTTTTGAGTAAATCAATAAACAGTCTGGTGATTTTCGGGTTTATTTTTGTCATTGATTTATTTATTTTTCTTCTTAATGATATGTCCATATATCATATAAGAGCCTACTTACACCGTTACACGTAATTTCTCAATAACTATTCATCACCACTAATGACATACGATGATACGAATACAGGGGAAGATAAAATAATGAAGTAAAAAGAGCAAAAAATAAATAAATTGAAATCATGCAGGCCATAAGACATGAAGTAACAGAAAATTGTATTGTACATATTTAAAGAATTAGAAAGAAAGGACTATTGACTATATGCGCACAAGTTTTTCAGATAATAATGAAACTAGTAAATATTACTGTAAAGAGAATTAAACAAAGATTATGGCCAGAAAAGAGACATTATAAGAAAGTTTACTACACACGAGATTTATATTTATGAGCAAAAGAGTTAGCCTAAAATCGAACACTCTTCGATAACGATGCAGCCAAGTATATTTTATACGCTTCAGAAGAAACAAAAGTATTTAAATAAAACAGTAATATATTTAGAAATATAGGAATTGAGAATTTTGCGCATGTAGTTACTAGATCGCATTCAACCTGAACTTACAAGATTAAGCAATCTCTAGGGACGCCTTCCTTCTCAAAAATGCATGAGTAACGACATTATTAGCTAAAAGTGTATTTACGGACACTTGAACCACTTTAGTACGTCATCATGGAAAAGAGCTCTGCTATGATCTAATAATAAATGTCAGCACCAAACCAGCGCTTATAAAATAAATAATAGTAAAAATAATTAAGTCATTTTTTATGTAATTCTAAATTTTCTAATTTGTTTTTATATTAGAAACGCAATTTAAAATTTCATTTAAAAAATTAGAAACAATAATTTATTCTTTTTATTGATAAGAAAAACAAATTTATAACTTTTTGTTTTTTTATAATTTCTTATTTTCTTAGGAATAAAACTAAAGGAAAAATTGAAAGCAGCTAGATAAAAAAAAAACCGATAAATTGCTTCCAAAAAGTCAATGTAAAAAATAACAACAAATGGTCTTTATGAAATATTTCGAGTTAGAAAGTATATATAAATATATGAATTCCTAGATTATAACAAATTCTATATTCATAATAAATTACTGCAATTCAATCATATTCATTTTCTTCGACGTCAACAAATGCCTTTTTGTGGATTATCTCCGATAGCACCAGCATTATATGACGGGAATCAATCAAGTTATTAAAATGAGACAAAAATGAATACATTTATTTTTTAAATAAGCCAGTCAATCATACAAGAAAGAGAAAATGGTTTAAACTTCTGCCTTATTTTCATAGTTGACTGAAATCAAAGCCAAAAGCCAAAATTTTCTATTTTTTTTTTCCTACCTGGCCTTTAATTTTCTCACAAAGTATAATGAAGGAAAGTCCCTTTTCAAGGCTAGGCTTGTTTTTTTTTTCTCCGGCGGCTTTATACGTTTCGTTTTTCGTTTATTGAGGCACTTAGACTAACCTTTTTAAAATAACACTTTTTGTTTTGTTTTCCAGCTTCATTTTGATTTACGGTTTAATTGGTTTCCCTGAAAAATAGGAAATACAATTTAAGTTTGAAGAAAAATAAGTTGCCGACTAGTGTAGTCCATGGGGAAAGCTACTAAAAAATTTGAAGACTTATAATTAACAATCTTGCTCAGTTTTTAAGATGATTCATAATTATATTACAACATGAATTTATAGATTGGTATAAGATCATATAATTACTGAGGCAAGCCAGGCCAGTTAGAATTCCAGATAAAGATCTTCTTCATCGATTTGTCGTACTTTGAAACAGGCAAATCTTCAGTGTTCGTCAGCCTCTTTTGATACTGCAAGAGATGATCGGAAAATGGCCTGTTATTCATCATATTATTGGTATCATTAGGAACATAAGCGAATAGACACGTTGAGTAGGGAACACTATCAGTGTTGTATTGCGTTGGTCCATCATGCAACGTTAGTTGGTAGTAGAATATTAGCACAAATGTAATACCACAAAATCCTGAAATGACAAACAGTCGACGATTCATTTTTTATAAAAACAAAGAATGAAACACTTTCAAATGCCACAAACTAACGAGCATGAGTGCATATAAATACAAGCAGATGCATAATAAAAATGTATATTACAGCAGCGTACGGTATTATTGTATAATAACTGCAATATGGGCGAGAAAGAGCTTTTTATCTTATTCATCATAAACTATACGTTAGAGATAAGCCGTATATATATCCAGTGAATATTAGGTATATTAATGAATAATCCCTATAGGTCTTACCACGTTCTAGCGGTTCGGAGTTTTTTTCAGATTTTTTCTCCGTTTTTGGCGGGATTTTGAGAATTTTTACGGTTTTGTTGTACAATTAAATTAGCTGTCTTTCTTACTTTCCTCTCAAATTAATTTTTATTTTTGAATGAGTGGAGCTTTTCTCCTCTTCTTTTCTATAATCACTAAATTAGTTTCCACAGTTGAATTACCGTTTATTATAACTAAAAACACAATCACTAACAATAATAATATGTTGCGATTTCATAGGCCTACAAATCAACATAGTAAACCGAATGCAATTTTCTACATGATTATCATTCCTAGGGAAGAGTCGTCTTTATAATCCCTTTCATCCATGTGTCATTAAGATGGCCACTGTCGGCACCTGACGAATCTGGAAAAGCTATGACTCTACAGGTTGCATCATCGCTCCACCATTTCTTCAGGTTCTTCACAACTGAAACTGGCTCCGAAGGATTGTGAAGTTTGGAGCAGAGTCCGCAGTAACCACGAGCAGAGGCTTCGTAAATGTTCAGCTCGTTGTGTTGCAGAGAGTATTCCATTGCGTAAGACTCCTTCCACCGGAAATATTCATTGTAAAGAGTATCATTCTTATCTAACATTTTCAAATAGTCCGCCAACTCTTTTACAGAAGGGAAATCCAGGGCGTTAATATAGGATTTAGGTGGTACGAATCGGTTGTAATTTCCGTGCAAATCCATCACGATCGGGACTACATCGAAGTTGGCATTGTAGAACATCTTCTCTGTGACGTAATCGAAGCACAACGAGTTCTCAAAAGCGATGACGAACTTGTAATCACGGCTCATCATCTCCCGGCATTCCTTCTGCTTGCCGTGCGCACATGTTAAATTACCACATTTACCGTAGATGTCCACGGGAATGTAGTTTTGGAGCCGATCGACGTATTCATTACGACCGTTCCATGCGAAACAGTTGGAAGCGATCCAAATGACCAATTTTGATTTCCCCTCTGCATAGTTTCCTTCAAAAGATCAATAAATTGGTTAGGCCTAATTACATATTAACCAAATTTTAAAAGCGAAATACTTTTGTTAAAATCTTCTTTTCGAGACCGTATCTCAGCTCCGGTGAGGAATCTGGTATAGCCGTAGGGGACCACGATGTCAGAGTCCCATCTATAAGTCATGGTCCAATTGAAAAAGTCGGAAGCCTCTGCCCACTTGGTCATGAAGGTGCTTGAACCAGGAGCTTCGATATTCCAGTAGATGTAGCGCTGATTTGGGGATCTTTTGACTGGTATCTGGTCAATACCAGCCCAGAACGGATCGTGAAAGACGATGGCGTCAAAGTGCTCTACATTAATACCAGATTCGTTCAAGTTTTTGCCTTGTGAGTCCCAAGGAGTGACTTGGCACTGCCAGACTGGGCAACCGTTGAGACGGAACCAATCTTTGCGATCATCACACAGAGGGCTTTGAGAAAAAAGTTGGTTTATTTTAAAATCATTGAATTGGTTCTAAACAGTATTTAAATGAATTACTTTGGTAAACCAGTCCAGGTCTCACTCCAAAGTAGAATCCTTTTCGTGGTTTTGATGTCGTACTTGGATAGTGGTAATTCCTCTGTTTTCATCAACAGCTTCTCTTCGTACCACAATTTATGCTCAGAAAATGATTTATTGACTAGCATAACGTTAATACTTTTTGAAATATTAGCAGTCACATTAGTTTGTGGAGTAGTATTATTCCCATTATTAACAGCTTCCTTGCATTGATGGCAACATAAAACGGTATCATTTAAAATATTAACGTCATTAAGTGATGGCTGACTAAGCACTAATTGGTTCTGAAAGTAAATGAATGAAAAAAAGCAGCAAAAACCGATAGTGATGAGCAGCACGATCTTGATCCTATTCGCCATCTTTTCAACTGCGAATTCGTTTAAGCTATACGAAACAAAACTGAGTCTACATTCTTCTGGTCAACAAAAGACGTGATGCAAATAGCAATAGACTGGTATAGAAAGGTCATAGACCCGCCATGAAGCTTTCTGACGCCCAGCACAGTCACTGTTATTGGTTATAGTTATAGAACGAACGGTTGAAATTTGAAGCTAAACGCTCCTTTAATATTACCAAGTTTATTACCTTTATTTAGGTAAATTTAGGCACAATATTTAAACATTCCGAACGCACAACACAACACATCACAGTGTCCACTAGAAGAGTAAAAGGAAAGAGAGGTAATGTGCTGCATATATTACCTCCTCCTAGAAGCAACAGATGTTAGGAAAAAAATATAGCCAGGGGGCGAGAGCCGGAGGATTGTTTTAAACACTTTAATAGCTTGGTTTCGGGAATTCCCACCGATAGTTTGCTCTTTCGAATACGAATAATTTATTCGAGCCTCAACCCTCTCATTACCGGAAAGTTTAATGGTAGGAATATGGGGTACAAGTTAATGAAACAATTACCAAATAGATGATGTCCTAATGTATAAATCCATAAACAAAGCTCTACTCATCGTCCCTAAAAAGGAATAATGCTGCTGGTTGATGGAAAAGAGTTAATAAAGTATAATTCAATACAGCGACATTATGATTCAATTGATTGTAACTTTGAGTTTCTTGAATGTTCTACTCGTACTAGCTGATTTGCTGATGTAAAGCTACATATAATATCTACGAGTTTGTACATATTTGGCTTATTTTAAGAAATATTTGTATTGCTTTTTATTCAAAAGCCCCTTTTATATATAACCAAATTTAATGTAATAAAGAAGTAGTTAAGTTATAAAAAGTGAGGACAGCATTATTATAACATTTGAACAAGTTAATATACAACATATAGAACTGATTTAAATGCGAGCTTATTGATGCCATTATACCAGATATGGAGTCTTGTATAGATTGTTTATACTGGAGGTCAGCAAAAGACTTGAAATAAATAACAGCAAGCTTTAAAGGTCGCAGCCCAGACAAGATCCTATATATAAAGGTCGCGGTAACTATACAATCTCTATAAAAGCGCTGCTGTTACGTCATTAAGAGGTCTTCAGACATCTTATAGCTCTTATTTAGGAGATGTAATATATGATAGGAACAATCGTATCGATTCCCATTTTGGCCAAAGACAGGTTTCACATACAGCAGGCCTTATAAGTTTTTTTTTCTTTTCTTCTTACTTAATAGGACTAATACGGAGCTAGATATTTCTCCAAGGTGGCGTTATTTTGAATTTTTTTCCTTAGTTGCGCCGAGGTGGAATTGATTTCAAGCTGGTTATATACTGACAGTGATTAGATATCAATTATTAAATCAATTAAATTTAATAAAACTCTGCTGTTTGATATAATCTTAACACAAGTACATACAAATCAAATTGAATCGATCTGCTGCACACAAATCGAATTGATGAAAGCAATAATACAAAGTTTTCACCAATGAAAGTTCTCAACTTGCCAAGTGTCATTATTAGACGATGGAAATGTGATGACTTTACACGTTGCGTCATCGTTCCACCATTTTTTAAGGTCCTTAACAATTGAAACTGGCTCCGATGGATTGTGCAGCTTGGCGCAGAGTCCGCAGTAGCCCCGAGCAGAGGCTTCGTAAATGTTCAGCTCGTACTGATGAAGAGAGTATTCCATCGCGTAAGACTCTTTCCACTGAAAATATTCATTGTAAAGGGTATCATTCTTATCTAACATTTTCAAATAGTCCGCCAACTCTTTAACAGAAGGGAAATCTAGAACGTTAATATAGGATTTAGGTGGGGCGAATCGGTCGTAGTTTCCGTGCAAATCCATCACGATCGGAACTATATCGAAGTTGACGTTGTAGAACATCTTCTCCGTGACGTAATCGAAGCACAACGAGTTCTCAAAAGCGATGACGAACTTGTAATCGCGGCCCATCATCTCCCTGCAATCTTTCTGCTTGCCCCTTTCGCAAGTCAGGTTGCCGCAACTGCCGTAGATGTCCACGGAAATGTAGTCCTGCAGCCGCTGAACATATTCATTGCGACCGCTTCTTGCTTTACAATTGGAAGCGATCCAAATGACCATTTTCGATTTACCCTCTGCATAGTTTCCTTCAAAAGATCGATAAATTGGTTTATATTACATATTAACCAATTTTTGAAAACCAAATATACTTTTAGTAAAAACTTCTTTTCGACTGCGGATCTCGGCGCCGGTGAGGTATCGAGTGTAACCGTAAGGGACCACGATATCAGAGTCCCACCTATAAGTCATGGTCCAGTTGAAGAAATCTGAAGATTCTGCCAATTTTTCAACAGAAACCCAGAAACCAGGTGCTTCGATAGTCCAATAGACGTAGCGCTGATGTGAAGACCTCTTGGCCGGCACTTGGCTGCGTCCGTCCCAGTACGGATCGTGAAAGACGATGGCGTCAAAGTCCTCCACATTGATGCCAGATTCTTTCAAGTTTGTACCACTTTCATCCCAAGGAACGACTTCGCACTGCCAAACTGGGCAACCGTAAAGACGGAACCAATCCTTTCGATCTTCGCAAAAGGGGCTTAACAAATCAATGTATCATATTATTCGTGAATATTAGATTTTTCATTAATATACTTTGGTAATCCAGGCCAGATATGGGTCCAAACCAGGATCTTTTTCGAGGTTTTGTCATACTTTGAAAGACTGAAATCTTCAGTGTCCATCATCAGCTTCTCTTGGTACCACAATTTATGCTCAGAGAAGGACCGATTATTAACTATTGCCTGATCATATTGCAGCATGATATTATGAGCGTTTATTATACAATGTTAAATGATACTTACATTAGAAAGTTCAGAAGTTGAATTATCATTTTGAAATAAGATAGTGGCAGTCGATTTATTGTTTATTATATGCTGGTCCATGCAAGGGCACAAACAGACGCTATTATTATTTGGTAATAAACTTATGTTACTCAATAATGATGATGATGATGCATCAGGCATAAGACGATAGTGCTGGATGGCTATTAGAAATGTAGATAAGCAACATAGGCCGATAGTGAACAGTAAAATCTTGATTTTGCCATTCCTAATACTCCGCCACATTTATATATATATTATATAACTATATATTTAAAATGGAATAATTAATTAGGCCTATAAATATGAAAAAAGAGAGAATTTTATATAGTTCTCGTCGTCATATTACCTGTGTGTGAATAGTTTGTAGTTTGCCTGGTAACTAAATGCTTATAATTATTTTAATATACAATATTGAAAAGCCTAAGAATATCAATGGAACTATTATATGTAATAGTGCGCCATATGGCACTCTCACACCTGCGCCAACACTCAACATGGATCCCTTAAAATATGCTGACAGTGATTTTACTTTTATTGTTAAAAAACAATTCTGTGATTTATTTTAAACAAGGAAATAAATAATCGTTCTATACTATAATGACTAACGCATAAGCTGATTAATAGTTAATGGAACGGCTGCTAATTCCCCCCACACACAACCGATTTTTTAAAAAAGCTTTATATATGAATATGAAGCTATTTTCGATCGAGTCTTTTTATGATATTTTAAGCAAATTCAGTAACAATGAAGTAATCCTTGTTGGCCGGTGGTTATTGGCATTAGCATCAGCAAAATTAGGTTGGAAACTATTATTTTTCATGCAATGGCACTATGGCAGCATGCACCATCATTTAAAATATTGTTAAGTGATGTAGCATCGTTTGATGGTGGCTGAAATTAATCCAGCTTTTCTCTGATTAAGTTCAGCGTCATCAGTTGTTGCTGTCGATGTAAATGATAATAATAATAGTGCAGCAAAAGATTATGATGACGAACAACACGATCTTGATCTTATACTGCACCATTTCTTATACTATTCTAATTGAGAAAAAGGTGGGGATTGGGATAATATATAAGCAGCACTTGATAACATAATGGTATATAACCGATGCACAAGTTCAGCCATACAAAACAGAAACTGGGCTCATCGTCCCGCCCGAGTCTTCATTGATTTGGCCAGCAATATATTCAAATAGCAGCCGTATAATCTATTATAAGATATAGCTATGGGTCGATTAAAGCTTTTTCCAAGGAGACAATAAAAGGTTGACTATATTCTATACACCTTTTCCTTTGTTATATATGGCTGCTGAACGCAATTATACCAAGTTCCAACTTTCAATAAGTCAATAAACACAGCAGCGGTTGAATTCAAATTTATATAACATTCGAAAAATTCAGATCACTTTACAGTTACAAACAAGAGAATAAGATTAAGATTTTATCATTTTATTGTAATAAAATATTTTTTAAAATATCATATAAATGAAATTATTTGGCCTATAATGAATCAAATATATAGAGATCTATGCAAATGAACTATAATCGCCCATTTAAAAAAATAGATAAAACACTCTTAAAAAATTGATTGTTTAAAAATATAATGGGATCAACACAAACAGGTTGAATATTTAATATGAGCTGGGATTAAACAACAAAACATTCCTCGAAGTAACACCGAATATGATGTTATCAAAGAACCACTCCCCATCAGGGAATTGAACCCTGGTCTCCCGCGTGACAGGCGGGGATACAAACCACTATACTAATGAGGACTTACGTTAAATGAAAATGAAATCAAAATGTTTATTGCGAACTGTTCGGCAAAGTTATAGCTTTGGTCATTACGTTTATAACAAGCCAAATGTGTCTGTAAATTGATGAGGTCAGTGCCGGGCATCAACTTATACCGGCCAACTACTTTTGATGGAAACGTTTTTTGCTTACTGTGATGTCATCTTATTTATCAGCTATTTGTTATGCTTACTTTAAGAGTCGATAACGAGGCCGGAAATCAGCAACCATCAACGGATTAAAACCAAAACTTTTTGCTGTGGATTGAACATGATTAATCGTATATATGACTTTCGGAATTATAATTAGATTGACTGTTAATTATTTTTCTTCAAAACAATGTTTGAAGCGTTTTTAGTTATTACGCAAAACAATAAGTAATATTGAAAGCGAATGAGCGAATCAAACTTTGATTATTGAAAATATTTTTATCGACGCAGGAAAAAATACTTAAAATTTGAAATTATTTCATCAGTTAGTTTCTTCGTAATCTAGGTTTTAAGTCAGTTAAAAAAAATAGATTACGAGAAAACTAGATTTTGAAGTTGATTGGCTCATCAGTTTTCTTACAATCAAAATGTAATTGTTTAAAATTCTTATTGTAGTTTATTATTCGATTGCGAATAATCAACTGGTAATAAGTTACATAGAATAATGCCTTTTCTTAAATCAAAGACATGTCTTTAATTCATCTAATTTTTTAAGACATCAAAGTTTTCCTCATTTCTCTTTTGGTTGGCAAGAGGTAATATATGTAGTGTCTACGTGATTCCACCCACGCTATCCGTCTATATAAATAACCCAGCACAATAATCTAAATTGCGAGCACGTTGGTATATATATAAACATATATTGTCCTGCTGCTAGCTGTATAATCATTTAGAAAGTCACGCTGCTGCGCTGATATATACCAAATTTATCTTGGATTCGCAAAATAATTACCAAGTTCGCACGACGTTCTGACGCACGCACCAGGGACCATCAATTATAAAACTGAATAAATCCAGTTAATACATGAGCCTCAATAACCAGCAGGACTTGGTGATAGCGAATCAAGTGACAAGCATCATGGTATATTCCAGTCATTCATACATTCAAATCACGTTTTAATAATATAAATATTACGAGGATAATATGTTATAACTTTATATATATTTTTTTCCTCTTTGTTTTGTGCTTTGTATTACATTTTCCTTTCTTAAAGTTATAGCCCATTACGTAATGGTCATCATCATCGACTAATGATGTTAAGAGATCTTTTAGAAAGATAATATAAATAAGTATCACTTCCCCAAATTGTTATTATTGAGGTGGTCAGTATAACTAATTGCTATTGGTATAATATAACGATGACCAAGGTTTCATTCTCTCATCAGTGCTCGTCTTGAACAGTGGTATAATATGAAACTTGATCATCTCCTCTTATTCCTTTTACTCTTTTCACCAAGTCATCAGAGAAGATTTAAAATATGGGAGGATAATAAAGATAATAATAAAATCAAAATTTTGAAGAAAATCCTCTCCATCCCACCTGGAACTCTACTGAGCCTCTCACCCACTCTTCAGATGCCTCTAGTGATTGATTTACCATCGACCATCGGTTTTGCTTCTAATCTGACTCTCAGTTTCCCATTTACTCGTAAAAATTCTTCAAAATCTTGCTAACTATTTACATCTTTTTAACAGATTTTGTCTTGTTTTTTTCCAGTGTCATTCGACAGGATTCAAAACAGTTTTCAGAATGAGCAGAAGTTTCTTCCAACTGCTTGGAGGATCTGGTCCAAGTTTCTCAAGATTTTCATAGCAAGAAAGAGGAGTCGATACCACCACCATCGAAAGCCTAGAAATATCATCCAGAAGTAAAACAGGAAATAATTATGTTCTCCAACTTATCAAGTTTCAACATATTAATTTGAGCTATAATATACGACGCAGTTTATAATGATGTATCCATATGTTTTTCCCGCATTATTGGTGCAAGTCAGCTCATATATTAGGCTTAATAATATGATCACATGGTTTATGCAACCACTATTTTATTGATATCGGATATCTTGTTTTGAAACAATACAATGGGACGTGAATCCCAAAAGACTGATAAGTTTCATAGCTTATGCAACATCCTTATTGATGTACTGTTCACACTCTAATTATAATCAACTGACGTCAACTTTTGTTTTGAATCGTCGCTTATCTCTTTAGTTATACATTTCCTTGACTTTGAAACTCATCGATGTCTTCTAATATAGTTCCATCAATATTATTAACAGAAAAAAAACTAATTAGCCCATTGCACATCACCAGAGTTAATATCTTTATCCCCATTTCCTCGTCATAATTAAGTCCCCCCTCATAATTTAAGAAAATCCCTATACATGTCTAATGAAAGGAAATGTCCGATAAGACTCTAGTAGTGAGTAATTAAGAAGGCCTGCCTCAATCTAAACTAAACCGGTTTAGTAGGTATTACTTCCAAGGGGCTTTATTATTACTACAAGCCCCTCCCACCGCGAGGATTGGCATTACATATATAAATAGGGCAGCTATACAGCTTTTGTATTTTAGTACAGAACAGACCGCGAACGAAGGAAAAGAATGAGTTTGGAATTGAAATTGTCCAACTGCAATAGATCTATAAAGAAAGATCCTTTAACTAAAGGATCTAAGCTGACAGTGGTTGAGGAAGAGTACTGGATCGAAGAAGAAGATGACGAACTTTTAGGCAGTCGGCAGGGGTTCGTCTGCTTCAGCTGGAAATCGCCGTTCCAGCGCTACATCGATACCTGTCACCTAGTCAGTAAGTTACTCATTTCCGCCTGATAATATACTGATTAATGCCGGATTTCCTGCCTCAATTTTTTTTTTGTAATTCTTATACAAAGTTTAGGGAGGATAAGGTATATATAAGCTCTTAGGTACATGACCTTGATCACTATATTATGTATCTAATCTAGACCTTGTGAGTGTAGGCTATTTAAAGCGTTGTAATAACCTTGAGTGATAATATTGATTATTTCCTGAACATAATAATAATACAAAGTTAATTAGAAAGTTATTCATTTTGTCACAGTATTTCTTTTTTAAAGACCTTCAATGTCCTAAAGTGACTCCCACATTCTTTCCTTGAAATAAATCTCACATGTGTCGCATTTCTTTTTCATTTTGAAATCAGAGATCCAAGTGGTGCTCGAAGGTTACCTGTTGAGTCACTCCATTTCGCCATTAAGGAGCAACGCCAAAAAGTTCTACTCCTCCGAAGTATTTTGCATAAGAGGTAAATCTAACTTATCCAAGTTTACATCTGCGTTAAATCTAATTCTCTAATCGGTTAAAAAAGGGGTTTATGGTAAGAGGAAATTAGGAGAGCTCTTTCCAGACCGATCTCTCGTCTATCCATTCATGTTGGAGCCCGTAGGAGCTCAGCGAAGCTCCTTACTTCTACCTTCCTGTCAGTCCGATAAGCTGCTCAGCGTAGCTTACCGACTTCGCTCTCGTATCGTCCTCTCTGGTATTAACCTTTATCTCTAACAATGTACATGTAAAACAAGGTTGTAAACATCACGTATAATTCAAATATTACAGATCCAGGACAACAGAGAACACCCGATCTGGCGATTAGCTCGTACAGTCACCAGCTAGATTACAAGGTACCTTCCAATCCTGTTCCCAGCCAGGCTACACTCGATTACATCAAGAATGGAGTGCAGAAACAGGACTCTATCCCATCTTCTCCGTTGAAATCGAATGGAAAGAAGAAGATGGAGAGGTCTTTTAGAGTTGCTCTCTCAAATTGGGTGGCGAAATCTTCTTCTCAGTTGGAAGTTTTGCTTAATATGGACGATTATCAGCCGATTCAGAATGGAGATTGGAGAATATCTGCTCAACTCATTCAAGTATATAGTCAATATTGAGCTTATAGTGTGCGTTAATGACAATTATTTTAATGGATTTATTAGGAATGTTGCGTTGAGGAAGGCTCTCCGACACTTCAGAAGAAGATCGAACTGTTTAATATCCATTTAGATAGGGAGCAGACGGCTCTATCTTTATCCATACCATTCTGCCTTCCTAACAACCTCCTGCCCACTCTGATTGAGAAGGATCAGCGAGCCAAAGTAGCTTACCACGTCAAGGTATAATACTAATCTATTCATTCATCAATTATAACTTAACAATATCTTATTAAATTAAACAGGTGAGCCTTAGAAATGGACGAAAGAAGAAGGCTGAATCTGTTGCTGTCGTACCTCTCATTGTTCTATCTCGTTGACATTATGTAATAAACTTGTTTTTAACTCATCATATTTATGCTCAAAATTAAGGTATATTTATTCACATCACCGTTATTGATATAATATTACAACACCGAATTCGAATAAATATTAATTATTAATTACAAATTTGTTTTTGAGACTACGACGAATTATAATAAGTGTGCGGGATCGTGAAATGGAATATTTAAGGCGCATGTATATAGAAGTAGTTTTTAGCCGATCATGGGTTGGAAACGTTTAATGTTATTTTGCTTCTGTTTCTGGGCCTTGGATCTGCCGTTGGGATTATTATGGTGGGCCCGATGGTGGTGACCTCCATCGGCTGATCCTTTATTATGATTTCCTCCATCCGGAATAATCGTGTTGATGACGTGACCTCCGCTAGTTCCGGTTTCTCCATCCTCTCCTAAATTTAAAACCCGACAGAAAAATTAATTCTGAATAGATAGTATATAGTAGTATATGACTCATTTCCCGCCACCGTTCAAAAGTGACGTCACTTTGATTATGTCCCAGTCACGAACATGGCTCAGTTTTCATTTTAAGAAAGAAGAAAAAATAAAATAAAAGAGGATTCCCAGAAATCCGTGCTGTGTAACATGGACAGATCACGTGGTATAACGTGATGTCGGCGCGCGCAGTAGAGAAAACACTTTAGACGTTGGAGAGAAAGTCAGATAAGATATATATTGCTGCTGGAAACAACTCTTTATATGGTGAATGGTGACCCAAAGTCTACGGCTAGAACATTAATATAAAGGGGAATCCCGAGAAAGCTCGAAAAGGAATAAAAACTTGTTAATAGCTTTTTGTGGGTGCGCACCTGCTTAACTAATTTTCATAAGAACTACTCAGCAGACTGATTCCATTTTTCTACCATAGATTAACCTTGTCTTAAACTATACATGTACAAAATTTGAATTAAATCGATTGAATAGATTTCTATAAATCTGGGTTAAAAGTTTCAAAGTTGAATCAAGAATTAGCGCAAACTTTAACTACATAAAATCTATTCAATGGATTCATTTTATTTTTCTACCGTTAATAGATTTATATTCCTTCTAGTCGTGATCCAAATTTGAAAACAATCGGTTAATTACTTCTCTTACAATTAAGGTGTAAAGCTTTATCTCTGCGCGCACCGGTGCGCGCGCGCTCATCATCCGGCACTAATATCGAACTGGATTACGAGAGAACCGCTCAACGGATGTGTCCCAATTTTCTACCATATATTAACCTCTATCTCATCTATCAACGCCTCAAATTTGAAACGAATCGAATAATTAGTTTTCTCAAAAATGTTTATTTACCTTTGGGATGTCGGCTACTGTTGATGACGGAAGAAGTGACCGCGGATATGACGATCAAGAGTCCGACGATGGTTATCGGTCTAATCCTCGCCATTTTCTAGAGAGATGCTGTAAGGTTGAGAGCGAGTGGACAAGTGTTCCGTCCTCATCGGCCGTCGAATCGCTATATTCCCGTTCACGCTCGCCTATACACTTCGTATATTAGACCTTGGCTCTTTTTTTCTTTCTTTTAAACAAAATATATATTTTGTATCTATAGGGATTTTCTTCAAAAAAGGAAGGAGGTTCCTTATTGTTTAAATTTCGCCATTGAGACGAATAAGTCCCTGCAGCTGCTGATGTATAGAAGGAGGAAGCACGCCCACGTTCACGCCTTGACCTCAATTGTTTGCGCTGTTTCTATACATGATCTGTCATTTTATTTTTATTTGCGAGGAAATGGAATCGCCCTTCGTATACCAATATTTTGAAGGCTGCAACGTAAACGAATTGTATATATATAAGATCATCAGGGTCGCGTTGCAGACGATCTTCTCCTTTTTTCGCCATCAAGGAAAATCATTGAAATTGATTATAACAAATGATTTCCGTCATATCCCGGAACAACTTATTATTGAAATATATCCTAAATGAATATTATTATACTGTTCATTATTCAAATATTTTCTTATGTGGCAAAAATCGTGATAGAATTTAAAGTTAGTAAGAAAATTTGATGAAAATTGGAGAGAAAAAAAATTATGTCATCATCAATAAAGGATGAAATAAGACTCGGTTGAATGATTCGAGTGCATCGTCAACAAACGATTTCCTTTTTCTTTCTTTTATTTTTCGGGTCGTCCTCCTTTTTTTCTCTCTCTTTCGTATTTTCGCGCTTATTTCAACGCCATCTAGCGCTCATTTAAACAACCCCTTGTGAATAGCTCTTGGAAAAATCTCGTATACAATAATAATATCTTTCTTTGTTTCCTCTAGTGCAACTCCCGCGGTATTAATATGGCGTGATCACGGAACATTTTTCCTTTCTTTTGCGGTTTAAGCATCCCTATACTTCACGGTCACAGATCAGATAAAACCAAAAAAATGCAGTTATCTTTATATATATATTTTTTAAGGGTTATGTACATTTTGTATTTACTTATATATCATCATCATCAACACGGAACAAGGAAAAAAAAAGTAAAAGATAACAAAAAAAAAATTATTAACGAGTTAGTTCCTTTGTTTTTGTTTCGGTTAAAAAGTATTATTCAAATTCAAATTTAGTTTTTCCCGCCCAAAAATTAATTATTTACAAAAAGTAAAAATTTTTAGAATTATTTGGCGGAATAATGGGATCCGGAAATGGAAGCTGGACCACGATGAATCTGTTGAACTCCAGGATCGATCCTTGATCCTCCTCCATTCGATCGGTGATGATTTCGAGCACCTCCATTGCTCGGCTGCTCCCTCATCACTCCGTTAGTAGCCGAATAACCCCTACTACCCGGTCTGGAGTGAACGATGGCGTAGTGATCGCTATTCGTCGAATAAGATCGAGTCGAATTCATCGTCGATCCTGCAGAGATGTATCCAGGTTTGCTCACACCACCATTCAGCGAGTACCTCGAACCGTACTGAGAACCATGCCAGGATCGGTATGGATCGTACTCTTCAATGATCGAAGGCTCCTTCTCAATGACCTCCGTCTTTGAGCAAGAGCAGGTCATCGCGGAGCACAAGAAGACGTTGATGATCAGCATGATCAAGAAGAGAACTCCGAAAGCGATGCAGAGGTAAAGAAGCCACAATGGTTGGATCCCTCCGATGGCCGTTATGGCGGCCAAAGGTGCAGATCCGGGGTCCACAACGTAGACGGAATAAGAAGCCATGAGACTTCCTTCAGATTCGGGTATGTCTCGACCGATGGCCCTACCTTGAGCGAAGAAGGAGTCGTCATCGCAATAAGCCTCTCCGCACCCACCTTGGTAATAAAAAAGTTGGTTTTTAATGAGCGGAACTTATGGTATTTCGCAGTTTATGATTGATGGCGTGCGCTAAGCACGAAAGAACCGGATAATATTTGAATGATGGGCGGATATTCAATTTTTGCGCACTCGAGCGAAACTATCGATCATGTTTACCTTTGCAGATGAGGATGTCGCACTGGATGTTGACAACGTTGTAGTCGGCGAATCGGTACATAGGGATCTCCGCCTCTGCGTAACCTTTATCTCCGTGCACGAAGATTGTGGCAATCTTCTTCTCAGGGCATCTAAATAATAATAATAAGCATAATCATTCATCATAGAGTTTGCTCCAAAAGGCGGCTAGAAAAGATTTTTCTGCGGCTACGCAATGACGCAATGCAGTTCCTCCCTTTTCCCGTTCACGAAACAATTTAGAGCCCCTCAAGGTATGAATATAATTGCGCCCTCAAGGCTTTTTCATCATCATCATCTTTAAATGCATAATATCACAAACTGACCCTCGTTTGTCAAAGAGTGGGATGACGGTGCTGTTGGATCCTCCATATGTGAAGCAGGACGTCGGCCGAAATCCGTAGAAACCTTTTAAAAATGAAGAGGTAATTATTATAAAGGTCAAAAGTGGATGTCGACGGCCTGGAAAAAGAGATAAGGAATGCAGAGCAGAGCATAGAGCAGAACCGCCCCTCATTTACGTGTATATATATACAGCTTGCTCGTGTGTGTAACTCGTTACTTATTTTTCAAGGTCACGAGCTGTAGAGGAGGGAAATAAAGGCAGCAGACAACACTTTGTGTTGTTATGTTGTTCGACGAAGGACATTTTTATAGTTTAAAAAGGAACTTACTGTCCAGATTGTTCACTCCGACGCGGAGCTTGTACTTGCGGCCGTAGACGGCCTCACTAACTCGCTTGTTATCCTCACTGTAAAGTCGGAGATAAGCATCCGCCGTCTCGTTCCTGAATTTTTCAAAAATAAGTTTAGTTTTACTAAGTGCTGCCGCCCTGGTGGAGACCTTCAACCCTTTTTTTTTCTTTAAAGAGAGAAAGCTCAACCAGCACACCATTTATGGTCAGCAGATATACCTGGAATTGCGGAAGGCAGAGCGCCCACAGGTGATGACGTAGTACTTGTCATCTCCGAGCTCAAGAGTCCGGTGGAAGCGCACTGCAACCGGCACCGACCTCTCACTCGTCCTCTGCGTTTACACAATAATAATAAAAAATCCAATTGAGCAACTTTAAAATGACGCAGCTCGTTCTAAATTCAAATGAGGTACAAATGCGAGCAACTCGCCCAAACTCAATCGAGGTACAGATTCGAGCACTGCCCGCTGATTCGAACCCGTTAAATGCTCGAAATTCTACAGATTTTCAAAATGAGGTACAGATGTGAGCAGCTCATTCACATTCAGCTGAGGTACAAATGCGAGCAGCTCATTCAAGTTTTCGAATGAGGGACATATATGAGCATAAATGTATAAATAGCTCGTTCATTCATTCATTCATTCAAATTAATATTATATAATAATAATTACGTCATTGATGTAGACTCCGCAGAAATCGGAATCGTTCTGACGGGCGAGCATGTTGATTCGGAGGCTGGCGGTGCTGTTACCGTCCCCGTAGACGGTGCAGGCCGGATTCCTCTTGCAGTCGCCCCTAGCCCGATCGCAAACGTGCATCACACCTTTTCAAAACAAAATAAAACTCGTATTTGTCTCGTTTTTTCGTGCATTATTGCACTGCTTCATCTTGATGTATATATAAAATACCCAGAAAGTTTTGTTTCGTTTCCACTTTGATGGTCATCAAACCGCCCTGGCAGCTGGCCGTGACGGACGGCAGGAATTCCTGGTCGACGGCATTTGAAGAGGCGCTGCTCTGAGACGACCCTTGGCTTTCCACCATCTGAGAGAGAAAGAATGATTAGTCAAGAAGAGAGAGAGAAAGTTGTGCGCGCACTAAAAAAGGAGCGATACTTGAAGAAAGAAAAAAAAAGAAGGCAACTTCGTGACTAAATATGGGAAAGGCGATAGAATTCTCCGACCTGTTTTTACTTCTTCTACCCCCCCCCCCCCATAAAAGGGTAAACCTTAAAAGATTCCTTTTTTTACTTTAAAAGAATGCGATGCGATGACAAATGTTGAGTAACAAGTGAAAACTGCCTTCCAGCATGTGTGAGAGAAATTATTTACATTCTCAACAGGAAATGAGATTCTTATATATATATTCTAAAGAAAGAAGAAGAAAGAAATTGTTTTTTACGAGTTGAATGGCACCGGCTTTTTCGGTGCGAAGGGGGAAGACTAATCAGTCCGTGACTGCATTCTTTTCATAAAGAACGAAGCCTAGCGGTCAAATGGTGGGTCAAATTCCGGTCATTCGTGGTTAGTAATGAAGTATATTCAGATAAAATCCCTGATTATTTAATTCAGCTAGGGGTGTAGATCTAAAAGTTTCAGTTTTAATGGTTTTTTTCGGAGGGGACAGACACATTATTCAGGGGCGTACTATCCCTGTTATGGAGGGCTCCGCCCAGTTCTAGTTGCACGCAGAGTCATCGTCATCACCAGCGGTGCTCACTGAGCTCTAGTTAGATCATTTCCGCTCATGATTGACATAGGATTTTCTTCTTCTTCTTCTTTTCGGTTAGAAATCGTCCTCAATCCAAAGATTCCCGAAAGGGAAGGCCGGCAGGAGAGAGACGCGACAAGGAGAGAAAGCTGACGAGATTCTCTCTCTCTCTTTTTAGAATGAGGGCATCGCCTTAAAACAACTTTTTTGTAGAGAAAATCCGCGTAGTAGAGAGATGGACATATTTTAGCGCTTTCACCGGGAGAAGCGCCAAAGATGACCGGCATCTTGAGCGTCATGAGCGCGCGCGCGCGCGCGCCGCAACCTTTTCAAATCAAAAGCGGACATTCTAAACATAATATAACAATATGGGCGTTGTATTTTTCAGAGGGGGGTGACATCCTCTGATGGTCACACAGGGGTCGTAAATCACGCTCAAAATTGCGGTCGACCGCCATTTTGTTCGATCATCAGATTCCCGCTGTGATGCTGATGAACCTGACGTGTCACGCACGCCCACGTTCAGTTGGCCTTGATTGAATCAACATTGGTTTTTTAAGATGGAGTTAAGACACCGTGATGGAGCGTGACACCTTCTTTTGTTTTGCGCAGAGGGCGCACCTGTTTTTTTTTCTTAAATGCCCTAAGGCGGGCACATCTGCACAACATCCCCTTTACTAGGTTAGTATATAATTGTATAAAAACTTACGTGAAAAATGGCGAATAAGATGAATATTATCCACAAGCCGAATAAGGCTTGATGATCCCAAGGTTTTTTCATGATTTAATGTAACTTTAGTTGTCTATATAGAAGTCAATCAGATAGGGACGCTATAAGATTCAACAGGTGAGTGGCGTCCCATAATATAAAATCGCACAGGTAGAGACAGACACACACACAAAAATAGAGAATAAACCTGCGCACGTCCGGGCTGACTGAAACTGACTGAATAACTAGCTTTGCTGGAAATGGAGGGGAAGGACTATATCCCACTTCTACCTGCGCACCTCTCTCTCTCTGTCGTTGTATAATCAGCCCTGAAGAGGGCCGGGCTGCTTATATCCCTTCAGGGCAAAAGGAAAAGAAGAAGAAGAAGAAAATATAAAAATCCGACACGCACAGCTAAGAATAGGAGAGAGAGAGAGGGATAAATAAGAGTTTGCTGCTCATCAAGATGCCTCCTCTTCCGGTCAGCGCTGCCTGGCGGCTAAATTTGAAAACGTTGTGTGAAATTTGTGTGGCTCAAGGATGTTGTGCGCCATCTAGCGATTTAAATACTCTTCTATTGACCTGAATAGGAAAAAGATAATGATTGAACACGCAAATTGATTATATACGACACACATGTGTTAGAGAAGGTCCCTCTGTTTTCTTTTTTTTTTCGAAAGAGAGACAAGAAAGAAATGTTGGCCACGACGACGACGGCCGATTATCGTTCGCGATTGTGCGGATAGCCAATTTTTGAGCTGCCAGCAACAGCAAACTTTCCCTTTATTGTGTTATTGTCTATATAACCACGACGAGGAAAAAAAAAACTTTTCTGTTTGTCCCATATGCTCTCACTTAGACATCAATCAGATATAAAAGATCCCCTCCACTCCATAGTTAACTTAAATAAGCTTTTAGCAGTTCAATCCCCCTTTTCGCTAATTTGATGAACATTTACGAGCAGCGAAGATTTCCCAAGAGTCATCTGCTCAAATCCATAGAGCTTTCCGTTTTCATGATCAGTTGATGTCTTTTCATCAACTTTAAATCGATAAAAAATTGCAGTTCGATCAATACTAAAGACATGATGGAAATTAACTCTAATTTAGAGAAATGAGGGACGAATAGGAGCACCTGGTTCCCACGTCATCAGCTGCAATCATTATTATGCACATCACACACACTCAAAATAGGACATGTGACATTTTTTCGTCATATTCATTTGGATTTCTATTTTTACATCGGTAATATCCCGCGGTGCGGCTTTTATTTACTTCGTGGGAACCGCAACATCAGTCATTAGTAATATATATAGCTCATTATCATGTAAGATTTATATACACAGCAAACTTTTGGCCATTAGCGAATCATTGGAATTCAATATCTTCTCCTTTTCCAATTACAGAGCTGCCAGTTTTATATATAAATAATGTGTTGAATAATGCACACGCATAGCATTACTTTTCAAAGAAAGGAAAAGTTTTTGTTTTTGTA
Source organism: Chydorus sphaericus (assembly GCA_030141595.1). Taxonomy (NCBI): domain Eukaryota; kingdom Metazoa; phylum Arthropoda; class Branchiopoda; order Diplostraca; family Chydoridae; genus Chydorus; species Chydorus sphaericus. The sequence continues at coordinate 445,748 of CM057931.1, forward strand.
CTACTTGTAAATATGTTGGGTTGTTATTGATTCGGCGAAGTCGGGGAGGATCCGCGGCGGCGCATGCGGGGGCGCGCGCCGCTCATACCCCACCGCCATGTTCTCCCGAAGGGGTGATTGTCCCCCTCTTTTAGTTTAGTAGGGCAGCAGTCCGTCAAAAGGTGCATAACTGAGAGGAAGTTGCGAATTTTGCTTCATTCAAGTTCGCGTGCGAACCATTTGATTTCTTCATTTTGATATCGAAGTAACCCAAAAAGGCCTCCAAAATTTCGTTCTCAAGTTTCAAGCAGTCTTTCACTAGCAATGTCAACTTATTCAAACGAAGGTTCGGATCTCTTTTTCAGTCATTTAGATAAAATATTAAGTTATCTAATGAATTAAATAGGTTCTCTTCGGGGGACCTGACGGATATCGATGGAGATCCGGGCAGTGCGATCCCTGGTCAAGATGGTTCGATGGTTCAGCCGCCGCAGCGTCCACCAGTACCGCCGGTAAGTCACTATATATTTTTAGCATCCCATTAGGGATTACTGTCAATCTGAATATAAGATCTCATCTCATGGGTTTACATCATATCTAAGAGATTATTCTAAGAAAATTATCATGTGACAATAGAGGGCGGTGAGGGACAGGAGCGAGCTAGGCGCGCAGCCGGATCGATACGCACCATAGCAGATCCTTTGCTCGCATGTGTCGCCCTATAGTCCTCTCTTTTTTTTCATGCTTAAATCAAGCAGCTTTCGCGCTAAAGGATCGATATCATAACCGAACTTTAAGGATTAAATGTGGCCATCCATTTATATTGATGACGTCTTTTCCAAGAGATATCTCTTTGCACAATGGAAGCTTGTTAAAATTCATAATAAAGCGGATTCAAAAAAGAAAAGGAGGAGGAATAAGTTTTTCGCTAGAGCGGAAGAACGCGGCCTCTCTTGATTACGTATAGAATTTATTATATCCGCGCTGATGCTTCCGCAGCAAGTGCTGTGCGTATAAGCTACAGCTGTAAAGGGAGCTTTTCTCGTCTACGTCAATCGATAAGAAGCCGCTGGCTGCTGACGATACCCAAGCTTCTCTGTCATTCCGTATTATATAAGACAGTAAAAGATGATGGAAAACATAACAACAAACAAGAAGTTAAGAGAACTATCACTAGATGGTACCACATGACGGTTTGCTAAAATAACTTTTGCTGAAATTGAAAATTATATTACAGGCTGTTGGTGGGCAACAGCAGCCGCCCCAGGATCTTCCACTTCAATCCAATTACCAACAGCAGCAGAGGCCTCCAGTGGCTGGTTCTCAACAACAGCAGCAAGGGAGCAGCAAGACGATCAGTGCCCCAACATCCCCTGCAAAATCCAGGGAATCTCTGCTTCAGAGAGTCTCCAGCCTGACTTCGACCGTCGTCGATAGGACGAAGCAGGCGATCGTGACTCAACAGCAGTCCGCCCAGGAGCAGATTCAGAAGCTTAATTACAATAAAGATCGATGCTTCACTTTATTAGTTATCGATGACCAGAATACTGATTGGTATTTCTTAATGAAACATTGGGATGTTGAGCACATATTTAGAAAGTTATGTTGAATGTTTAAGGTCAAAGTATTTCCGCGGGAGAAGGATCCAGGGCGATTGGGATGTCAGGGTGGAGCAGGCTGAATTTAGGGAGCTGTCCATAACGGCCTCATCGTCTCCGGAGACGGGCGCTGTCGTCTCTATGGCCGTCTTCCGAAACGGCACCAAAGTCGTTCGGTATTTATAAGCATCAATACTACTAAAATGACTAAAGAAATGATGAATATTGGGTGGTGATAATAGGGCCTTCCGGCCGGATTTCGTGCTCATCCGGCAGAACATGAGAGACGCCGCTGAGGACTATAAATCCATCATCTTGGGCCTCAAGTTCGGAGGCGTTCCCAGCATTAACTCATTGGAAGCCGTCTACCACTTCCAGGTATATAGATATAGTGCGATGCTAATTTGCATGCCAACTTAAAATAGAACTTCTTTTCTCGTCCAAAAAAATGTGATTCAAAAATAGACTCCCATCCCAAGTTCCTCCCCAAAGTGTTGACTATTTATACATGAATCAGCTGACATATTATAATAAGAGGGCAGCAGGTGCATGTATAACATTCCTTGAATTCTTCTTCTTTTTTATTTAAAGGACAAACCGTGGGTCTTTGGTCACATGGTGGAGCTTCAGCGCCGCTTCGGTAAAGAGCATTTCCCGCTCATTGACCAGACTTTCTACCCAAATCATCGGGAAATGGTATATTTTTTTTAGACAATAATTATAAATATGTACACGAGATGATATAGGAATATTAGAATCATAATGATTTGAGATTATTCGTCCATAAGCGTTTGGACGATCCTGCAGGATCGTCGACATGTTTAATACTACTCATTTTCGTATCGCACTGCCGGTGGGATCTGGAATAAGACCACTTGCAAGGAGAGGATCCTATTCCGCCCCTTCTTGAACAGACACCGTGCAGTGCTTGACAATCCCGATTCGATCCTTCCATAGCCGTCGTCCAGTAGCAAGCCTGAGTGGTGGGCGGGCACTGACCCATCCACCAGTGGCACTCCATAACTCGGCAATCATCCCGACACCCATCGGCGTAAAGCCGTCGAAACCCTTTGCGCTGGATCGGTGTCAGTCGATCCCAATCCTGAACCAAGTGGCAGAGGTTGATCCATGGTTTGCCGGATCTGATTGTGCCGGTTAGTAGGTACCTCCGACCGGGTTTAAGTCGGATGCCGCAGGATGCTCCGTGACTTGGAGTCAAGATCCTTCCGTAAGATAGGGCCATACGTCCGGATTCCGTCACTTTGAACTCTTTCTTGATTCGAATCTTGTAGGCCCTTGACCACTCGTTCACTTGGTGGCCTAAATGGTGGTGCGGATGCTGCATCATCCTCTTCACATGAGCCAGAACCACTATTACATTAATGCTTATTTAAAACGGATAAATAAGGATTTTTATTAAGGATTTAATACCGAAATCTGCGCTGCAGTAGTGCTCCTGAGGATGTTTCTTAGTACAACTGCAACTCTGAATTCCGGCCGGAAGCTGGATGCTCACTATCATCAAAGCGAAAAGGAAGAGTCCTTTCGTCCTATTAGTCATATTTGTTTCCTGCAATATAAATATGTTTACAGAGTGAGTCACATTGTTGTGTACAGCTGCACCTCTTTTAATGGGATTCTAGAGAGAGAGTGTTGTGCCACTTTGTCCCTTTTTAGGATATCTTACCTTTAGAATGAAATAAAGTTATAGTATATATATATCCAAGGATGCAAAGAAAATAAAGGTGTCTATAGAGTTTAAATAGCAGACTCACTCTAAGACCCTTGCTCATATCCTTGCCCTCCTTTTATATGAAAATAGTGAAGCTCCTCCCTTATTTCTCAGAGCTCCGCCTCTTTTTTCTTTTCCTTCTATCATCAAACATTTCTTAGTTAACGAGTTGATTTCGTGCGATGCTCACCGCGACCGAATTAGGTGTGTGTGTGTCCGTCCAATGACGTCACCAATTGGGATCGGCTATGTAACACCTGTGAAAACATCAGCCAGGTGTTTGGCTCAGCATCCTTGTTCTGCTTCCCCAACCACTACCACCTGTAGCATAATTTTGCACCTCATTTAAAGTCGATGAATAATCGATGAAGCTAAAAAGAGGTGTGCTCACGATGGCTCCTCACCGTCTGGCGCTGCTGTGCTTACTTTCCACTCATTGATTACATCATCGCTTTGTTTTAGGAATAATCATAATGAGTCACTCTCCATCCGGTCTTAATTATATATGTCTTAATCTGTAGTTAAATTTCGTCATTTTATTGCACTACTTTTGATTTGCAAACGGACTTTGACGTATGAAACTCTATATAAGAGGGGGAATCCGAGAACTATAATGTATCCAATTACACAAAGGTAAACATATATATTTCGATTACAACTCGCTTCTAATAAGGCAGCGTTGCCATCGGAGAAAGAGTGAATCGATTGAGGCTCATCATTGTGAATTAATATTCAAATGGAGGAGGATATCACGCATGAAAAGCTAAGAGTCACGACGCTCACTCTGAATCATAGAAAGGGGATTTCATTTGCGCGCTTTCTCGCAGCAGCGGTGATGCGGCGTTGCCTCGCCTCTTTTAACTCTTTAAGCCGGATTTCTGTCACTCCGGCATAATTTGTTGCTGCCCATCTTGCGCTGTCAGATAGGCTTGGCTGCGTTTTTCAAGTTAAACGCTCTACAGTTACGTCATATGACGAGAGTATTTTATCTTATATATGTTTATTTTTAAAAGGTGTCGGCTCCGCGGTTGCCCGCTGTCCTGAAGATCGGTCACGCTCACGGCGGACTCGGAAAACTTAAAGTGGAAACGGCGCTCGATTTCCAGGACGCAGCTTCCGTCGTTGCCGTCTCTAATTCATACTGGTATGATTTTAATTCATCAAATTTAGTCTTGAAAGATAGACAATCATCTTAATTACAATGTTCATTTTACAGAAAAATTTTATTGTCATTCATGTAATGTTGGTTGCGTAAAAACGTGTCTAAAATATAAATTTTTAAACAGTACGGTGGAGCCTTACGTTGACTCCAAGTTCGACGTGCACATCCAGAAGATCGGGAACCACTACAAAGCCTTCATGTAAGTAAACCGCTTATCTCCTGTTTATACAGTAATTATGATTAGAGCGCGCCGAGGACAAAAGAAGGGTGTAGCCGCACATTATATCCGTCAACAAGGCAGCGCTTGCGCGTCATCGCCGCATCGCGCAGCGTTGAACCGCAAAAAAGCCTATTTTTATTATTACATACATCGGCGAGAAAATCCTTATGTCATCGTCCATGTCAACTATTTCTGCCCTCTCTTTTCACGTGCTATGAACATGAGAGAGAACCACGGCATACCTCATATAGATTATAAATAAAAACTGCTGAAAAAGGCAGAATGTATATTTAAAACTTCGCGCGCGCGGGACATATGAATAATTCAGCAGATATTCTTAGAATAGAAATACGATGACTTTGCATACCTATTTTATTTTATTTTTTAAATAGGCGCAAATCGATATCGGGCAACTGGAAAACGAATCTAGGATCCGCCATGCTCGAGCAGACTCCAATGACGGACAAGTATCGGAGCTGGATCGAGGCCGTCTCGTCCCAATTCGGTATGATCCTCTTAACAACATCAAAAGGAGTTAAAATCCTTATTTATTTCTCTAAAAAGGTGGGCTGGATCTATGCGCCCTTGAGGTGCTAGTAGCTAGGGACGGCCGAGAGATCATCATGGAGCTGAACGATTGCGCTCTACCGCTCCTGGGTGATTCTCAGGAAGAAGATCGTCGATTAATCGCAGAGCTCGTACTCCAGAAGATGCACGGCCAGTGCAAACCCTCAGGGATAATGTCCAACGCTACATCCCGCCAATCTTTGAGTAGACCCGTCTCTCCTCCGCCTCCGGCTGAAGTGATCAATACTACTGATTTAAACCAGCAGAGAAGGATGAGCACTTCTTCAGCCACATCTGAAGTGGTAGAACCGGCAAATAATTCGACCACTCAGGTGGGTGGGGGAGGAGTTTTGGGTGGGGGCAACCCGTTCTTGAACCGGAGGCAGACAGAGGATGGAGGGGGAAGCATGGCCTCTGCCGCCGGCAATATGGCTAGGTCCTTCTTCACTAGAAGCGCCTCTCAGCAGGGTCAGCAGGAAGGTAATATGACTGGTGCTGCTCCTGGCGGTGAGGTCGACGGTGAAGATACTATGAAGAATCTTCGTAAAACTTTTGCTGGTATCTTTGGGGACATGTAATGCAACGATTTAATTTATGATGGATGTTTAAAAAAAATTAAAATTCTTAATTTAACTGTTTTTGATGGATATTATAATTAGTTCTCTTTTTGCATGAACGCTTTTGAGATTGATGGCAACACTGTAGTGAGAAGAAAACTTTGTTGATGTGAACCTATCTCTCTCTACTCTTTATATTGATTGTTACATTGGCTGTTTTGCTATATAGTGAGGATTCTTTTTCTTTGTTTATTATTGGATAACTTCATTCCCATCTTTATTACCACTCTCTTTACTGGTTATATTGGAAGGGAAATAATAAGAAAATTCTCCCTCCTTTTTCATCATCTTCTTGATCTCTGTGTGTATCATTGTTGAGAGCAGCAGCAGCAGGAAAAAAACCAATACATGTGCAAGTTATTGTGTGTCATATCAAAGGAAGAAGGGATTTTCTTTTCGTATATTATTCAATGAAAACTATAGGTTGGCTTTCTTCCGTCGGAATCGGACTAGAATAACAATCAGGTAGCTTGAAATGTACCAAATTTGATGCTCTTTTGGAATTTTGGGTTACTTTTTAATTTGTTTAAGGTTTCAAAAACCAATTCGGCGATAAACCGCAAATCAAATTATCTTCATTTTAAATAAAGTTACGAAGACGAGACCGAGATTTTCTTTTCATATATTCTTTAATGAAACTATAGGTTGGGTTTCTTCCATCGTAATCGGATTAGAATAACAATTAGATAGCTTAAAATATCCTAAATTTTGTGATCTTTCGGAATTTCGGGTTACTTTTTTAATTTGGTTGAGGTTTGAATAGCGAAACCGGCGATAAACCGCAAATCAAAGCGGTTTAATCAAAATACCTTCATTTTAAATAAAGTTATAAAGACGAGACCGAAAAATTTGAATTTAACGCAAAATTCTACTTCGGAATCAATTAAGAGAGAACAAAGTAAAACATTTTGGTAAAATTTATCTGATATTGAAAATTTGCAAATTTTGGTTGAAATCCCAAAAATTTAAATAAATCATTGCAGATGTGCTAGTTTTAATGCTCTTTCTGAATATTTAACTCATTTTCAATCAAGATGAATTTTACAGTAGCAAAACCGGCGATATAAGCCAAAAACCAAAGCGGTTTATTAAAAATAGCTTAATTTCCAATTAAGTTAAAGAGTTGAAACCTTCGATTTCGGATTCTTCGCTAAATTCTACCAATCCGAATAAAAAAAAGTGAAAATTTATTCGATGTAAAAGTTTAGGAAAATTTATGAATTCGTCGAAATAATCAAAATTTCCTTCTAAAATTTTCCCTAAATCCATTTAGAAATGTTTAAATAAACCGAAATCGCAAGCGGTTTATTCAAATCAACTTGCAAGTTTTGGACCAAGAAATATTCTGATCCCTTGCCAGTTATTCAACAGTCAGTTACGATAGTCGGAGCAAAGTTTCGCCAAAATCCATTTAATTGAGTTATACATTATTCTTATGTATATAATCTGGGCATGAATTAATGATGATGAATAAAATTGAGCTAATTGACATTTTTATAAAGAAATGAATAATAATAGTCCATTTTCAGCATCTTTCTGTTTATGTATGAGCAGCAGTACATTTTACAAATTATCTAAAGTCATCAGGACCATCCAGACTTCAAGCATGAGTAGTGGCCAAGTGCTCTTCGTAAGCCTGCTCGGTGGAGAACGTAGTAGAGCAGTGATCGCACTGCAACAGCGGCTCGCTCGATGTATCAGCGTGAGCGTGCCTGCAAAATTCAAATTCAAATTAACTCAAAAAATCTTTAATTTTTTTTTTAAATAAATACATTTTGTGAATGGAAAGGCCTCTTCGAGTGGTGAATGAGCGATGACAAAAGGGACATATAAAAGATTCATTCTTAGTGGCCGTCAGCTCTCCATCAACCGGATCTAAGAGCGCTTCCGGCCGGTGACATCGGTGCGCCCTCAGAGCCTTCTTCTGCGCAAACGAAAGGTGGCAAACGGCGCACTAAAAAATAAAAAATGAATGAAAATAGTTTTTAAATAAGTTAATAAATTAAAATTACTTCGAAGGGTTTGACGGAGTTGTGGAGGTTCTTGTGCTCAGACAAAGTACTGGCGTGCGAGAAGGATCGGTCGCACTGGTCGCATGCAAACGGCTTCTCTCCGGTATGAGTCCTCGTGTGCGTCTTCAGCTGACTACCCTGCCTGAAAGCTGAATTTAAAAAGTAATTAAATTAGTTCTTAATTTATTTAAAATATAATTTTTTAAATTACATTTTCCGCAGACGCCGCAGACGTACGTTTTGCTGCCCTGGTGGACGAGGAGGTGGAGCCGGTAGCCAGTTTTTGTTTTCAGAACTTGGCCGCACGTTTCGCATTCTAAAGATTCTGTGGCTTTGGCCTTCTTATTGCCGGCTTTTTCTGCATTATTTGAGCCTCTTTTCCTCTTGGAGTTGGTAGAAGTGCCGGGACTGTCAGATGGATGGGCCTCAACATCCGGCTCTTCGTGCAGCTCTGCCTCAGCTTGGATGAAGGGGGAACCATTGTCTTCTCCTTCATCTTCCTCCTGGATCGGAGACTGGTGGCCAGACAGGTACTCCACTGAGCCCGAGGAGTCTCCGATCTCCCAATCGGAGAGGAGGTTGGTGAAGGGCACCTCCTCATCCTGGAACAGGGTTGTCTTTCCCGTGTACAAGAATTCCAGCAGCTTCTCCACAATATTCCCCCTGAGAGAAAAATTGAATTAAAAATTTGGAACGGGAATGAATTTCTGGTGAATATTTACTTGTATCCCTGAAGGGATATGATGATGTCCCCGTTGATGGTGTTGAGTGGCGGGACATCCTTCAGAATGTGGGAAAAGTAGGGACTGACAGCCGCCAAGATGCTCCTATGAGCTCCGAGTTTAGAATAGCCAGGAATGAGGAAGAAAACGTCGGTATCGTTGGAAGAGTCACGCTGCTCCTGGTAGATGTGAGTGAGGTGCTCTGTCAAGTGGCACAAGCTCTTGTCCCTCTCGAGCAGGAAGCCGGATGGAAGTTCAATGGCTTCTTCTGCATTGCTGCGAGCTGCCGCCGCCGTCGTAGACCTCGTCATTTTTTCTTATTATAAAATGTCAAATTTGAATTAGGTAATTTTGTGTTGCAACGAGTTGGGAAGGTAAACAGACGCTTCCAGAGGGGATTATAAATTGTCGTCTGCTTGGAATCTCGTAGTAGTTGTAATATCCACCGCTAGATGGCATCTACTAGCAGACGACAAAACCGAAAAAATGGCTTTAGGCTTCTCTCGATTGAGGTATTCAATTAAAATGTCCAAAATAATTTTTATTTTACTAATAAATCTATAAATTACAGTTGGAAGGTGTTGAATTTAGTCCAGGGGCCTAAATTATCTCAAGTGCGGCATCTCAACTGTCACAGGGCCTCCATAGCCAGTATCGGCCGGGCTGCCTACGTCCGAACCTACCCGACTCTGCTGGTGCAGGCCGACGGCTCCACCATAACCGTCCGGTACAAAGAGCCTCGTGCAATCATCAAGGTATATTCTAAATATAAAAATTCCTTTTTCAAATATTTCAAACTTAAGTCTATTATAGATGCCCCTGGATTTATCCACTCTGAGTGAATCTGAGAAACAAAAGAGGCTCGAAATGCGCAAGCCGAAACGCAAATTGAAAATCGAGGAGGAAATTGAAGATTCTTTCGACTCAAATTCCTACTCACATTTATGGAAAAAGACATGATAAAAAATGTATTCGATTCAACGCAGTTATGTAATACAATTATTATGGAGAAGTGTGTAATTTCCTCTTCAAATTGATTGGCATTTTAACAGCCCTAGTGAAGGGGTTCTCCAGAATGTCAACATTGGAGAGCTCGCTGATGGAAGTGTTTGCAGCTTTAGCCGCTTCACTGTCACTGGCGCTCTCGGCGGCGGCAGCCGCCTCAGCGGCTTTGAGACTGTTCTCCTTCTCTTGGTCCGCTTTAGCCGCCTTGATGGCCTCGGCATTGGCCTCCTCCTGCTTCTGCATGTGGACGGCCGCCTCGTCGTCCTCGAACGTCTGGTCGCGCGGGATCAGAGCGGCTAGAAAGGGGCGATCCATCGGCTTGCATGCGATCACTTTAAAATTCAAATTTTAGACTCAATTTTTGAATTAAATTTAAATGATTTAAATTACGTGGAAAGTGAGTTAAGTCTTCAGTTAGAAAGAAACTTTGAGTCTCTCCAGTTCGAGCTACGAAGCGAGTTAGGGCTCTCTCAACGTCCCTCTTTTGGCACGAGGCCTTCTCTCTGATGGTCTCGTAATCGGTGATGGGCTGCTTGCATGTCTGTTATATAAGGAATTAAATTGTTTAGAATTTAAAGAGCTTTAAATTGAGATGATTAACATTATTACGGGCGTCTGGACGTAGGCGTGAGCGTCGGGAAAACTTGGGAAGTGGTCAGGGATGTGGCTTGGGTGAGGCCTCTTCTGGCCTGTTTGGAGGATTCCTGTGGGTTTCGTGGGGACTGCCTGGGTGGGAGTGGGTAGGACCAGCCTCCGTGCACGCTGGGCGTAGGATTCAAGGGATTCGTGGGGGATGCCCATGGAGACGAGGGCCATGATGATGTCCCCCACCACAGGCTCCACTCGGGAGGCTAGCTCGCAGTAGACTCGGGCACTGTTGCCCAGCTCTGTCAGAACTGAACAGAAATATAAATGTTAATATTGAATTTGGAATTTTGGAGGATGAAAATGTGGTGAATTACAACTGGCCGTCATTTCTGTGAGAGTTTCTATGGCGGATTCTTCGACGGCGTTGAAGCCAGCCTCACTGCAGATGCAGCTGACACTTGCTGTCAACAGCTTCCTCCTCGATATAGACCCTGGTACGATGGGATCTACAACAGCAGCCATGAAGAATGTTGAATTCAACTATTAATTGAGAAATTAAGTGTTCGTTTTAAAGAAGAGAAATCTTTTCCCGTTTTTTGTTGACACTGTTTTTGACAGCTGGCGGTGAAGCTACCAAGTAGTGTTTAATACGACCGCTAGGGGTCTCTGAAAACCCAATGGAACTTAAAAAATAATAATAATAATTTAAAATTGCTAATTAATAAATATTCATTGTTTTTTTTTATAGTTCAAGTTTGCCATCGTATAAATTCGTTGATTGTGTGAGTTGAGAAATTTAAAAAGAAGAAAAAGATTGAAAGAAAAAAGACCTCGGGAGGATTCGAACCGTCTTGGAACGGTACCCTCCGAATGAGAAGCGTTGTGCTTGGTAGTGTGCTACGAGGTCTGCAAAATGTCCGACAAGTTTATTTATTTATACCTTAATTTTACATATTTGAGCCAAGTATAATCTGAGATTGAACATAATTTGTGTGTTATTTTGATACCAAATACACCTAGTTTGAGAATACATTTTGAAGTTGACTAGAAAGTAATAAACAAAATCTCTTAGGAAAAATAATTAAAAATACGTATTTTACTTGAAATATCAGTCCATACTCCATACTAGAAAAAAATATTTCTATTTGCTTTTTTTTAAAAACAAAGTAATTTAGGTAAGGTAAAAGAGATTTATAAAGAAGGCCTTGGGAGGATCCGAACGCGCGATCTTCACCTCCATCGTTAACATAGTTTGATAGTTGTCGTGATAAGTTTGATAGTTGTTCTACAAGGCCTATTGAATGGACTGAAAATTTAGCTATTTATACTTCAATTTTGAATATTTTAGGCTAAGTACACTCGGACATTGAGGCGAATTTTAGAATTATTTTGATACCAAATACATGTAGTTCGTAATTGTATTCTGATATCATTTTATTTGTAAACAAATAAATGAAAAAAAAAATTGTTGAAGGGCTCGGGTTGGCCTCACTCCATTACAGACTCGTCGCTCAAATCACTTTTCTACAAAAAAAAGTTGTTTAACACTCTTTTTTGTTCATTGATATGCAATGTTGAAATGCTATTTTTTTTTCTTGGGTGATTTAATAATATTTGTATGAATAGAATATCGTGGAAAATTGTGCCTCATTAAAAAAAATTATAATTTCTACAACTCTGTAAAATAATCAAATATTGGAATTTAGAATTTAAAAAAATATTTTTTTTAAATTCTAAAAGAGAGAGAAAAAGAACGTCTCGGGAGGATTCGAACTTGCGATCTTCACCTCCATCGTTACATTCAGTGTTTGATAGGTGTGCTACGAGACCTGTTCTCGAAGTAAAAAATTTAACTATTTATACTTTAATTTAAATATTTTGAGCAAAATACATCATCACGTTACATTTAATTTCGTAGTTATTTTGATACCAAATACATATAGTTCGAAATCAAATTACATGTCATGTTTTATAGGAAAGAAATTTAAGACGAGTAAAGCAACATAACGAGGTTGCCACTTTTCTCATACTGATTCACAATTTCATTTTTTCTACAATACTAGTATACCAAAACTACATTCAGCAATGATTCATGGATCAGGGCGTTTCTGATCTCATTTTTGCGGAGTTCTCAAACGATACTACTTTTTAAAAAAATATGGGGCGGAAAATAGTGATTTTTTTTTAAAGTAGGGAATCGAGGTAGATTAGGTAAAATATACGAAGGGTTGGACACTCCAGAATAAGCAACGTTTTTAAGGTAACGTGCACTAGTTTAGTCCACAAGAATACGTGGACTATTCTGCACTATTTGCACTAACAAGTCCTTTAGGGCATGCCGTCGGCTAGTGCGTATTTTCTACTGGTTGCCGAAACCCATATTCTTACTGCCTCAGGGAATTGTTAGTGCAAAAAGGACTAGCGAGGACTAAAAGAATAATTTGCCTATTCTTGAGTGTCCAACCCCTCGAAAATATAATGTGATCGACTTACAGGGTCTTCCCTATAAAGATCGTTGCTAGTTCTATTCGGCTACAATTTATATTCCTGTCGAAATCTTTATGATCGTGGCAGGACTCGAACCTGCAATCTTTGGATTCGAAGTCCAACGCCTTATCCATTGGGCCACACGACCACACTAACTGGTAACTAAATTATGTAACAATTATAAAGATTTGTCTTTATTTCTTATCAAATTGGGGCATTTCTTTCCTAATCATCACTATGGAAATGGCATGCCTTAAAAACCATAATAGGAAATAGTATATAGATCTAAAATAGGGAGGATTATTATAGGGATATCATAGCAAGAGACACTGTGTGCTTTTTAAATGGTGATAGCATTTTTAAGTAGTGTTTTTTATAATAAGATTTCTTACTGCTCTAAATCTAAGTTTTGTAAATTCACTTGTTCTTGAAGATGGTGACTTATGGCTTTACAGGCTTACAACCAGCGTGAGTGTGCGTGAGTAGCGGTGGAGGAGCACATACATATTACAGTTGTTTACCTCCATTTGTATCCGTTGATAGCTCAGTTGGTAGAGCGGTGGACTGTAGCAGAAAGCAGTATCTTCAAGAAAGTAGATCAAAAGACATCCATAGGTCGCTGGTTCAAATCCGGCTCGACGGAATACTTTTTCGTTTAATTTTTTCCCCTTCTGACTTTGATAACACTTTACTTGTGATAGTAAAACTATTTTTGTCCAATTATTTCTATAATATTCTCAATTTTAAAAAAATGGTAAAATTTGATCGATAAAAAAAAGCAGTTGTAGTATAAGTGGTTCAGTGTAGAAGTAGTTCAACGGGACGATGCAATTCAGCAGAGAAAGTCGTGATAAGAACGCGCGGTATTATACTGCCTGCAGCGAGAATAACGCAGTCGAGAGCCAGGGAAAAGAAACCGGTTTGACTTGAATGAGCGTGCTATCCACGTCCTATATTTTTAGATTTTTTTATAAAGGAGAGACATTAAAATGAGAGGGTTCGTTAATGGTTTTAGTTAATTGTTTTGAACGAGACATGCTTTTTTCGTACCGATTTATAGAAGTCGAAAAACTCCCGAGAGTATAGTTTCAACCAGTAAAGGAAAATGAAATTTTTTTTTATGACTAGATTCTCGACTCTATTATAGGTTGATTGGAAAATTATAAGTTTAATTTGAAATATAATGAATTTTTGTAACATGCCAAGCAATATGTCATGAACAAATTATCTTAGACTAAAATAATTTGGTTTGTTATGCTCCGAGAAGCAAAGAAAACCCAATTACGATGATCGTAGTAAGACTCGAACCTGCAACCTTTGGACCCGATGTCCAACGCCGTATCAATTGGGCCACACGACCTTGTTTACGTTTAATTCATTGACTATATATATATTCTAGTAAGTAATATTCGTTTACTATCAAACATTTTTGAATAAATCAGATTTTATTTTTTCAGTTGTGTTGTACGACTATTTATTTAGTGGATCCATTAGTTCCTATAGAGATTGTTGCCAGTTTTATTCGGCTAGCCGTACTATTTAATTCTACCAGGTTAATTGGAATGTTGTTACTGACGTGAAATTTGAATAATTTATCTCTCTTCGCTCTTTTTAAAAAATTGAAAACGAATTTAAAATATTATTTATTATAAAAAGTTAACGTAATAACGTCTTAGTTATAAAAAAATGCATACAATATAAGCAGCGAATTTTCAAAATAATAATCATGGACAGGAAACTTTTATATGCGTAATCGTAGCAATATAAATAATCAAAGATTCCGGGGAGGAGGGAGCGATTCGCCGGAGACCAACACGTTAAGCGCCCGATCAAAGATGCGCCATTACCGCTGCTGGCAGAACCCGAATATTTACTAATATGAAAAGTGAAAACATTGTTTTCCCTTTTTGTAAATTCTACAAAATACGAATCTGCGAGAAATCAACGTTTTTACTAATTTTGTAACCAATAAGTTTTAAAATAACACAAAATTAGTAAAAGGATAATTTTTCTCTTAAGATAGTAAAGCAGAGCTTTTCAGCTCGCCTTTGTGATATTTTGTAATCCATCATAGCTGTATTATACCGAAACAAATTAAGATTTATCAATCCATTTGTCAATTCCAATTTATCAACCAATTTGATCAAAATGAATTATGGATAAATATTTAAGCACCCTTTGCAAATATAGTTTTTTATTTCAATATGCATAAATGTAAGTCATCAATCAATATAAAGCTACCCAAAAATGTGTTAGATAATGTACGAGTTATAAACTAGTACGAACACAACCGGGACAAGGGAAAAAATTAGTCCCAAGTTCTGCGTAATACATTTACTGATGCGAACACAACCGGGACAAGGGAAAAAATTTAGTCCCTATTGCTGCGTAATACATTTACTGATGCGAACGCAACCGGGACAAGGAAAAAAAATTAGTTCCTAGTTCTGCGTGATACATTTACTGATGCGAACACACACGGGACAGGCAAAAAAATACAGTCCCTAGGCAGTAATTTTTATTCACGCTTACACACGACTTATTAGCTCCGCCTACGCTTCGTTTTTTTTCGCTTCGCTCAAAAAACTCCGCTGGCTCGCAATTAACGAGACTTGGTTACTTTTAAGACAGCATAGATTTCATATTTTTAATGCCATTTTCCATTCAGCTTTCAAAGAGAACGCTGGACATTTTTGTTTTACTAATAAGGTTTGAAAAAGGAATCGACACATAAGAGATATGAAGAAATGTTCAATGGAAGGCCACAACGGAATGAAGACGGCCGGCGTATTGGATTCATCGTGCGGCACACGGTGACAACTGACAGCGGATGTCTCTGGAGCTGATGCCTTTCAACATAGGTACGTCCTCTTTGAGCCAATCTAGAAGCCGATGTCTCTCTTGATTATTGGTCCGCAAACCAATAGTCAGCGGCCGCCATCATCCGCCAGCATATAGGGATGGGCTCCTAGTCCTAATAGGAGGCGAGCTTCAGCATCCCTGCTCTCACTTTTGGGCTGTGAAGCAAGAATACGAAAAACTCCAGCGCAGTTACCGTTGTTGATGCGGCCGTATGGTTTCGCTCCAAGATAGACGAGAAATTCGATAGAAGGGCAGATGAAGTGCACAAAATAGGCAGGTACACAGTCTTAATGTACGAGTGACCTGTTAGAATAGAAAGTCTAGGACTCGGACCGCTAAATTGGCGTCTCAAGTTAATAGAGATTAACGTTGGCCAACCGCGTTCGCTTATAATATCGGGTCCTAGCAGGCGCCAGTCATTTAAATGACTCTGACACACTCATTGAATCACATTAACAGGTCGTGGTCTTGAGTCACATTTAATAACACCTTTCGGGTTACTTATATAGACCTTATGTTGGGAATGTTGAACTGCAAATTGCTTGCCAGGGTTTTTAAAGCCTGGTAATACTTTTGTACCACAACTTTTTTTAAATAAAAAAATAATAATTGCTAATTAATAAATATTCACTGATTTAAAAAAATAATAATTCAATATTACTATCGTACACATTCGTGACTGCGTGAGTTGAGAAATAAAAAAAGGAAGAAAAAGGTAAGAAAACATGAAGACCTCGGGTGGATTCGACCCTTTGCGAACCTGACTCCTCCACATATCATTCATGGTGCTTGGTAGTGTGCTCCGAGAACTGACGTATTAAAAACAAGTTTAGCTATTTTTACTTGAATTTTATATAATATTTGAGCCAAGTATTCTTTTAGATTGAACATAATTTCTGTATTATTTTAATACCAAATACACGTATTTCGTGAGTACATTTTTAAGTTGACTTTTCGGGAGGAACCCATGAAAACACTAAATAAAGTAGTGAACAAATAACTTAGGAAAAATAATTTAAAATACATATTTTACTTAAAATATCTAGTCTATACTGGGAAAAATATTATTTTTATTTTAAAAAATAAAGCAACAGGTAAGCTAAAAGAGCGAAAAAAAAGACCTTGGGAGGATTCGAACATGCGTCCGTCGCCTCCATCGTTAACATACAAGTTTGATAATTGTGCTACAAGGCATATTAGTTCAACGGAAAATTTGGCTATTTATACCTCAATTTTGAATATTTTAGGCCAAGTACGCTCAGGCAATGAGGCGAATTTTAGAATTATTTTGATACCAAATACAAGTATATACTTGTGATAAATTTTTAATTCGCATTTTTAGGAGACACGAATAAAATCAAAACATTGAATCACTGACAGAATAATAGTAGTAATGTTTTTCATCTCCACTTTTACATTCAGTGTTTGATAGGTGTGCTACGAGAACTACTAATTGTGCGGAAATTTAGACTAGTTATACTTCAATTTTTAACATTTTCAGCAAAGTACATTCCGAGATTGAGTCGAATTTTAGAATTATGTTGATACCAAACACATAAAGTTCGTGAAAAAGCAAAATGTCTTATTTCCGAAAGAAAAAAAAAACTCAATATGAATATGCAAAGGGTGAACCGAGGGTGAAGAACACATATTTTTAATAACTTGTCTTTTTCCATCCGTGATTTCGTTATATACTGTAGTTTAAAATAAATATAGATGTAAGGGGAAAATATTATTTTCGTAAAAGAAAAATTATTTTTTTGAAAAGGTCTTCAGGAAGATTCGAACTTGCGTCTTCACTTCCATCGTGAACATGTAAGTTTGGTTTTGTGCTATAAGACCTTATAAGAGAGTGAAAAATCTAGTTATTTATACTTCAATTTTTAATAGCTAGCCGTACTATTTATTTACACCAGGTTAATTGGAAACTTGTTACTGATTTGAAAATGAAATAATGAAGAATTTTTGTAACATGTAAAACATTGTAATAAACAAACTGTCTCAGGTTAAAAGATCGCCTAGGCTACTCAAAGTAATCCATAGAGATCTAATGATCGTGGCAGGACTCGAACCTGCAATCTTTGGATCCGAAGTCCAACGCCTTATCCATTGGGCCACACGACCATACGATTGTAATCTTTTTTAGTGAAATATTTCTAGTAAGTAATCGTTGGATATCAAACACTTTTTAATTAATTAGATTTTCTTTTATTTAAAAAAAACGTTGTACGAATTTTTATTAAATGGAAAACCTTTGTATACTTCAATTTGAAATATTCAGCTAATAGTTTTACCCTGAGACTCAACTCTCGACCCCTTTTCAAAAGTTGAATAGAGAATTGACGAAGTTAATGCCGTAATTAAAAAAAGAAAATGAATACTTGCATCAAAAATAGTTACCACATCTAAAATAATAATTTTGGGTCCCAACTACCTTTTATGTATTGTCTGGTTAGTTCAGTTTATTTAGATTAAAAACTATTTACTGTCCTGAAACAGAAAAAAAGTGAGGCGGAACACGACAGTCAGTCTGGACCCCAGCCGGGCTCTTATCAACTACCGCCCGGTCGATATATGCCACCACTCTCGGTACACCGACACACCGTCATCGTACAACCGGCAAAGTTAGCCGCCTCTCTCGGTTCATCTAAACACTGTTGACCGGCCGGTCAAGACTCCGTCGGTAGACCAAACCAGCTTTTAGATTGCTAATGTAGGATAGAATACTCACTGACAAAAAACTTTTATATAAGTAAGCGTGGCAATAGATGATCAAAGAAATCCACAGGGTCCGGGCGGAAGGAGGCGATTCGCCGCAGACCAACACGTTAACCGCCTGGTCAAAAGGTCTCCAGAATACAAATCAAAGAGAGACGTCCAATAAAGCCTGGAAACGGAAAAGAATCCACAATTCAATGCGGGAAACGAAATATAGAATGTTCTCTTCATGAGGACGTTCACAATGAAGAATGGTATCCACGGCCGTCCAAGAGAGATCCAAGAGTTGAGACAGCGATCATTGATGAGATATACTCATCCAAAAGAATTCGGTGAAAGAAACAACGAAGTATTTATAAACAGCTTCCCAGCAAAGACTGGCGAGCGATTCGTAGACGAACCATCAGGAGGGATTGAATAACACGCTGGGCTGGATCTTTTTCAATTAATTGGTCGATTTCGTCGAAGGTGCTCCATTCAGAGAGCTGTCCGCTCTTTGACTTTGAAGGCGTCTTGTAGATGGGACAGCAGTCTTCTACAGCCATGTGCTGATCATTACCGGCCAGCAGTGAGCAGACGACTCTTTTCAATGTTTACGTTGCCATGCAATCTTTAAAAAAATCCTTCCCCTAGCGGGCCGAAAAAGTATCATGAGATTTTTCACATCGCAGTAAATAAATTAATACATCAAATATAGAGTATTCATTTCTTCAAACAAAACTTATTTTCGGTTCTTGAAAATATCAGCAGCTGAGGAGGACCCCGGCAGTCGCTCTGAGCCTCAACCGTGCTATCATCAACCACCGCCCGGCCAATATATATGCCGACGCCCACAGTGGCACAGTTCACTGACCTTCCAGAAAATTTAATTTTTTAATTTATTAATTTAAAACTAAATTGTATATTATGATTTTAGCATACACATTCTTATTGGAGGTGGAAGAGAAAGTAGAAAAGAAAAGAAATAAAAAAATTAAGACCTCGGGAGGATTCGAACCGGCGACAGTTCGTCACCTCCGAGTTTCATTCATAGTGTTTGGTATTGCGCTACGAGGCCTACATTTATTGTTAAAAAATAAGCTATTAATACTTCAATTTTTAATATTTGAATCAAGTTAAGCCATTTTCTGAACCGAATTTCGTGATTATTTTGATACCAAATACAATAAATACATATAGTGCGTAATAAAATAGAAATAAAAATAACCGGAAACACATAATTAATTTTACGTCAGTAAATCTAATTTTCTTAAAGTAATAATAATATTTTATAATTAAAAAAATAGAAATAAAAATGATAAAAATATACATGGCCTTGGGAGGAGACGAACTCGCGCTCAAGTCACCTCCAATTTTACATACAAGTTTATTAGTAGTGCTACAAGGCCTGTCAGCAAATTGTAAAATTTGGATATTTTTACTTTAATTTTGAACATTTTACGCTAAGTATACTAAAACGTTAAGTCGAATTTTAGAATTATTTTGATACCAAATACACGTAGTTCGTAATAATATGCTGATATTATTTTATTTGTAAACAAATAAATGAAAAAAAAAACAAATATCGGAGAACCAAGGTTGGCCTCACTCCATTACAGCCTCGTCGCTAGCTAATATAAAAACCCAATCACTTTTCTACAAAAAAAAAGTTGTCTAACACTCTTTTTTGTTCATTGATATGCAATGTTAAAATGATATTTTTTTCTCAGGTCATTTAATAATATTTGTATGAATAAAATATCGTGAAAAATTGTGCCTCATAACAAAATTATAATTACAGATTACTACATCTTTGTCAAATAATGAGGTATTGGAATTTGGAAGGGAATTTTTTTTTTAAATTCTAAAAGGGAGAGAAAAAGAAGGTCTCGGGAGAATTCGAACTTGCGATCTTCACCTCCATCGTTACATTCATTCAGTGTTTGATAGGTGTGCTACGAGACCTGTTGTAGAGATAAAAAATTTAACTATTTATACTTCAATTGAAATATTTAGAGTAAAGTACATCATCACGTTACATTTAATTTCGTCATTATTTTGATACCAAATACATATAGTTCGAAATGAAATTACATGTCATGTTTTATAGGAAAGGAATTTAAGACGAGTAAAGCAACATAATCGAGTTAATGCCACTTTTCTTCAACTAAAATACTGAATCACAATTTTATTTTTACTACAATACTAGTACTAGTATACCAAAACATTCAGGGATCAGGGGATTTCTGTTATCAATTTTGCGGATGGTAAAGGAGTTCTCAAACGATAATACTAGAAAAAATGGAACGTGAAAGAGTAATGTTTATAAACCTAGGGAGAGCGAGGTAGATTAGGTAAAAAAAACATACAAGGCAAGGATGATGATGATTTCGGCGTGACTGGGGCCGGTTATGAATGTGACTTGACTTACAGCTTCTATGGCAATCGAGTTTAACAGAAATATATCCGCGCCTTCCCTATATAAATAGTTGCCAGTTCTATTCGGCTACTATTTATACCTATACCAGAATTTAATTGAAAAGTTGTTTCTGGTTTGAAATATAAAGAATTTTCATAACATGTCAATCAATGTCATGAACAAACTATCTCAAACTAAAAGAAATTCGAACGAATACGCGTAACGTACTCCGTGAATTTATGATGATCGTGGCAGGACTCGAACCTGCAATCTTTGGAATCGAAGTCCAACGTCTTAAGGTGCGTTCACACTAGAGCGTTTTTCCTCCTAAATTAAAACCTTACGGAAAAATTCTTCTGCATTCCCTATCTATTAACATTGACTAGCAGACGAATTTTTCCGTAAGGTTTTAATTTAAGAGCTAAAACGCTCTAGTGTGGACGCACCTTTAACCATTAGGCCACACGACCTTGTAATTTAACTATTTATTGATTTTAATATCTCCAGTGAGTAAAGCTCATTTGATATCGAATAAATTAGGTTTTCTTTTTTTAAAGCGCAATAAGCGACTATTTATTAAAAAGGGATCCATTAATTCCTACAGAGATCGTTGTCAGTTTTATTCAGCTAGCCGTGCTATTTCTACCAAGTTAATTGGAATGTTGTTACTGATGTGAAGTGTGAAAAATTCACAAAAACATAAAAGTTTGATTGTTGTGCTACAAAGCCTATTTGACAGGCGAAAAAATGTGACTATATTTATCATACTTCAATTTTTGACATTTTGAACCATTAGAGTTCACCCCGACATGACGGAGTCGAATTTTAAAATTGTTTTGAGACCAAATACATATAAGTTGGTAACAAAGTCACAAAACTAGAGTTTTTATTTCTTAAAAGCAAAAAAAATAAATAAATAAACAATTTGATAATCAATAAGCTCGACACTGCACCCATCAAGGTTGCAACTTTTATTCAATTGAAAAGTTTCTTCTAATTCCTCTCTAGTCGTAGTCACATCGAAATTCTTCTCATCGCCATCATCGTCTTTAACATTTTCTACCTCGCTCTCCCCAGTTTTTTTTAAAGAAGTCATTTTGCATCCTCTAAAATGACGTTAGAACATGTTATTCACAAAGTTAAGTTGCTACTCCTTTAAGAGTATTCTTTATTTGCAAACATTCATTAATCCAGCTTTCTCCTTTCCCATCCAATAAATTGTGAATTTCTTTATTTCTTATCAAACGGGGCCTACAGCCAGCGTAAGTGTGCGTGAGTAGCGGTAGAGGAGCACATACATATTACAGTTGTTTACCTCCTTTCGTATCCGTTGATAGCTCAGTTGGTAGAGCGGTGGACTGTAGTAGAAAGTAGTATCTTCAAGAAAGTAGATCAGAAGACATCCATAGGTCGCTGGTTCAAATCCGGCTCGACGGAACCTTTTTTTATCTATTTTTTCCCTCCTGACTTTTATAATACTTTACTTGTAATAGTTAAAACTATTTTTTGTCGTAAATTGATCCAATTATTTCCATAATATTCTCATTTTTTTTAAATGGTAAAATTTGATCGATAAAAAAAAGCAGCTGTAGTATAAGTTGCTTCTGGTTCGATGTAGAAGTAGTTCAACGGGACCACACAATTCAGCAGAGAAAGTCGTGATAGAAACGCGCGGCATACTGACTGCGGTGAGAATAACGCAGTCGAGAGCAGGGGAAAAGAAACCGGTTTGACTTGAACGAGCGTGCTATCCACGCCCTTGAAATCCCTGCGGCACTGATAACTGAACGAAATATTCCATAGTTCATTGTATATGTAAACAGGAAATGAATATAACCAGCTTTTAATCAACGCAAATCAATACAGCTATGAAAATTTGAGGAATGAAGAATCCAATTAAGTTACATTTTTTTAAACATGTATGAACATCATACCATAGTTCTAAAGTAGCCTAGTTGCAAAGAAGTTATGCAGCCTTCTATATAATAATTCAAGTGGAAATGGACTTTTAGAATTACGTTCTTGTTTTTCACCTTGACGATTGTTTTTCAGACGGGGATCATTTGGAAGTGCTATACGTGTGTCAACAATACAAATATACGATTCCTGTGTTTATCTCTTTAAAATCAAACTTTCTATTAGAATAATTTTAGATTTTTTAGTTTTATAAAGGAGAGACGTTAAAATTAGAGGTAATGGTTTTAGTTATTTGTTTTGAACGAGACATATATCCTTTTTTCGTACCGATTTAAAGAAGTCGAAAAACTCCCGAGAGTGGAATTTCAACCAGTAAAGGAAAATGAACAAATCTTTTTTTTTTATGACTCTCCTAGGTTTTTGATTCTCGACTCTACTAGGTTGTTTGGAAAATTGTTAGTTCAATTTTAAATATAAGGAATTTTTGTAACATGCCCTGAACAGATTATCTTAGACTAAAATATTTGGTTTGTTGCTCCGAGTAGCCAGGAACAGATAAACCGAATTACGATGATCGTAACAGGACTCGAACCTGCAACCTTTGGACCCTATGTCCAACGCCGTATCAATTGGGCCACACGACCTTGTTTATCACTATTTCATTGACGATGTATATTCTAGTGAGTAATCTTCGTTTACTATCAAAACTTTTGAATAAATTAGATTTTATTTTTGCAATTGTGTTGTACGACTATAGGGAAGGACGGGATATTTCTGCTAGACTTCGTTGCCATAGTAACTAGGGTTCGGCGGCCATCTTTCTGATCCACTTTTCACAGGGGTTCCACTTCACCCGTTTACATGGCGTACCAAGCCCGCTTTCTTGGTTTTTAATTTATTGGTTCGTCCCAGCTCATTATTTAGAGATTCCAATGCAATCACAAAATAGCAAAGATCTCCTTTACTAATTGGCATTATTTTTTCATCGTGAGATTTATTTGAAGTAGGCATTAATATTTATTTAAAAAGGTACATAGCTTAAAAACCATGTAATAATATTTTTAAAATTCCAATAAAAAACATAACTATGAATTTTTATGTCGAAAAAATTGTTGGAATCCATAGAAGGGGGCTTGAACTCAATTGGGACTACAATCAAATGTCGTGATAGTACTTTGGGACGAACCAATAAATTAAAAACCGAGAAAGCGGGCTTGGTACGCCGTGTAAACAAGGGGAACCCCTGTGAAAAGTGGATCAGAAAGATGGCCGCCGAACCCTAGTTACTATGGCAACGAAGTCTAGCAGAAATATCCCATCCTTCCCTATTTATTAAGTGTTAAAACATTAGTTCCTATAGAGATTGTTGCCAGGTTTATTCGGCTAGCCGTACTATTTATTTCTACCACGTTAATTGGAATGTTGTAACTGACGTGAAATTTGAATAATTTATTTGACTTTTTAGCGCCAAACAATGTAACATAATAAATCATCTCAAACTATCTGATTTTCTTCAACTTTCTCTTTCTCCCTGATTTGCACCCGAACTCTTGCTCGGGAATCTAATTAAATATCGAACGGACGAATAAATTGAACCGCGCGTTTTGCGGTCGCTCATGCGAGCGCACCTTTTCATCAATCTCAAACAAAAAAGATACCTTGAAAGTATTGCCTGCTCACTCAAGAATCTTTACGATCGTGACAGGACTCGAACCTGCATTCTTTGGATCCGAAGTCCAACGCCTTATCCATTGGGCCACACGACCACGTATAGTGGGTGTTTATTGATTCTAGTAATTAAACTTTGTTTGATATCAACACTTTTGAACAAATTAGATTTCTTTTTTTTAAGCCTTAAAAGACTTTTTCGGCACATTTTTTTCGGGTAGCCGTGCTATTTATTTCTACCAGATTAATTGGAAAAGTGTTACTGGCGGGAAATATGAAGAATTTACATGACTTTTTTGTGCCAAACAATGACACAAACAAATCATCTTTAACTAACTGATTTTCTTCAACATTCTCTTGTAATTGAAAAATAAATTATTTAATTTAATTGTGGAAAACGAGTTATAATGCTGGTTCTAGTAAATGTCAACCAAGATTATCAGTGTATCAACAATAATCAACATTCAAATCTTTATTTCCTCCCGCCAAAAAATATCTAGCGGTAAGAAAAATAACAGGACAGTAAGAACCCTGGGATTTTTTAAAATTGAATTGTCAGAGACAGTAGAAAATTTTGAAGAATTACGAACGAAATCCAAACAAGAGATTAAGCGCACCAGTTTCGCTCAAGCGAACGCAACTATTGATGTTTATTAGGGAAATGAATTAACTCCCACCAAAGTTGCGAACTAACCGAATCAAATTCCTGGATAAATTATATATTTTATATATATATATATTTACTTTACTTTTTTTTTACTTATCTCTTTTTATTTTACTTTAAAAGATATCTAGTCCATATACTGGAAAAAAATGTTTTGTTATTTTTTAATAAAGTAAGGTGAGGAGAAAACAAATGGATCTTGGGGGGATTCGAACTTGCGCTCTAAGTCCCCTACATCGTTATTATTCAAATTTGATAATTGTGCTACAATGCCTGTTAAACACACGGAAAATTTAACTATTAATACTTCAATTTACAACATTTTAGGCCAAGTACACTCGGACATTGAGGTGAATCTCTGGATTATTTTGACACCAAATACATGGAGTTCGTAATTATATTCTGATATTATTTTATTTGTAAACAAATAAATGAAAAAAATATCGTCGCCCGTTAATATAAAACCCTTTATACCACTTTCATACAAAAAAATAAGTTGTCTACCTCTCTAAATTGTTCATTGATATACAATATGTGAATATATATATTTTTTATCTTGCGTGATTTAATTATGATATTTGTATGAATAGAGTATCGTCGTGGAGAAAATAGTGCCTCATTGAAAAAAGAAGTTTCTACAACTCAATAAAATAGTCAGTTATTGGAAACAAACACAATTTTTTTTTAATCTAAAAAAGAGAAAAAAAAATTAAGGCCTCGGGAGGATCCGATTTTGCGATCTTCACCTCCGTCGTTACATTCAGTGTTTGATAGATGTGCTACGAGACCTACTAGGTATTCGAAAAATTTAGCTATTTATACTTCAATTTAAATATTTTGAGCAACATGCATCACGATGTTACATTTAATTTCTATATTTGTTTGATACCAAATACACATAGTTCGGAATCAAAATTAGATGTCATGTTTTTTTAGGAAATTAATAGAGACGAGTAAAGCAATGACATAACCGGGTTGCCACTTTTCTTCAACTGATATAACTGAATCACAATTTTATTTGTGCTACAATATTACTATACTACATTCAGCCATGATTCAGGGGATTTCTGATGCCATTTTTGAGAATACCAAATGAGTTCTCAAACCAAAACATGGGACGAAAAAAAAATAGTAAAAAAAAACTAGGGAGAGGGAGGTAGATTAGGTAAATAGTATAAAAAGGCAGTGATGGTGTTGGTAAAGTAGTTACTGCAGGGCCGGATTAAGCCTTGATGGCCTCCTGGGCGGACTCTGATTTTTTGCCTAAATATGGCCTCTATTGCTATTATATTGGTAAAAGTCCTATTTTTGAAGCTGTTGGAAAGCTTGAGGCTTGTGTTAGGGCCATTTCCATCATTTCTTCTTAATTTTTTTTTTTTATTTTGCTGATTTTTTGGCCTTTATGGCCTCTTGGACGCCTTGGCCTCTAGGCGACCGTTAGAGCTCCTTCATCCCCCTTTTTTTTTAGAATGATGAACGTTGCATAGGAAATAAACTGTAAACGCAAATTACGTTTATAGTGAAAAAATAAAGTTTTAATTATATAGATTTGAAACAAACTTGCATTTTAGGATTTTAACGAACAGATTTTTAGAAATGAATGAAAAGGAAAAAAAAAAGAAGTTGATAAAGTAAGGCCTCGGGAGGATTCGAACCTGCGAGGGTTTGCACCGTCGCCTGTTCGTCACCTACAAGTTACAATCTTAGTGTTTGGTATTGCGCTACGAGGCCTATGATCACTGTAAAAAATTAAGCTATTTATACTTCAATATTCAGTATTTAAATCAAGTTAATACAGATATAGAACAGAATTTCGTGATTATTTTGATACCAAATACATATAGTTCGTGATAAAATTGCGCGTCACATTTTAGCAGAAAAGAATATGATGATCAACAGTATAAGTAAGTCATCTGTCATCACATCACCAGGCTGCCGTTTTTTAAGCAGTTGCTCATTTTTCAAGCAAAAAAAGAGATTTGATTGTAAAACCCTGTTTTATTCTATGCACTTTGATGTGAAATTTGAAATGAGAAAATAAAATTTAAAAGAAAAAATAAGAGGAATGATTTGAAAATTGCAAAAGAAAAATTTAGCTACCTAAGAGTAGTAAGAGTATACTTCAATTTTAAATATTTCATTTCACATTAAGATTATTTCTAATTTCTGGATTATTTTAATACCAAATACATGTAGTTTGTAAAGCCATTTCTATTATTATTTTATTGGTAAATGAATAAAAGAAGGAAAAAAAGTTGCGTCGAACAGCTACTGTGGTGTTGAGTTGCTTTTCCCACCGCTAGAGCGCGCAAGTGCGAGGTTTTTACCATTTTTTTCCTTTGGCGGGAAGAAATAAAACTATATATGTTGTTTTCCTGTTACTCAAAGTGTCTTCATTCCATGTCAACTGCGAAATTGATCATGGAGTGGAGCTTGCCGATGATGGCCTTACATCTACCGGGCTGAAGCGGGTATACTCCGGCCGTTCAAAAGACCGAAGCCGGTCGATCAGAATCTTGAGGAGAAAATAACAAATAGTTTTCCGAAAAAAATGAGAGGATATTCAAGCTCTCATTTTAGAATAGTTTGCGCTAAAACGTTTGAAAAAATGTGGATGACTTTCAAATTCTTGTATTGACACTAATCAACGCTATTAGTAGAGTCCAAGGGCTGGGTGAGCATGAGGGAACGGAACCTTCTTCCTTCCTCGACGAGCGGCAACATTTCGGTTGACAGGTGGAGCAGTTTGAGGCTGCTGAATAGTGACGCTCGATGGAGCGATGGCATTTTCCTGGAAAATAATTCCATTTGGTAGATAGTTATTTTTAAATAAAATGTAATTTAAAAAATGAATTACTTTGACCCAGTTAGTTTTCGATTGGTGGGCTACACTCGCTTCAAGACCCAGTCCATAACTTGAGCAAATAGGAAGGTTCAGGGCAACTGATTCTCCAAAGCGCTCCGCATCCATCTCGGGAGTGAAAGGTTCCAGCTCGTTCCCTTCTATTCCACCGGCTGTAAGGACTAGCTCGTGAGGTAACAATAAGGGTTGCAGAACG
Source organism: Chydorus sphaericus (assembly GCA_030141595.1). Classification (NCBI taxonomy): domain Eukaryota; kingdom Metazoa; phylum Arthropoda; class Branchiopoda; order Diplostraca; family Chydoridae; genus Chydorus; species Chydorus sphaericus. Next base: position 473,723 of record CM057931.1, read on the forward strand.
AAGCAGAAATCACGACCTATTATTATTGCACAAATATTATAAATATTATTATTCCATAAATTAAATTATTAAAAATTCTTCATACTTGGAACGAGAGAAAAAGAAGGGTCTTCAATCAGCGCAGCTAAATTGCTCTCACTAGAAATTTAAAACAGTTTTCATTACGTATCTTTGGGTAGTTAAGAAGAGAAAAGTGCAGATTACGAGAGGAAAGTCCAGAATGCTTTCCAGCGTCTCTGTTGAATCATATCGGATCCAGTTGACGTAACGTTGAGGCACCAACCGGTGAACAGTTCGGTCGGAATGCACCTCTTTGGGAAGAAGGAAGAAGCAATCAGTCTTTCTGGCAAAGCTGTAAATAAAAAAAAATAAAATTTTAAATGCTTGAAAATTTCATAATTTAGGATAATAGTAGTAGGTAGTACATAGAAGAGATGAAGGGCTGTTAGATGATTCCAGAACGATGTTATTCACTTGAATCGGCAATTCCAAATGTTGGAAAACGAGTAATAAAAGGCGAGTCTGAATGAGCCACTCTTTGCAAATGATTTCAAAAGCGAGATCAAGTCCTTTGTCAGGTAGAAAGTGGAACTGAATCTTGTTTGAAGCACCAACGACGTTGTTTGAATCATTCAAAACGACCACCTGTAAATAAAATATATTAAAAAATCATTTTAAATTGAAGATTTATTATTTAAAAAATACTTGAACGAATTTGATGGGGCAAGTTCGACCCTCTTTTTCAATAAAAGTTTCAATTTCTGTTTGGATATCACGAAACCAGCGGAGGGTAATCACAGTAACGATGAGCTCTACGTCCTTCTTCTTCTTCTCCTGTAAATTTAAAAATTGTTAGATGAGTTTTAAGAAGAAGCAAAAGGAAGAGGTGATCACCTTGAACTGCTTAGTGATGTTCTTCAGAGCTATTCCAACAGCATCCTTCCACTTTTGAGCTCCCAATTTGGTTCCCACCTGTTTCAAGTAGAAGAAATCAGAGGTGAAATTGTTCAGAATGGATATATGAATGAGTATACCTGATCCTTTGAGCCAATGAGCTGTCTGAGCTGAGCAAAAGCTTGGTTGAAGCTGGGCAGAGTGAGGCGAGACCAGTCCTGAATTTGCATCAGAGCTTTTCCACTTCTGCCTTTCGTGTCATCTTGGCTGCAAACCACTGCTGTCAATCCAAAGTGAAAAGTGTTTTTGACTGATGGTAAACGGGCTAGAACGACCGTGTCTTGCATAATCTGGAGAAAGAGAAATATTATTAAAGGACTTTTATAATTATGTTGATCTTTTTCAGCACCTTGACGATTGTGTTTAGACGGGGATCATTGGGCAAAGCTCCACGTGTGTCAACAATACAAATACGATACATGTTATCTCTTTGAAATCCAACTTTATATTAGAATATCTTTTTTCTGGAAAAAGAGAGACCTTGAAATTAGAGAAAATTCAGTTTAATTCTTCTTTTAGGACGTTTATTTATTTTTCGTAAAAGCAGCGATTTCTAGCAGTCGAAAAACTGGCGAGAGTCGAGTTTTCAACCAGTAGGGGGAAATAAATAAATCTGCTTTGTGGACTCGATTCTCGACTCCTTTTTTTTTCAAAAAATTGAAAGGCGAATTTAAATTATGTATTGATTATTTCAAAAAGTTTACTTCGTAGTTATAAAAAAATGCATTCAATTTAAGCTACCAATTTACAAAATAATAATATTTTGGTCAAGAAACTTGTATATGCGTATTTAGCGTAGATACATAGATGATCAAAGAGTTCGGGCGGGAGGGAGCGATTCGCCGGGGACCAACACATTAAGCGCCCGGTCAAAAGGAGCGCCGTTGCCGCTGCCGGCAGAACCCAAATATTTACTATCAAAACAACTGTTTCTCCTCTTTACAAATTCTACCGAATAAGAATCTGCGAGAAATCAACATTTCCACTATAATTTCGTATAACCATTGTAAAGATAAGAAATAATTTTAAAAACAAGTAACGCATGACTTCTTTATATATTTTTTTAAGCCAGCAAAAAAAAATTTGAAATTTTAATTATGATATGCCATTCAGGTTTCAAAGAGACTTGATTAAAAAAAAATTATTTTTGAGGGCTGAGAAAAGAAATTTACTAGAAAGAAGCAAGAAAAATGCGAAGAGAAATGTTCAGTGTAAGGCCACAAACGGAATGAGGTCGGCCGGCGTGTTGGATTCATCGTGCGGCACTCGGTGACGACGCATGACTCTAGAGCAAAGACACTTTAACATCCGTACGTCCTCTTTGAGCCAGTCTGGAAGCCGATGCATCTCTAGGTTGTTGTCCCGTAACCAGTAGTCAGCAGGCGTCAATCCAGCTTCATCCGCCATATCAAGATGGGCTCCAGCACGATCTAGCAGAAATCGAGCTGCAGCATCTCTTTGCTCACTTTCGGGATTATTCGCCAGGATGTGAAGAACTCCGCAGCCGTTACCAACGTCAAAAAGTTCTGTGATGCGGGAGCCCGTGCGGGAGTTTGGATTCGCCCCCAAATGGACGAGAAAGCGGATGGAGGGAAGATGAGGTTCTTCAAGCATTAAGCAGACAAAATGAAGGAGATTGCCATCCCGGGAGCGGCCGTCGCGACGTACTAGCTCGACTAAGGACTCGATGATTTCTTCAGTCATCATTTCAGGGAGTGCTGTAGTGAGGATCTTAAACATAAGGACCAAATGAATAATGTGGTTCAAAGAAATTTTAGCTGGCGTTTCATTTTCAGCAGTGACGATTGGGTTTCTCAAGTCCACCATTAAAAATAGGTCAACCAATTTTTGCAGGTTCTCCGAAGTAAGCAAGTGAAGTTCGAAACTTGTTGATTCCACCGAAGGCTTGAAACGGAAGATGATACAATTTTCGATGAAGGTAACTGAGTGCAGAACCTCCTTCTCGTGAGGACGTTGAGAACTGAGAATGGTGTCCGCCACCGTCCAACAGACATCCAGGGTTTGCGAAAGCGAACATTGATGTGGCGTCCTCATCCGCAAGAAATCCATGAAATAACGAAGGCAGCTGTCACGAAGAGTTTCCCAACAGAGACTCGAAGCGACTCTAAGACGAACCAGGAGCGCCTGAATGACACGCTGAGCTGCATCTTTTTCTATTTGGTCGAGTTCTTCCAGAGTGCTCCATTCGGAGAGCTGTCCGCTCTTTGACTTTGTAGGCGTCTTGTAGATGGGACGACAGTCTTAAGCAGTGTCCATCAGTCGCAGAGCTAGAGCTCGACGCCAATATTGGAAGCCAATAAAGAATTTCTCGTGATTGGCGTCGCTGCCAAGGAGGACTGCCCCGGCCATCTCCAGTGCATCTATTTTGTCGATACGAGGAATGTCTTTCATCTCTAACAAGTACTCTAAAAGAAGCTGCTTGTGGGATGTGCCATCATCGTGAGCTGAAGCGAGAATGGAAGAGAAACCAGGGATGTGACTGGCATTGAAGTCTTCTGGAAGTAGAGCAGTGATGAGAATGAGGGATCGGCCAGAGTTGTCACGGGCATTCAAGTCTCCAAAAAGGAGAGATGCAGATAAAAATTGCTCTTCTAGGGATGGGTTGCCTTCTGCCATGATGCAAGCTTTGTGGCAGTCTCGGTACCTGAATAAAGTTTGTAAAAAAGGAAATTAATATCTAGTTATTGAGTGACATGACAATACACATAGATTTATTATTAAAATCTATATGAATTTATACCTTCTAGTTCTCTTAAACTGAAACTGTAAGCCTAAATTGTCGTGAGCGAGATCGTGATGACGTCAGCTGACAGTAAGGAACCGACGTGATGGTGTTGGCACTGGCTAATTACATATAATGAGATTATTAAATCATGTTTAAAGAATTAAAACATTCACAAGAAAAAAATATTACCTTTGCTAATCGAAAAACTAATCTTTTAAAAGAAACTAAATTATTACTCGAGAGTTTTCCATGTGCTGAGAATGACCGGCCACCAGTGAGCAGACGACTCTTTTCAATGTTTACGTTGTTATGCAATCTTGAAAAAAAAAAATCCTTCCCCTAGCGGTCCGAAAAAGTATCATGAGATTTTTCACATCGCAGTAAATAAATTAATTCACCAAATATTGAGTATCAATTTCATAAAACAAAATTTATTTTCGGTTCTTGGAAATAGAAACAGCTGAGTCGGATTACGGCAGTCGGTCTCAGCCTCAGCCGTACTATCATCAACCATCGCCCGACCAATATATATGCCGACGCCCACAGTTCACTGACCTTCCAGAAAATTTAATTTTTTCAGTTATTAATTTAAAAAAGATTATATTATGATTTTAGCATACACAATCTTAGAAATGGAAGAATTCAGAAAAGAAAAGAAATTGAAAAAGTAAGGCCTCGGGAGGATTCGAACCGGCGACAGTTCATCTCCTCCGTGTTACAATTATAGTGTTGGGTATTGCACTACGAGGCCTCCTTCGGATAAGAAAATTTAGCTAATAATACTTTAATTTTAAATATTTGAATCAAGTTAAACCGTTTACTGAACTGAATTTCGTGAATATTTCGATACCAAATACATTAGTTCGTTATAAAAGTGAAAATCACATTTTTAGTAGAAACGAATAAAATGATCATCAGTAAAGTCTCAGACCATCACCAGACTGCCGTTATCCTTAATGTGAACTAAATGTACACAACCAACCACAAGATTGCCGGTTTTATCTTCATAATATGAAAGAAGTTTAGTTGCAAAGTTTTTTTTTACCCTAAAATGTGATTTAATTGTAAAACCCTTTTTGAAGAATTATATAAAATTTACAAAATTAAGTATCACTTTTTGGCGTGATAAAATGTACATTGGTGGTGTGGAAAGTTTGAAATATTTTATTTTAAGTTTGTGCCTTCTATTTTGTGCGTGATTACTTATTTGCTTAGTTTTATAAATAAACATTTATGGGAAAAAAGTCGCAAAAAATAAACCAGAAATACGCAATTAATTTTACATCAGTAAATTATTTTTTTTAAAGTTAATAATATTTTATTATAAAAAAATGGACAATGAGAAAAATAAAAATGGCCTTGGGAGGAGACGAACTCGCGCTTAACTCTCAAGTCACCTCCATCGTTAACATACAATACTGATAGTTGTGCTACAAGGCCTGTCAATAAACCGACAAATTTGGCAATTTATACTTCAACTAGCCGACCCGTTGAGTTTCTACTATATTTTAAAAATTTAAGTTAGTGTCAGAGACTCGTCAGGGAGTAAAAAAATTATAAATAAAACAAAAATTGTAATACGATAATTATTGATGCTGAAGAAAATTAAAGACGCACAATAATATGGCGCGCCGTTTAGACCCAAAGTTTTCGGAAAAAAATTTAGCATCGGAAAAATTATTTCGATTCGGAAAAATTATTTCGCATCGGAAAAAAAACTTGATTTTTTTTTCTTGAGTGTATTGCTCTCTATCGAGCGGTCGATGTACGAATCCTTTTGAGCTGGTGTGCGTTAATATCTTTTATACCGATTAACAAGTATTGAGAAATGAAGTAGAGTACCCAGCATCGGTTCTTGCGATTGATTCAAGACTGCTTGCTCTGAACGGAACCGCCACCGAACTTGACCCAAATCATGCGATTTCTAGTTTCTAAATTTACTTATTAAGATAGCAAAGCGCGCTTTTTGGCTCGCCGGGAGTATATGAGTAATTCAGCTCCACTGAATCAGCTTTAGAACAATCTCAGCCCTAGTTCCCGAATCGGGATGAGAATTTCGAATCCGATTTTCACTTGCAAAGTGCCGTGGAAGGGCTTTTTTTCAGCCGTTCTTCTAGTCGGCAACTTTTTCGAGTGGCTGTTCATATTCTGGCCCTGCAGTCTGCACGCCTGGCAATGACAGTATAGAGCAGAGCGACCTGGGCGGCCAGTACTAGTGCCGGGCTGCCCGGGCAACTATTTACCACACTACTGCCAAATATAAAAATATTGTTAAGCCAGCATTCATTGTGCACGCCCGACTAGGATAGTAAAGAGCACGGCGACTTGGACGCCAAGTACCAGTGCCGGAAAATATAACCACACGCCAAATTCCTCTTATTGTCGGAGACCTTTCTTAAAACTCTCCGAGTTCTGACTGTTTTTGACCAGGTCGATAATCATTCAATGAATGTCCCAATAAGCCTCCCCAACCAGGTCGGTCATGTTTAAATAACGGTACTTAACATCTCTACGACCTCTCTGACCTGGTCAATCACTTTTTAATAAAAGGTCCAAAAACCTCTGCGATCAGGTCGGTCATGTTTAAATTATAATGCTATTAAAGCTTTCCAACCAATGCGACCATTTCGATTTTTTTTTCTCTGTAAATTATCGGAAATTCCCTCTGATCACTACAACCATAATTTTTCAAATACAAAACGTCTCCTACCTCTCCGACTAGGCTGATTATTTTTGAAATAACGGTCCTAAGAATCTTTCGCCCCAACAGCTCGGTCATTTTTAATTGATGATTATAAAAAATATTTCCGACTTCTCCGACCAAGAAAAAAAAGTTTACCAAAATTACCTCCCCGACATCTCCGGCGTATAGACTATTGTTAAAAAACGATCTTTCCAGGACTTTCCAGTCCGAACGAAGAGGACTTTCCAGTCCGAACGAAGAGGACTTTCCAGTCCGAACGAAGAGGACTTTCCAGTCCGAACGAAGAGGACTTTCCAGTCCGAACGAAGAGGACTTTCCAGTCCGAACGAAGAGGACTTTCCAGTCCGAACGAAGAGGACTTTCCAGTCCGAACGAAGAGGACTTTCCAGTCCGAACGAAGAGGACTTTCCAGTCCGAACGAAGAGGACTTTCCAGTCCGAACGAAGAGGACTTTCCAGTCCGAACGAAGAGGACTTTCCAGTCCGAACGAAGAGGACTTTCCAGTCCGAACGAAGAGGACTTTCCAGTCCGAACGAAGAGGACTTTCCAGTCCGAACGAAGAGGACTTTCCAGTCCGAACGAAGAGGACTTTCCAGTCCGAACGACTTTTCAGAATGATATGTAAAGTCACATATATAGATTCTAGTGACTATAATATTGGATTGCAAACAAGTTTACAGTTGCCCAATCTTCAATTTCGTCGAAGAGGACTTTTTAATATGATATGTAAAGTCACATATTTCTGATGACAAACTGTTTCATTGACAAATAGCAGGGAATAGCAATTTCTCTGGTTAAAAAAACTACCAAATTGTCCACATCGCAGTTAATAAATTAATTTATCAAATATTGAATATCAATTTCTTAAACGAAATTAATTTTCGGTTCTTGGCGGACCCCGGTAGTCGCTCTTGAGTCTCAGCCGTGCTATCATCAACAAACGCCCGGTTAATATATGCCGACGCGCACGGTTCACTGACCTTCCAGAAAATTTAATTTTTCAATTTATTTATTTAAAAAAAATGTTTATGATGATTTTAGCATACACAATCTTAGAAATGGGAGAGAATTCAGAAAAGAAAAGAAATTGGAAAAGTAAGGCCTCGGGTAGTAAGTATCCCTTTTTGGCGTAATAAAATGTTGATTGATGGTGTGGAAAGTTTGAAAGATTTTATTTCAAGTTTGTGCCTTCTATTTTGAGCGTGATTACTGATGTGCTTAGTTTTATAAATAAAAGTTTATGTGAAAAATCAGAAAAAATAAACCGGAAATACAAAATTAATTTTACATCAGTAAATTAATTTTTTTAAAGTTATTAATATTTGATAATTTTTTAAAAATTAAAAATGAGAAAAAAATTAATATGGCCTTGGGAGGAGACGAACTCGCACTCAACGGCTCAAGTCTCCTCCAACATTTACATACAAGTTTAATAGCTGTGCTACAAGGCCTATTAATAATCGTAAAATTTGACTATTTTAACTATAAATTTAAACATTTTACGCCAAGTATACTAAAACGTTAAGTCGAATTTTAGAATTATTTTGATACCAAATACATGTAGTTCGTAATTATATTCTGATATTATTTTATTTTTAAACAAATAAATGGGGAAAAAATATCGGAGAACGAGGTTGGTCTCTAGGGCTCTCAACCGGGTAAGATTTACGGTTAAGAGGCTCTATCCGTACCCGGCCCGTATCCGTAAGGGCAATAACCGTACCCGGACCGTGTTACCCGTTCCTCACGGTTGACCCGGTTAAACCGGATAACCCTAAAATATGCGGTTAAACCGGTTGAAAGTTACCGGGGATATCCGTTAATAACCGGGTAATCCGGTTGAAAATACACAATGCAGCTGCTTTTCTTTGTTTAACCATTATAATTTAGCTTGATTGAACGTTAAATTAAGTTTTCCCTACTTTCTAAGTTTTGATAATGGTAAATTCAAACAAAATTAGGTTTTTTTTGTTCTTACCAAAGGGATATTTTTTCTTGAAAAAGTAAACGGATAAAAAGATAAACCGGTTGACCCGTTGGGCCTAAACCGTATCCGTAACCGCCTTAACCGTACCGAAAAAAGGGCCTACCCGTACCCGTATCCGACCCGTCTTAACCGGTTGATCCGGTTACTAACCGCAAAAATCTTAACCGGTTGAGAGCCCTATTGGTCTCACTCCTTTGCAGCCTCGTCGCCCGTTAATATAAAACCCTTTGTACTACCTTTATACAAAAATAATTAGTTGTCTACCCCTCAAATTTTTTCATTGATATGCAATGTATGAATATATATATATTTTTTAACTGCGTGATTAAATTATAATATTTGTATGAATAGAATATCGTGGAGAAAAAGTTGCCTCATTAAAAAAAATATAGTTTCTTAACTCAATAAAGTAGTTCATTATTGGAAAGAAACAAATTATTTTTTTTTAATCTAAAAAGAGTAGAAAATAATTTTGGCCTCGGGAGGATCCGAACTTGCGATCGTCACCTCCATCGTTACATTCAGTGTTTGATAGGTGTGCTACGAGACCTATTACAGATTTGAAACATTTAGCTATTTAACCTTCAGTTTAAATATTTTGAGGAAAATACATCGTCACGTTATATTTAATTTCGTAATTATTTTGATACCAAATACATATAGTTCGGAATCAAATTAGATGTATTGTTTTATAGGAAAGAATTTTAGACGAGTAATGCAAAATAACCAGGTTGCCACTTTTCTTCAACTGAATCAACATTTATTTTTGTACTACAAATTACAATACTAGTATACCAAAACTGCATTCAGCCATGATTCAGGGATCAGCAGGGGATTTCTAATGACATTTTTTGCGGATGCCATATTGAGTTCTCAAAAGATAATAAGTAAAAAAATCTCAAACTTCTCCCTCAAACTAAAAAGATTCGAAAGGGTCTCTCTCGCGTGATCCTGAATCTGGATGACCGTAGCAGGACTCGAACCTGCAATTTTTGGATCTTAAGTCCAACGCCTTATCCGTTTGGCCACACGACCTTTGCAACTAGTGAGTCTTTCGTAATTTAATTGAGTGGTGAGTTAAATTGAAGTAAGAAAGTGGGTACCTAACCTTTATTTGAAAATAAAGCTGTGCTTTTAAATAAATCACATTTCTTGAAAAATAGTTTAATGCGACTATTTATTTAGTGGATTCATTAGTTCTTACAGAGATCGTTGTCAGTTTTTTAGGCTAGCCATACAATATCTACCACGTACTAATTGCAAAGTAAAGTGATAGGTATACTGATTTGACATATGAAGAATTTGCAAGACTTGTTTGTGCCATTCTTAGATCTACTATCATATTTTTTTCCTTTTCTCTCTGATAGTCTGATTCGCTCCCAAACTCATGATCGTGAATCTATAATGAAATTGAACGGACGAAATAAATAAATGAATGGTGGAAATCGTGTTTTAATGCTGAGCAGCGATTCTAGTTAAGTCAGCCAAGATTGTCAGTGGTAATAAACCGGCTTTGGTCATTCAAACAGCCGCAGTAAGAGAGTTGTAATAGTATAATCGTTTCAGTCTAGATGTAAACAGCATTCAAATTTTCATGTCCTATAAATAAAATGAAAACCTCGTACTTTTGCTCTCTATAGTCTAAGAAGCATAACTGAACAGTAAATAATAAGCCAATCGAAAAAATCAAATTCATAATGAATTGGAATCAGTCTATTCACGTAGCTTTATCAGACCCGATTTAGATTCGAGCCAAAATGACCAAATTGGGAAACTGTCAGAACAACATTCGACTTTTAGCAAAGATGGTAGAAAGGTGCCGCTAGTCCGGATGGCTGGATCGCTTGCATCGCCGTTGATAGTGCTGTCGGTCACATAAAGATGCTCCAGTTGGGTGCACTGCCACAAATCCGAAAGGTTTATTCGATGGCAGTCAATTAGTGCCAGGCTCCTCAGGGATGATCCAAAAAAGTTCACAAGGATTTTAAAGAAATCAGGATTAAGCCGCTTAAGATGAATGTTGGACGGTTTTTGATCCTACAGAAAATAAAAATTAAATTTTTATTGAATGAAAAGGTGTTTAACTTCGTATTACCATCGACCAGCAATCCTTGAACATCTTTTCGTATAGTAAACTGGAGTAGGTTGATACATAATCGTCTGCATTACCGGCATCTTCGAAACCGATGAATGTTAAATTTGGGCACATCAATCCAACAGCTGTTACAGCATTCCAGTCTCTAACTGATACAAAGTCAATCATTGTAATTGATGACAGTGGACCTGAAAATAACGTCGTCGAAGATGCCCCGCCGAAGTTCAGAGCGGCAGCGCTGGTTCTACAAGCGGCCTCAAAGGCCTCCTGCAGTAGTTGATGATTTGGGAGCTCCTTCTCTTCTTCAGCTCTTCCAAGAGATTTGATTAGATAAACTGGGATGTCTAGATCATATCTATTATTCTTGTAGCACCAATATCGTAGTTTCGGCAGATGACGGAGGGCGAATGCGTATTCAGCTCCATAGTGGCGAACTCGATACGGATTCAAAGATTGAAGCGTGAAACAGATTGGACTCAAATACTTCGTAGGGATTCGAAGTTTGTAGAGTACAGAATCTCTAGCCCATATATTCCCATCTAGAGGAAAGAGAAAGAGGGCACGAGCCAGGTCTTGGCCAAGAAGTAAGGCCAGAATGCTCATCTTCTCATCAGTGTGTGGGAAATCAGAGAAGTCCAGTTCCTCAAGGTTTGGACAGGTTTGGCCAATGATGTCAAAAACTGTTGCCAGAGATATCTCTGGCAATGGCTCATAATAATAATAATAATGACTTCTGAATAAAGTGAGAGATTTCAAGTGATCCAGATGGAATGGGAGGTGAGAAGCTGATGGAGTCACTGCTAACTCCATGCCCCTATGGTTGTCAAAGAATGTGATTTCCAAGTATCTCAATTTGGGGCATCGGTGGGCCAGCACAGACATGAGCTTGGAGAAAGATGATCTGTCTGCGTGTGGAAGGGGAGTGTTGATCTCTAGACTTTCATGGTGGTCATCCAAGATGCCTTCCAGAATCGTGCAGTAATCCATCAGTGGTCTATCAGAGGCATGAACCCTACTGGGAACCAAATCATTTAATTTATCCAAGCAAATCTCCCTATAAACAGGGAACAAATTCAGATTAGATGCAACATTTAGACAGGAGGGTGAGTATATAATTATACCTAACAGGAATCAACATTGTTTTCAATGCTTCTTCTTCAAAATACTGTGGAAGTGCAGAAGGAAAACCAATTAACGTGTTGAAACAAAGGGCCGAAACGGCTTTACATGCCAATTCCTTCAATGGAGAAGGTTCATCAGCCATGGTGGTTTGTAAAAATGATTATTAATTTAAATAAAAAATGCTGCCCAAATGACTTTCAGATTGTTTTTCTTTGCTCGCTTTCTGACATTTGGTTTCCCTCCAAAAATATAAACAAGTTTAGAGCCATCTAGCGTTCAATTTTGCTACTCAATGTTACGAGATCTGATACCAATGCGGAAAATTCCAGGCCCGCACTTTGGGTTTCAGTTGCACCTCTTCGGTGCGGGGTTCCCGAAGGGATTTCCCCGGCAAATAATGACTCACTCGGGAATTAATCGTTCTCCTTCTTTCGGGACTACTATTCACTTTTTCTTCACGATTTTTACTTTTCCCTACATCGGGAAAATTGTTTGCCTGCCAGTGTCTTGAGATAAAAAAATTTAAAGATTCCGATCAACTTTTTTGCAATCAATTCGGTGATATTTTGCAGCGGTGAAATGGGAAGTTCAATCCGAATCTAAAAAGCCCATCCAAACTCACATTAAAAATTATAGCATTCACTCGTAATTCTAATATTGTAGCATTCGATTTTATATTCTTCTATCTTCCTAATATGACCTATTTTAAACTTTCATATTTGAGTTTAGAATATCTGTTGACGACAGCTTTTCAACTTTTTTTTTTCTCTATTAAATGTTTTTTAAAGTCTACTAAATACGCTTAAGAAAAAGGAGGAATTCTTGTTAATTGGCATAAAGAGATTACTTTAAAAAATATGACAATTTCTTGTTGTTGAAAAGAGCCTGTAAGTAAGTATTATCCTCGCTCAGTGCACTCGTCATAATGATGAATTCGAAGATTATTCGTATTCCAGTGTCCAGTGAAGAAATCGTGAAATCCATACAAGAAGAGAAAAATCCAAAAAAATTCAAGATAAAAAAAAATAATTTTTAATTTCGGATTTTAATCCGTACACGCAAAGTGCCAAACTGCGTGACACCCTTATATAATGAACCTTTAATCAAATCAAAACTACAGAGAATTTTGTAATAAATCATCATAGCTAAAAGATCATCTCAAGCGCAAAAGGCGCAGCACATTTATCTATATTAAGGTAAAAATAATCTATGAAGTTTATTCTTGAGTTTTGTATAATAGATATTAGCATCTGAGGCATCGAAACTCGTTGAAAGAAACCAAAGATAAATGGTAGGTAATGTGTTTTGGGATCATCGATGTCGTTATTGTCGAGGTTATTGCTTGCGGTTTTAAACGTCACAATTTCAAAACTCATATTGCGCTTGCTTAGTTGTCTATTTGGCCTACGTGTTTTAATTACCAGTACTAAAATAACACGAGTGAAGGAACTTATCATACATAAGTACATAACACTGTGGAGCGTACGCGAAACTTGTTTTTAGAAACCACGCACTGTAAATACAATTTGGATGAAGAACGACATTTCATATTTCCATTCCATCCCATCTAAATCATTTCATAGCATATTTTCGCCTGAAAAGAGCCTACACGGCTACTACATATTAAAGGCGTAAAATATCTACTTTAACCCTGCTGCCACCTGGATAGTCTCCCGGTACTAGTGCCTTCAGGCGTAAAACTTTTACCCCTGCTGCCATCTAGTTCGCCTCCCGGTACTAGGGCCTTCGTCTCACCTCCGCCTAGAATCCCTTCGGGAAATTTAGCTACCTATACCTTATTAAATTAGTTATGTTACGTTGAATTTCGTAACTATTGTGATACCAAATAGGCAAATACATACAGTTCGGAATAAAACTATATAATATGTTAAACTAGGAAATAGAGTAAAGCAACTAGGTAGACACTTGAGATCAACTTTATTTCTACCTGATAATGGTAAACTGGAAAGTCGTTAATGATTTGAAATATGAAGAATTTAAGTAACTTGTTAGTGCCAAACAATATCATAAATAAATTATTATTAAAAACAGCACCAACGAAATGTACACAGTCAGACACAGTGGTGCTTTATGATCGTAGCGACTCGAACCTGCAATCTTTGGATCCGAAGTCCAACGCCTTATCCATTGGGCCACACGACCTTATAAAAACTGGCTTTCTGGACCGGGTATTTATAGTGAGTAACATTCGTTTGATAAAAAGTTGCATTTGAAAATAAATAAGTTTCCTTTAAAAAAAAGCGTTATATGACTATTAATGAAGTGGATCCCTTAAGTGCTATAGGGATCGTTGTCACTTGTCAGTTTTATTCGGCTACCGGTACGATTTATTTCTACTAGGTTAATTGCAATTTGCAAAGCTGTTACTTAGTTTATATGACTAGTAAGGGTCAATAAAGAATTTCATGAAAAATCATCTCAAACTCTTATTTTCTTCAACTGATTTTTCAAACCTTTCTCTTTGATTCACTTCGGCGTCGATCGTTCAAATGGCATTAGTAATAGCGTGGTATATACCTGCTTGAACGCTTTAGCCAAGCGTATGTAAGATGATAAGATCAAAACAACATTCAAATCTTTATATCCTCCCGCCAAAAAAAAAAATATTTTGAAAACCTCACACTTTCGCTCTCTAGCGGTAAAAAAAATGCACCCCTAGCAACTTTCAGTTTTCGATTGAATTAGTATTTTTTTCAAATTTTTAGAAAATTTCGAAGAATTTACGACAAATCCAAACAAGAACTAGCTGAGATAAAGCGCACCAGTTTCGCTCAAGCGAACGCAGCTATTGATGTTGATCAAGGAAATGAATTAAGAATTATCTCCAACCAAAGTTTCGGACGAACCGAATCAAATTCACTAGATATTCAGGATATATCTCTCTTTTTTAAAACTTTATTAAATTAAACGATTAATTTTTTCATTTGACATTTTATGTTTCCATAAAAAATAGATACATGCTTAAAAATTACATAATTTAGGATAATAAATAATATTTATTTAAAAGTAATTCTTTCTAATATTTTTTTAAAGAACTAAATTATTACTGGAAAGTTAGAAACCGCCAGGCTAATATATACCGGCGCCCTTGTTTCACTGACCTTCCAAAAAATTTAAGTTTAAAAAAAAATAAATTAAAAACAAATTCGTATATTATGATTTTATCATACACAATACACATTCTTAGAAATGGGAGAGAAAAAAGATAAGAAAAGACATTGATAAAGTAAGGCCTCGGGGGGTTTCGAACCTGCGGAGGTTTGCACCGGCGCCTGTTTGTCACCTCCGAGTTACAATTATAGTGTTTGGTATTGTGCTACGAGACCTACTGAAGCAACACAAAAGTTAGCTATTTATATTTCAATATTTAATATTTAAATCAAGCTGATTCAGATATAAAACAGAATTTCGTGATTATTTTAATACCAAATACATATGGTTATGATAAAATTGAAAATCAATTTTTTAGTAGAAACGAATATAATTAACAGTACACAACCAACCATAATATTGCCGGTTGATGCTATTTTTTTAGGAGAAAAGAGAATCACTTAAGAAATAATTAAATAATTGCAATATTTTTTTAAAGCTCTTAGATAAATATTTTCACCGCAAGTCTCGATATTTTTAATATTCAAAACTTTAGAAATCAAATGGTTTCTTTTGGAGAAAAAAAAAAGATTAAGGTCTCGGGAGGGTCGAACGCTAACACCCGCGTTTCCCAGCGCTAGCCGCTCATTACCTCCTGCGCCCGTGTTTCCCAGCGAGAGTGCTACGAGTCCGATTGGAATTCGAAAAATTTGGCTATAAATATTTCAATTCCGAACATGTTCAACCAAATTTACTCTGATATTAAGTCGAATTTCTTGATTATTTTGATACCAAATACATGTAGTTCATAATTAGATTTTTTTCAGTATTTTATTGGTTAACAAAAAAAAAAAGATAAAAGATAAAAAGTACCCAGGGAATGTGGGATACAAACTTTAAAAAGTTGTAAGAAACAAAGTATGAAATATGTGTATTTTGAAATTATTATTATTTTTCGTGGGTGATAAAATTATAAAAGTAAATAAATATAGCTGAGACTTTCGATAGGAAAAAGTAAATTTTAAAGTAAAAAGAAAAATAGGCCTTGGGAAGATTCCAAAATCCTACTTAAAGATCGTGAAAAAATTAAGACCTTGTTTCTAAAAGAAAAGAAAAAAGTACAATAATAAGCACAATGCCAATTTAATGTAGTAATCTACCTTGGACTAACTTTTGAGAGTTACATCAAAGTGAATAAAACCATTAATTTTTATACTATGGTTACATCATAGCGTGTAAAACTTTAAATACATTTGTCGTTGCTTCAATGGTAAACAACTTTAGTACTTTAGGAATTATATAAAGAAATAGGATTATTTTAAAAACCATTAATGAAATTTAGGCTCTAAATATTCTAACTTTGAAAATATACAACAAAATACAACCCATAGATAAGTCGAATTTCCTGATTATTTTGATATCATATACGTATATATATAGTTATGTAGTATATATAGTTTGTATTGATATTATTTTTTTAAATTCCATGGTAAACAAATAAAAAGTAGAGGAATAAGAAAAAAGTGCATTAAAAAAATTATACAACATTTCTTTATCAAAGGAATTGAAATGAGAAACAATTATAAGCTATTATTGATTATACTTAGATTTTTTAAAAAATGTTTCATCCCATAATTCCATCCTGAGATTGAACGTAACTTTTTTATTAACTTTCTTATACACAAAGAAAAATTAGAATAAATTGAAAATAGGCATGATTATTTAAAAAATGAAAATTTCACTCAGTAGCCTTTAAAAAAAAAAAAAAAAAAGGTTGGGCCTCGGGAGGTTCGAACCATCGCCAGCCGGCCGGCTGATGATCATCCCCTCCTTGATTTGTTATTGATATTGATAGTTGATGATTGATTCTTGATACGATTTTCCATCGTTATTGATATTGACGCTGGTGATGTGCTACGAGGCCCACTATCAGTTGCGAAAATTTGGGTATAAATGTTTTAATTTTGAACATTTTTAACTAAATACACTCTGAGATTAAGTCGAATTTCTGGATTATTTTGATACCAAATACACGTCGTTTGTAAAACATTTCTATTTTCATTTTATTGCTAAACGAATAAAAGAAGAAAAAAACAAGCAGGATTCTATAACAAGGTTGTAAGAAATATCGCTAGATGGCGTTCCAGAAAGACCGGAAACTGTACCGGCATATTCTGAAGCGTCTGCTAGTTGTTGTACAGTACAATCATCTCGCTTCCGTCAAAGAGTAACTAACTTTTGTGTGACGTGTTGTAATATTTATATTGTTTGCTCTCTACCCAGCTCTTCTCATTCAAAAGCCAGCTCTTGACGTAGGTCTATTTACCTTTTTTCAGTAGAAAATTTCTTTTCTTATCTTATCTCACTTTTACAGAGAATGAGTATGGCGGGAAAGAATAACGCTCAAGGGAAAGATAACTCCAGGAAAACTCGCTTCAAAGTAATACATTTACAATTTTCACTAATTCAATTCACTTAATTCTCCTCTGTGAACATAGAAAAAACCTCATGAAGAAGAATCAACTCCCCACTCATCCAGCTCGGGGAGGTTCAACAGGATGTACTCCTCCCTTGGTGTAGTGGCGGTAGCTGTAGTCTCCTGGTTCGCCTACCAGGGCTACCTCGAGACAAGAGTCAACAGCCCCCTGGCAGCCCCAAAAGTGGCCCTCCCCTCCGAGTATGATGATCGGTACTGGGGCAGCTACAGGCCCGGAGTCTACTTCGGGCTCAAGACCAGAGACCCTGAATCCCTCCTAGCAGGGCTCATGTGGTTCTTACCCAATCTTGCCACACCTGGAAACCTCAATCTCAGGTATATGATTCTAATAATATTCAAATTTAATTTCATTACATAATATTTAAATGCAGGCACGAATGTAATCAAGGTGACGATCTGGAACAGTACGGATGGCGGGAGCACGATGGCCGAAATTTCGGTCTTCAAGTTATCGTCGATAAATTCATTCAATTAGAAACGTCTTACGTAACTCGTCCTGGTGGTAATCAAGGAGGTGACTGGACAGCCAGAGTTCTCGTCCAACCCAGAGTAAATTTAACTTTTTTATAAATTCAAATTTAAAATATTTAAAATATTTATTTATGCAGATGCCAGATTTAGCTGGAGAAGAGGTGACCCTCTTCTTCTACCTCACATTAGACGATAACGGCAAAGGACTTTTACAGCCCGTCAGGGCGATTGATAACATGGAAGAAGCATCTTCGATGCCCACTAATCGCTCAATTAAATACCTCGGCCTGTCAGCTGTTCACGGCCATACAGACAAACTAGGAGACTTTGTGGTCTCTTTCCATAACGTTCCGAGGAACGATGAGAATGTGGTCCATTCGGCCCATTTGAGCACCACAGTGAGCAGCCCGAACGATGTAAAGAAAGCTCTAGAATCTGGTCTACGAGTTATGGAAGATAAGAAATCTAAGAGGCGACATATAAGCCTTGCTGGATCAGTTTTCGCTAAAGATGATGCGCTGAAGAGGCCCAATTTGGTGGTTCATCAAGTGACGGGCAGACTTCCTTTTCAATTGGAAGTTGTCTATGAGTCGGTGAGCTTCACGGATCGGGATAGTAATCCGCTTTTAGGAGATAAATATGAAGAGCTTTTGAGCAAATATAGAGCGGCCTTTGTGGCCCAGTTTGAGGAGCGATTTCATCTGGTAAAATTGATTATTTAAATTAAGTTTTAAATTGATTTTAAATGAGTTTCATTTAAAAGGTTGAGAAAGGATATAGTGCGGCTGATCGGAGTTTTGCAATGGCCGCCCTGTCCAATTTGGTGGGCGGAATAGGTTACTTCCACGGTGCCTCCAAAGTCCAGTCGGTGTATAATAAGGAGCCAGTGCCTTATTGGACAGCTTCTCTGTACACTGCCGTACCTTCCAGGAGCTTCTTTCCAAGAGGATTCTTGTGGGATGAAGGATTCCATAATTTAGTCATCAGTCAGTGGGATAGAGAGATATCTCTGGACATTATAGCTCATTGGCTTGACCTCATGAACGTCGAAGGATGGTAAAAATAATTTTCTTTAAATTTTTTTTTCCACCGGTCGTGGCCGTATTGACCCCCATTTCGATCATCTTGCCGGGCGTGCATAAACGGCCACGACCGGTGCACCGGTCGCCATCGAAATGTACCCCCATTTCGATCATCATGGCGGGCGTGTATCATCGGCCATGACCGGTAAAAAAAACTTAATTTTTTATTTTATTTTCAGGATTCCTCGTGAACAGATTTTGGGATCTGAAGCTCGGGCCCGCGTTCCAGACGAATTTGTGGTCCAGCGTAACGACCAAGGCAACCCGCCGACGCTCTTACTAGTCCTGGACTCGATGTTCGCCAAAAAGCGCGGCTTGGCCGTCCCAACTTTTGAATTAGAACAGCTGCACCGCTTCTGGCCCAGATTGACAGCCTGGTACAACTGGTTCAACACAAGTCTCACCGGAGAACTAGCCGGCTCCTTCTACTGGAGAGGTCGCCCAGCTCAAGCTCTCAGCGGTAGAGAGTTGAACCCTAAATCCCTCTCTTCAGGGCTCGATGACTATCCTAGAGCCTCTCATCCAACTTCAGAAGAGAGGCATCTAGACCTCCGGTGCTGGATCGCGCTAGCCGCCCGGGTGATGGCCTCTGTTGCCGACCTCATCGGGCGCGATGGCCGAAAGTACGAAGAGGCCTACGCCTTCTTAGCCGATAATAAGCTTCTCAACATTCAACATTGGTCGGAGAAGACTAAAAGATACGCTGATTATGGTCTACACTCTACCAAAGTCATTTTGAAGCGGCCACAGAGTCAGCCTGGCCAGCCTAAACCGGATAAAGTGCGTCAAGTACTGGAAGAACCTCAATTGGGGTTCGTGGACGATACTTTTGGCTATGTTAGCCTCTTTCCATTGATGATGCAGCTTTTAGAACCTGATTCAGAGCAGTTGGGACAGCTTTTACAAGATTTGAGGAATCCAACTCTTTTATGGACCGATTACGGACTGAGATCTCTGTCTAAATCGTCGACACTTTACGCTAAGAGGAATACTGAGCACGATCCCCCTTATTGGAGAGGACCAATTTGGATAAATGTGAACTATTTGGTGGTTAGAGCGCTTCATCATTACGCATTCGAGCTCAAAACGGGACCTCATAGGGATAGAGCTAGAGTACTGTATTATGAATTGAGGGAGAACTTGATTGGTAATATTTTGAAAGAGTTCCAGAGGACTGGATACATCTGGGAGCAGTATAATGACGTCACAGGAGCCGGGCAGGGTTGCAGGTAATAAATTGGTTTATTTTAAATTGAAGAAATAAATTTAAAGTTGATTGTATTACAGGCCGTTTACAGGATGGTCCACTCTGGTTCTTCTAATGATGTCCGAGACGTATGACTAATAAACATTCCAATGTACTTCATCCCAGTCAATAATTCATCACTGCTGTTGATTTATATCACAAAATATGATGAAAAACAAATAAAATATGAATTGTGTCTTTGAAAATTTGTCGATACAAATTAAAAATTGATAAATAATCCCATACACATTTTCACCGGCTTCGGCCGCTAAGTCACCCAGGCTGAGATGCAGTTCCGCCCGGCTGACTCAAAGCCCATCCTCGGTGACTAAGAAAAACGTCTAAAAGTTTGCCACAATATATTTATAAACATTAATATAGCAATTCCTTTTTCTATTTGAACTAATAAGGAAAAATATGCCATTCAATGCAAATTTCTCTCTTTCTTCAACAATAATAGACCAAATCGCTGAAGTGGAATTTGTGGAAGTCTTCTCTCTCTAGTTATCCCCATTTCCATCAGAATCAAAAGCTTATTCGATTATCGTCTATATGAAATAGAGAGCATCATGTAATAAAAACACCTGTGCGCTTATGCCTGGACGGAGCGGAATAATTTCAAATAATCACGAATGCAACGTATAATGCAAAAGAAATCTTTTAAATAACGATCACAAGTCGTTTTAAAAATGTTTTCTTTATAATACCGACTATACCAGCATTGCAATTTATTGCTGGATATATTATGTACAAGTGACAAAAATGTGTATTCAATCTTCTCATATTAGATCAAAATAAAATTTTGATGATCAGAAACATCGCAGTAAAAGCAATGAAAGTTGAATGGAATTCAGTGGCATTTGAGAATTACCGCAAGTGGCAGGTGCGTCACTACTAAAGTACAGTTCCAGCATATCTGCGCTCTTCTATTGTTTCCTCGCCAACTATACGTAGTCATTTAGGAGGCGTTTACTGGTATTTCCATCAATATATATATAAAGACACGTCCCAATAGCTTCTAGTTACCACAATCTAGAGTTAAAACCAGCAGAGATGAGCAACAAGTTCTTTGTGAGTATACATGTTTTGTTCTTTTAAAATTTCAATTTATCCAAACATCTTGAAATATAATATTGCTTATTATTTGTCTATTAGTTTTTGTCGATCTTCTTGGTCTTGATCGTCGTAGCATTGGCTAACAAGCCGTTTGAAGAAGGGTCTCCTCTGGATGAGGGAAAGCAGGAAATGCTCCACGATGGGCAATTCTTACATGAACGAGCATTAAGTATTATGTTTAATATTGTATGTATAAGTGCTGATATTTATATAAACTATAATGTTTTGTATTGATATTCCAGCCGCATGCCGAATCTCAATTTTACAATGTAAATGTCGTGTAAGTGGACAAATACCAGTTTGTTGCGACAAAAGAAATCAATGTGTTTGTGCAAAACAAGGTGTTAAACCTTCTTCTTGTGATTAACTACACCATAGGCGCTTCAAAAGAAAACATAATATATGCCCCCCTTAAATATGTTAATTCTTATATATGAACATGCTTTTTTCCTATGAATTTACTATTTTCCCTCTTTCTCTTTATTTCCCAAAGTTTAATCAAGTTATACAATACAGCAGCAATAATTATGGGCCTATCATATATATTTAATTGTAGCCTAAAATAATAGAATGATGTGTAGAGTCGCAGCTCAATCAATTTTGAAGATGAGAGGCGGATGAGTCGCTTCATATATAGAATCGAATGGCGTATATAATAATAATATTATCGGGACTCCATTCAGGTTTAAGGCCACTAAGGTCTAAGATTTTTATGACCTAACAATACAAAGTAAAAATTGGAAAATAATTCCATCGACAGTATTTTCACCGGCTTCGACCGCTAAGTCACCCAGGCTAAGATGAGGTTACGCCAGGGTGCCTCGAAGCCCATCCTCGGTGAATATGAGACAGAGTCTAAAAGTTTCCCAGAATATATTTTGAATAATATTATAGCAATTTTTTAAAAGTTTGCACTAATAAGAAAGAAAGTACGATTACAGAATCCGGACAGGGTTGCAGGTAAAAACAAATTCGTTTATTTAAAATTTAAGAAATAATTTTAATTTGATTGATTGTTTACAGGATGATCCACTCTGGTGCTTCTATTGATGTCCGAGACGTATGACTAAAACATTATACAATGTGCTTCATCCCAGTCAATAAGTCATCACTGCTGTCGATTTATATCCCAAAAAATGATGAAAAAATTAAATAAAATATAAATTGTGTCTTTGAAAAAATTACCTATTACTATGATGATGATGGTCACTAAGACAACAGTCCCAATAACAGCAATCATAGCGATCACCCTCCTCCTCTTTTTCTTCCTCTTATCTTGCTCTTCAAGAGTGATCTCTGAAGGGCACCGTAGATGATGCTCCGGATCGGCCAAGTAACTCATAGAAACCCGATCTTCAAATGGAATCGAAGCACTAGGATCGCTCAGATCCACTTCTTGGAAGAATTCCTGCTCAACTTCTTCCAACATGACTACCATCCTTTCAGGCTCGACTGGAACATTATCTACTGATTTGGCTGGAACAGCCACAGATGGGCTTCCATTAAGTATTAGGTTTTCTAGACGAGATGATGAGGCATCGGCTGCATTCGGTTGACCACCGATGCGGGCCATAAAAGCGGAGATATTGAGACTCATCCGGAGGTAGACGTCGGATTTGCTGCCCAGCAAACCGGGCAGAGCACCGGCTTCTCTGTAACGAGGTTTAGTAGGAGTAGAAGAAGAGTCTTCTTCTTTGACTTCGTTGACGTTGATTGATGAGACTTGACTAATCGCTTCTTCACTGCTTAGATCGTCAACTGTGAACAATTTAACATCACTGGGGAGATCTGATGTTGGTTCTCCATCATCGATCACGACTAGAGGAGGACTAAAACTTGAAAGTGGGGCTGTAGAAGTTTCCATGACTGTTGTCTACTTGAGAATGTACAGTATACAGATACAGATACAGATATGAGATGCTAATTGGTGTGGCCTTCCAAGGAATACAAATAGTTGATGCGCAGTACAGGCTTAAGTCAACGTTGACCAAATGTTTTCTTAGGAACCCATCGGAAAATACTTTGTAAATGTTTTCTGAGAATGACTTGCCTTTTTTCTCATTAGATGTATTAATAACAATACGAAGTAAATTATAATCATATTTGATTTGAAACTGGGAGAAAAAAATGAATTTTCGTCCATAGACTTTTTCACCGGCTTCAGCCGTAAGGTCATACGGGCTCCGATGCAGTTCCGCCCGGGTGATTCAATGGTCATTCTCGGTGAAAATGAAACTCTTCCAAAAGAGTCCCATATTTTTGTTTTGGTGGTTAACTCCAAGAAATATAAACAAAAGTACGATTTTTTTAAAAGTAGGATGAATTCAAAAATGTTCTCAATTTAAGTGTTTTACCGGCCTCGGCCGTTAGGACAGCCATGCTCCGATGCGGTTTCGCCCAGATGACTTAATGTTCATCTTCGGTGGAAATGAAACCTCCAATAGTTTCCCATATATTTCTGTTTTTAACACATTATTATGGGTCATTTTTACATTAGCCATTCGCAAATAAATAGAAAATACAATGCGATCAAATTCAAATTTTTCCTTTTCTCCTAGACTTATAAGTAAGATATACAGAAGTATTATAAAGTCGTATTCAATGAATTTTTAAAATATGTGAAATACAGAGCATATACTAGCTGCACCTGTGAGCTGCTTGCATTGAATTCCAATAAATTATGATCATAAAAAAAGAAGGTGCAATTTATTTATGTGTATAGGAAATATAGAACTAAATTATGTTTTCCGCTATCTGCAAAACATGTTGTTGCGGTTCGTATTTTTACTCCGCACATTCCCTATTAACATTTTTCTCATTTTTCTCGCATCCTTAAAATTCGAATAGATGAGCCCTCTCTAGTTAATCATTTCCATCAAAATCATAAGCTTTTTCGATTAGTATATTCAGCTGTGCACTCAATCCTGGCCGGATCGGAATTATTTCCAGCAATATTAATCATAAACTGAAAAACAAAATAAGGAAATCAAAGTACTGAACCTTGTATATAATACAACTAAAGCATCACCATTTTTATATTTATTTTGCTGCCAATATTGTACCTACATGTTTTCAAATCTCCTCATCTTCGCATAGAAAATTAATGACCAATCCAATATAGTTGTTTCATAGACAAATGTCGGATTAATAAGGTAAAAAGCATTGAGTTTAATTAGAAAATCAGAACAGCTGGTGCCCTTGAAAAGTGAATACGTCAATGCAGTTGCAAATCTGTGAATCTAATTAGCGTTAATTGGTTGTTTTCCTTACTAATGTATGTATTACCAATGTATTTATAAAGACTAGCGTCACAGGAGCTGCTCTATACTACAATTTCGAAGTGCAAGCAGCTAATCATACGTGCCTATAAATGTATTAAATTCTAAAATGGAATAAGGGCGATTGTTTAAAATACGGTAAACGTTTTCTTTAAAATAAAATATGAAATATTTTAGACACAGTAATACTTGGCACATAACCCTGGTATTGTACATTTTTTAAGAAGGCAAATAAGCAATAAGTGCGCCATATAACTGCTTTGAAATTTGCATACCAACGTAAAAAAAGAATAAAAAGTATAATCTCGCATTTTGTCAAGAGTTATACAATCAAAATGAGTCTCTTTTTTTGTTCTTACCAGAGCACGTCATTTTCACGTCATCATGCTGATTTATAGTTTTAGTTGTCAGCTGGAAATTGGCAGCAGTTGAATATATTTTGGTTTGACAAGTAGTATCATAACTTCTAAATCTACCATCGATTACGCGTAACTCAATTGATCTATTGTTTTCAGCAACGTGAATCAAGGTATTTGGATAACTTTGTTTTAAAAAACGACTGTTTCGAATCTTTTCTTTTTGTACGTTTCAATATATGCTCGATTTTATGATTCCTGAGAACTTTATTCCTCCAATTCTCATTGCCGTTTATAAATTGATAATATCAATTTCCATAATCCACATCCAGGCATTAAATTATGATGTACCATCAAACGAATAACTTAAATTACTGTTGCTGGACGAGAAAGAAAAGAAAATGTTCGTTCATTTAGTGTAAAAGAAGAATTCATCAACAATACATATTGCCGCCAGAAAACCACTTTCGAAGTGCTTCCACTCAGGATTGAACTGAGGACCTTCACCGTGTAAAGGTGACGTGATAACCACTACACTATGGAAGCTTGTTGGTGTCAAGTTTTTGGTATTGTTACAATACCAAAAACTTGGTCGTCCCAACCCTGGTATTGTACATTTTTTAAGAAGGCAAATAAGCAATAAGTGCGCCATATAGCTGCTTTGAAATTTGTTTGCAACCTGAATCTTATTTCTTTCTCAAATTTATGTATGAATGATTATACATCTATGTTGTAACATATTGTCGAGGTTATTAAAGTTATAAGTGTATATCCATAGCAGCCGGCTATAAGTGTTTTGCGAGGGAATAGCCAAAGGGTATATGATACATAGATTGGTTTATAGGAGCGCTAATTAATTTATGTATACAAGCTGACTCCTTAGCGGATGTACCAATTATCATCATTAAGTACCCCTTATAGGTTAATTTTCTGATTTCAAACCATATCTTGGTATACTATAAGACCTGCATTGGCTGCATCGTAATTATAGACCTTTATAGTGTGACCCTTCGATCATACCAAAAAATGTCGGACTAGCTAAAACAAATGTTAAACTATTAAGTTAAACTATTAAGTTGAGTTAAGGCTTAGTTTAATACAAAATTGTGCATTAATATTCTAGCTGCAAGTGCCCAAGTGACATTTTATTTGATTCATCTTAAATACTTACATAAAAATCCCAATTCCATTCGGACTAAATGGCACTTATCAAAAATGAATGGGTTATAATTAAATCAATTACAAATTTTCACAAAGCATTTAAATATAAATAATTATAATTCATATAGTTCATATGATTTATATTATATAGGTTGTGAATTGACCAGCATTTTTCTTATTTTCAAAGTTTAGTCATATATTAGGCATTTTAGTCTATATGGCACCATCCAATGTCTGTATAGTTTAAGTTGACTACACGAGTTTATATATGACTTCGAGAGTAATGTCAGTAGGCCTATCTTAGTCGTACTAGAATCAAGATGGGCATTAAGTCTTCATGTGAGTATATATTTGTCCGGAAATTGGCCTATTTGTATTGCAAAATAAGATTTTAATTAAATCTCACAATCGCACTTAGGTAATTAATGGGCGTAATGAAATAAGACGGTATAAAAAGCCACCCTGAAAGTTTGCCTGATTTAAAGCTTCAATTCCCACATATTTTAAAAATTAAAAAAGGAAAAATTAATTTTACTCAATCGCGCAATATTTGCAGTTGAAAATTATATCGCTTTGAACTCGGTTTTACATTAATCTCTCGTCATCTCGTTAATTTAATCTCGGTTTACAATAGTTGTGTAGGGTTGATTGGACAACTGTTACTGATTTGAAATATAGTTTTTATAATATGCCAATCAATGTCACGTACAAATTATCATAAGAACTAAAAGAGCAATAATGGATGCTACCATGATCTCAACACCATTGCAGTCAAGTGATCGTAGCAGGACTCGAACCTGCAATCTTTGGATCCGAAGTCCAACGCCTTATCCATTGGGCCACACGACCGTACGATACGGCTCATTACCGATTAACTATATCTAGTGAATAATCTTCGTTCGGTTAAGCACTTTTGAATAAATTAGATTTTATTTAAAAAAAAGAAGAGTTATGCGACTATTTGTTAAGGAGAAACATTGTTGCCAGTTTTATGCGACTAGCCGTACTACTTATGTATACTAGGTTAATTGGAAAGCTGTTAATACTGATGTGAAATATGAAGAATTTACCTCGGAATTTACAAGACTTTTTAGCGCCAAACAACATAATGAACAAATCATAGAGATGATTTATTCTTAGCAGCCATTTTTATAGCAGCCTCGTTTAACAAGTGAACAAAGTAGAGATCTATTTGAAAATAAGAAAAAAAATAGTTTATTTTTTTATCAGAAAAATTTCTTTTGTTTCCTCGTTATAATACCGTATATTATATTTTCATTGATCATAATATACAATAGCAATAAGAACAGTAATGATTGTCTAAGTACCTAAAAATAAATTATGCCTTTGAGATTAATTACCTAAAAATTAATTATGGCTTTGAGAAGAATAACGACGAGTCTTTATTGTAAAAATCAATACTGATGTGCGTTATATTATCCAGTTGTTCTTACTCTATAATTTTTTTTTTGTAGTTTGTATACTTGATGCAATTCCTTCACTATTCATTGCCAAGAAAGATTCTCGTTGGAGAAAAATCCTATGGTCGCTCATTAACGAAATAATGCAACCCGAAATATAACATTCTGCTGTCGTTCCGATTGTCAATCTTATTTGGTTATGAAATTGCAATTTACTTCGAAATCTAATTTTTACTCAAATAAAAATAAGTGTATTTCTTCTAATGTGTATGCATAGTAAATCGTACTATTTACCCATTGACTGAGATCTGTATAATATAGCTTCAACAATAATGGTTTCAATTTCAGTTGGAGTTGGTAAATAACGAAAAGAGATTCCCCCATCAGTGAATTGAACCCTAGTCTCCTGCGTGACAAAATAAGTGCGTCTTATATGTGACGCAATTTTTATGACCTAGCAATCAAATTAATTTTCACCATCTTAAACACATCTTTTGCCTCGTATTTTCTCTTTGATGATGATATGAAATAAAGAGCATAAAAGAAACATCTGTGCGCTTAAGCCTGGCCGGAGCGAAATAATTTGTAAGTATTGCAACTATGAATAAAATGAATTTCTTCTACGTACATTTTTACCGGTCTCGATCGTTAGGACAAACCGGCTACGACACGGTTCAGCCCCGGTGAAAATTTGTCTTATCCTCCCTAACTTAAGTGAAATATGCGGAAGAATCCGTATAGATAAGCCTTCAATAGTTAATTTAATTTGCATCATATAAAATATCGTTGATTTTTCTCTCATACTGAACCAAGAGCAGGCGGAAAACTCGGCTTATATGGTCCAAATAAACTTGAGGGGCACAAAGCACTAAACAGGTAAGGGCCCCTCAAGTTTATTTGAACCATACTGTACCAGTTGTTTCCTGGTATTACCAATGTATATATATAAAGATTCGTCACAAGAGCTGCTCTAATACCACCCAGTCAACATCAAGAGCAGTAAAACCAACAGCAAGATGAGCAACAAATTCTTTGTAAGTATATTTTGACATATATAATTATTCTTAAAAATTTCCATTTCACCGAATTTTCTTATATTTGCTGGTTATAGTTTTTGTCGGTCTTTGTCGTCGCTTTGGCTAAGCCGCCCTCTCCTTCGAATCAGGAGATGCTCCTGGATGACCCTGTCGCCATTCGCACCAGTGGTATGTTTAATCGTATTAAAAGTACTTTTGTGAATATATATTAACTTAGTAAAATATTTTTTGGTGGGAATTTTTCCAGTCTCTTGCTCCTCCAAAATAAATGTTTCGGACGAGATAGGCCTACACAAGAAACTTGCATAAATGGCACATGTTCTTGCTCGTCCCAATCCTAAACAGAACCATAAGGTTCAACTCCAACTGCGAGTCCATAAGAACACCGCGGGAACCTTAGAAGAAATTTTTTTTACCTATATATATTCTTCGAAAATATATTAATTCTTCTATGTGAACCAGTGTCATTTTTTCTTTTATAAAAATTTATTGAAATATTACAGTTTGGCAGCATATAAAGTTATAAACCTTATCAAAGCTGTATTTAATTATTCAATTTAAGGTACTGTCATAAATACAATCAGCAACCGATTGACATGATTCTGTTTCTCAAAAGTCAAATCCATTGGATCGAGAAAAAAATGAAGAAAATCCAATACAAAGTGGCATACAACATGATTCTTTTGTCAACCTTTTGGCCATCAATATATTGTATGTTTATAATACCGGCCTTGGCCGTTGTCAGTTAGATCATCCGGGCTGTGATGCGGTTCCATGATGCGGCTGACTTGAAAAAAGATTCCATATTTTAGATTTTATATAGTGAATTCAAATTAATATGAACAAAAAGAAAGAGATTTCTTTAGTTAAAACTGGGAAAATAAAACGAATTTCTTCGTGGGGACATTTTTGCCGGCTTCGGCCGATTGGGTATCCTATCAAAATACAATGTAATTCAATGCAAAATGTCCTTTTTCTACCAAACTGAAGTGGGATCTATGCGAAAATACTCGTAAACAGGACTTTTCTCGAGTTTATTTGCGTTGGAGTCAAGAGAAGCTATTACTTATTCGATCATATATTTTGTTTAGTGACTACTTTTCGAGTAGAGTATATAATAGATATACATCTGTGAGCTTAAGCATGTCCAGAGCGGGCCAATTTGCAATTATTGCATTAATGGAATGTAATAAAAAATTAAATTGAAAGTCTTAAATCCAAAATTATTATTTTTTTCGTCGATTATCTTGTCTATTTTCAAAACTTTTTGTACCGATATACCATCAATAGGCTAAATGTTTGCTGCCGAATCGTATATGACCAGAAAATGTATTCAATCTTCTCATACATTGAGAATTGATGATATAATTAGATGTTTCTCGTAGAAGCGCCACTGTACGATGTTGTAAGGGTTCGGACCTTGGCTGATGGTAGGTCACCGTTGCTTCGGTACGGTTCCGCCCGGGTGACTCAATGTCCATCCTCGGTGAAAATACAAAGCATCTCAAAGAGACCGATATTTTTGTTTTTATATACTTAAATTCCAAGTAATATTAACAAATAAATAATAATTTTGTTTTGAAGCAGCGATGAATAAAATGAATTTCCTCTGTTGACATTTTTTACCGGCCTCGTTCGTAAGGACACCCCGGATACGGTACGGTTCCGCTAGGCTGACTCTATGTTCAGAACCCCGGTGTAAATAATTCCTCTTTTTCTCCCTAACTGAAGTGAGTTATGCAGAAGTAACCGTGCAGGTAGCCCTATGTAGTTGATTTTCATCAAAAAGCAAGGGCTGCTTATTCGACTCTATATTTGGTTTTCAAACTATATATAGGAAGTAGAAAACAAATAATAGATACACCTGTGTGCTTTAGCCTGGCCGAAGCGGAATAATTTAATTATCACAAAT
Source organism: Chydorus sphaericus (assembly GCA_030141595.1). NCBI lineage: Eukaryota > Metazoa > Arthropoda > Branchiopoda > Diplostraca > Chydoridae > Chydorus > Chydorus sphaericus. The sequence continues at coordinate 504,019 of CM057931.1, forward strand.
GATGTGCTACAAAGCAAAAGGAAATTTTCCTACACAATTCTTATTCGTAGTATTTTTTTCAAAAAGTTCTATAAAGATGATTATAAATCACCATTATATATTACCGGACTTGTCTGTTATATCATCCCGGCTATGGTGCGGTTCAATATGCGGATGACCCCATGTCCATTCCCGGTGAAAATTTCCGTTTTACAAATTAATAAACTGCGCTACATGCGACCTTGAGATGCTTTAAAAAAAATGCGGACGCTATTACTTCCAGGCAAGGCAAATTGCTCCGCCGTTTTCACGTGTATAAAAGTCCGCTTCGCAACTTTTTATTCGGCACTATAGTGTCTAAAGCGCGTCGTCAGAAGCCCTCGATTTCCCGTTACTCAAGTACAGAGAATGAACAAGCTTTTCCCACTCTACCACCCCTTAATAATTCTTCTTCTAATATTATCCATCTCTCCTCCTCACTATTATTCGATGATTCAGACAATGATGGCGCTATTCTCCCTACTAGTTACAAAGTAAAATTGACTTCTTCCTCAAAGTCGACGGAAAGCGACGTTTCCGCCTAGAATCACGTCATGCAGTTACATGATACAGGTATGATATAGATGATAATGTAAGGGTATTACTGGGCGTACAGTATTGGCCACAAGACCGGAAAAAAATAATAACTATTTTTTACCGGTCGTCATCGGGGGCACAATTTACGGGTATATCATCGGCCATAACCGGTAAATATAAAATAAATAAAAAATCGGGATTCCTCGTGAACATCATATTTTGGGATCTGAAGCACGCATCTATTTTATGAATCCCAACAAGTTGTTGTCATAAAAAAGAAGATACAATTTAATTATATGGAAGAAGTAGAACTAATTTATTACTCCACACATTCCCTGTATTAACATTTTTCTCATTTTTCTCTCGTCCTAAACCAACAGAAGACGGAACAAATCGTAAATAGATGAGCCGTCTCTAGTCAATCATTTCCATCAAAACCAAAAGCTTTTTCGACTAGTATATTCAGTTGTGCGCTCACGCCTGGCCGGAGCGGAATAATTTGCAGCAATTACCACAAATGCAACGAGAAACAAAATAAGGAAATTAAAGCACCTGACGGCCTGACCAGTAACTGATACAACCACAAAAGGCACCACCACCATTTATACATTTTTTTGCGGTCAATTTCGTATATGACCAGAATAACATGTTTTCAAATCTTCTCATATTTCACATCGAAAATTGATGAGCAATCAATTGATTTTTCGTAGATGCATCACGCAGTAAGCGGTAAAAACATCGAGCTGAATCAGAATAATTAGCGCAGCTGGTGCCCCTGAAAATTGAACACGTCAATGCAGTTGACGTCAACTCTGTGTATCCAATTTGCTATATCGATGTTGCCGATGCGTATATATAAAGACTGTCGTCCTAAGAGCTGCTCTATACCACAATCTAGAAGTGCTAGCAGTCTCCATATCCAGTCAGCAAGATGAGCAAACAGTTCTTTGTGAGTATATATTGACATGTTGTTCTTATATAAATACAATTAATATAGAAAATATTCCAATAGTTTTTGTCGGTCTTAACCGTCTTGGTTGTCGTCGCTTTGGCTAAGCCTCCAATTTCTTATTCTTCAAACCAGAAAATGCTTCTCGATGAACCACTTGCATTTGAACCTGCCATTCGCACTGGTATTGTATTTAATCGCTTAAGTATACTTATGTTTGTATAGACTACTATATTCTGTGTACTGCCAGTAGCTTGCTCCATTAGAAAACCATGCCCAAAATGTCCCATAACTGGAAAACCTGCAATTTGCACTGCTGGAACATGTAGCTTTTGCCAACACGAACCCTAACTTGGCTACTCCTATTCCGAGTCCATATAAGTACATCGCGGTCGCCTCAGAATACATATATTTACATACACTTTAATTGTATGTTAATTCTTCTATGTGAACCTGCGCTGTATCTTTCTTTTTTCCCAAAATGTAATTCAATAATACACTCTAGCAGCATATTTGATCATTAGGTTTTAAATGTATTACTAGTCATCAATATAATTAGCTCAATCGATTTTAAATGAGAAAGTGGTCAACAAAATTCACTGAAAATCAATCGTATTCAATAGTTTCACACTCACGTCATAATTTACTATAAGTCATATGCTTTATTTGGTATAGATAAAATAAAAGAGTTTATATGCAAAATACCAAATTCTTAATATCCTAGTTTTAATCTGTTAATGTGCTAAAGTGACAGATTCATTATTTGAAAAATATCGGGGTTTAACAGCTTATCAGTATCGCTCACTGTAAGAACGAGTCGAGGTATTTACTGCGCTGTGTATATATTTACGTATACTTTGTATCCTAAATTCAGAAGGCATAGGTTACAAAAAATAGCTTTATAATATGCACATTGGATCTTGAAAACAGCTCTATTTGCACCCAAGTGTCTCAATCTGCACTTAATATCGAATCTGAATTACACTTAAAATCGAAAAGGTTAAGGTAATAATAGCAAATATACTTTTTTTTTACATAATCATTAATAAATTGGTAAATAGGCTGTTGGTTGCCAGGCACCCTGGGGTGGCAGCGCAGTTCTTTTGGAAAGACTAGTCCTGCTATTGTCCAGTCTACTGTATGATACATTGTTGCATTGTATAACATACCCAGTATGTAAGTAAATGAGTGAATTAGAAAAAAAAAATCATATTTGGTATGAAGCAGGAAGAATAAAATGAATTTTCTTCCATGGACCGTTTTCACCGGCCTCGGCCGTTAGGTCACACGGGATCCGATGTGGTTCCGCCCGGGTGACCCCAAGCCCATCCTCGGTAAGAATGAAACACTTCCAAAAGGGTTAAAAATTATTTATTTTTAAAAAGTATATTCCAAGTAATATAAACAAAAATAATGATTTTTTTTACAGGAAAACAATTAATTTCCTCATCCATTGACATTTTCATCAATTGGACATTTATATGTTCGTTAATTTGAATCAGAATCAAGAGAAGCTTATATTCGATTGTATTTTTTATTTTTTAAACATGTGAAATAGAGAGCAAATAGTAGATACACGTGTGCGCTAAAGCCGGGCCGGCTTTCGAATTTCAATTTATTGAAATTATCATAAATGCACTACAAAGCAAAAGGCAATTTTTCTACACAATTCTTATTCGACAATCCAGTGTTTTTTCCCAAAAGTTCTACAAAGATGATAATAAATCACCTTTCTTACCTTATCTACCTTTTTTACCGCTATCTTACCTTTTTGACTTCAAAGTCAAATGCGAGAAATTTACTAAGCCCTAATACACAAGGTACGGGGTTCCAAACCTACTTTTCTAATATACACTACATTAAGTTTGTCCCTTACGGTACTTTTATTTTATCAAATAAGTATTCTTTTATCCAACCGAAACTAAGAAAAGAGATCATTAAGTTGATTCTTACATTTACTTCCAAAACCAGGAAGAATAAGAATATAAACCTCCGGTTGACCAAAGATATGGAAAGGGAAATCTGAGTTATAACAACAAGATGAAAAGGCATTTTAATCAAATGTCATCCGGCTATGGTGCGGTTCCATATGTGGGTGACCCTATTTCCCTTCCCGGTGAAAAAGTTTCCCATATTCTGGGTGGTTTTATTCATATAAAATTTAACCTTATAAGAATATACATTTTTATTATCAAATTAATTTTCCACATTCTAAAACAAATATTTTGCCTCGTAAATGATCATTTCTCACTTTTCCTGTTAAAATAAGGCTCATTTAAATGTATACATACAAGACCTCTCTCTTGTTAACTTGTATCAAGAGCAGCTTATTCGATTAGATGTATATATATTTAAAAGTATATGAAATAGAGAGCATTAAAGACACAACTGTGCGCTTCAGCCTGGCCGGAGCGGAATAATTTGCAATTATCATCCATTGTTTCCTCACTAACTACGTATATCATTCCTTAGCTGAGTCAGTCATATACCAGTTGTTTCCTGGTATTACCAATGTGTATATAATAACGACTGGTCCCAAGAGCTGCTCTATACCACAATCCAGGACTGAGCAGTCAGCATCAAGAACAGTAAAACCAACAGCAAGATGAGCAACAAGTTCTTTGTGAGTATTTATATTGACATATTGATGTTATTCCTCATTATATTTGTCCATTAGTTTTTGGTAGTCTTTTTCGTCTTGGTCGTCGTCGCTTTGGCTAATCCGTTTGAAGGAAGGTTGAGAGGAAGGTCTCTTCTGCATGCGGGAAAGCAGGAAATCATCCACGATGGGCATCTCTTTGACATTCCAGACAATGATCGAACAGTTTGGAGTATGTTTAATGTTGTATAAGCACTAATATTTATATAAATACTTAAATATTTCGTGTTGATATTGCAGGCCGATGCGTAAAAACCTGCACATGCCCAACAGGACATAGACTGATTGGTTGCACTGAAGACAACCAATGCATTTGCGGCAGTGTAGAAGGTTCTGGTCACTAATTACATGGTACAGGCACCTCAGAAGAAAACAACAGTATATTTTCTAAAATATGTTAGTGCTTCTTTCCCTAAATTTTCTTTCATTTCTTTTTCTTTTCCCTTAAGTTAATTCAAGTAATAATACATATAGCATCATTCAACACGTGCTTATAAATGTATTAAATTCTAAAATTGACTAGGGGCGATTAATTAAAATATGGTTAACATTTTCTTTAAAGAAAATGGTATAAAATATTTTTGCAAAGTAATACCTGGCAAATACCAACGTAAAAAAGTGTGATAAGTATAATCTCGCATTTTGTCAAGAGTTATACAATCAAAATGAGTATTTTTTTTTTGCTCTTACCTAAACACATCATCTTCGCAATCATGCTGATTTACAGTTTTAGTTGTCAGCTGGAAATTGGCAGCAGTTGAAAATATTTTGGTTTGACGAGTAGTATCATACCTTCTAAATCTACCATCGAATACGGGTAACTCAATTGATCTATTGTTTTCGGCAACGTGAATGAAGTTATATGGAGAACTTGGTTAAATAAACGTTTTTTCGAATCTTTTCTTTTAGGGCGTTTCATTATATGCTCGATTTTATGATTCCTGAGAATATTTTACAGTATATAAGTCAACTATTAATATTTTTATTTCAATCTACTATGCTTACGAGTTATGAGGAGCCCGGTAATCAGCAGCAATCATCTTCTATAAATGTTTGTTCATAACTAAAGATGCCAATTATAAAGCTAACTTGATTTACTGATGTACATACATTAAATGGGTATACTATAAGACCTGCATTGGCTGCATCGTAATTATAGACCTTTATAGTGTGGCCCTTCGATTACCCCAAAAAATGTCGGACTAAAACAAATGTTAAACTATTAAGTTGAGTTAAGGCTTTGTTTAATACAAAATTGTGCCATCAATATTCTAGCTGCAAGTGTCCAGGTGACATTTTATTTGATTTATAATTAATACTTTTACAATTATGAAAGCTCGTCTCATAATTGTAATTAATAATTAAAGTTTGGTGTACTATACTTTTTCTATATTCGAAACCTACTTACAACCTAAGCATAAAATATACATCTGTGCGCTTAAGCCTGGCCGGAGCGGAATAATTACAATTATCATGAACTCACTCAGAAGCAAAAAGAAATTCAACGTAAGGAATAATAAATACATCATGATTTTTTCGTCGATCCTGACTTTTTCTAAATGTTTTATGGAGATATATACCGCGACCATAAATTTTGGTTTTTATATTTCATTTCAGAGTTCATATCATATGACGCAATTTACACGTTTAATTGCGTAAAAAGGAAGAATAATGAATCTAAACATATATATTTCCTCGTATATTGTTATTCCTCACTTTCTCCATGTTAAAATATTGCTGATTTTTCTCTCATACTGAACCAAGAGCAGGCGGAAAACTCGTCTTTGAGAGAGCATAAAATTAGGCAAACCTGTGCGCTTAAGTATGGCCGGAGACTCGTCCCAAGAGCTGCTCTATACCATAATCTAGAAGAGCGAGCAGTCATCAACATCAAGAGCAGTAAAACCAACAGCAAGATGAGCAAGGCGCCTAGCTTAGAAGAAAACAAATTATACCTATATATATCCTTTAATAATAATATGTTACTATTCTTCTATGTGAATTTGCGCTGTCTCGTTTTTGTTTCTTTTTCTAAAATTTATTGAAATGTTACAGTTTGCCAGCATATGAACCTTAGCAAATAAGCTGTATTTAATTATTCAATTTAAGGTACAGTCATAAATATAATCAACAACCAATTGTAATGATTCTTTTTCTCAATAAAAGTCAAATCCATTGGATTGAGAAAAAAATGAAGAAAATCCAATACAAAGCAAAAGGGAATTAGTAGTGGCATCATATAATAAAGCATAAAACATGATTCTAGTTTGTCCATCTTTTGGCCACCAATATATTGTATGTTTACCTATATTACCGGCCTCGGCCGTTGCCAGTTAGATTGTCACCCTTTACGGGTGAGAAATGGCACAAAAGGACATACATTTTTTCCATAATATGCGCTAGCTCCCATCACAGTGTGTTAAGATGTTTTCAATTATAACCATTTTGGTGAACATTATTTTTACTTTTCCATTTGCCCCTGAAATGTTTTCATCCGTCTTAATTATACGCCAAAAGTTTCCCATATATTTTTTTGTCACATATAATTTATCTACTATTCGCTTTATTGTAATAACCTAGAAAAATGGACACGTACAAGAAAACAGAAAATTTAGCGAAACTCATTGAATTCAATGCAAATTATCCCCCCCCCCTTACAGAAGAAATGGGATATTCAGAAGTACAGAACTCGAAGGTATATATGATACCGCTCTAGTTAATTTTCATCGAATCTAAATGAAATAGAGAGCATGTTATAGACACATCTGTACGTTTAAGCCTGGCCGGAGCGGAATAATTTTCAATCGTTCTAAATGAAAAATAAATCGATTAAAAAAACTATAAAAATAAAATTTCATAGAAATGTATCTCAATTATATACAGTTTATGAATTTCTTTTGGCAAAACAGTTAATCAAGTTAATAGGCAAATTAACCAAGTTAAAGTAAACTAACCGAGTGAAAGGGTAATAAAAAAATTCAAAATGACGGCGCAACGTTGTTATACGATGTAAATAATAAAAAAAAAACAGAAAAAACTAGAATGAATCAGTAAAATAAATCCTTCTTCTTCATAATTTTTTTTTATATTAATTATCAATGCATTTATTTTTCCGTATAGATGCATCGCAGTAAGGTATAAAAGCATCGATTTGAATTCGAATTTCAGCCCATTAGGTGTCCCTGAAAAGTGAATACGTCAACGCAGTTGCACATCTGTACCCAAATTGGGCGTTCATGGATTGTTTTCCTCACCAACTACGTATATCCGTCCTTGGACGTGTCAGTCATTTAGCACGTGTTAGGTTCTGATATTGCCAATGTATATATAAAGACACACAGTCCCAAGAGCTGCTATACACCACAATCTAGGAGTTCGAGCAGTCAGCATCGTCGAGAGTAAAACCAGCAGCAAGATGAGCAACAAGTTCTTTGTGAGTATATTTTGACATATAAATGTACTTAAACCGAATATATATTATATTTGTTGCTTATAGTTTTTGTCGGTCTTTGTCGTCTTGGTTGTCGTCGCTATGGCTAAGCCGCCCTCTCCTTTAAATCAGGAGATGCTCCTCGATGACCCTGCCACTCGCGCGAGTAATATGTTTAACCGTTATTATAAGTACTTATGCATATGTATATTAACCTTTATTAATATGTATTCGTGGGAATTGTTACAGTCATTTGCTCCAGTTACAAACCATGCACAAGTAAATGCCCCAGCAGAGGTAATACAATAGCAACTTGCATTGGTGGCTTTTGTTCTTGCTGGCCCCAGCAAACGGAACCCTAAGGTTCAACTCCTAATGCGAGTTCATAAGAACACCACGGTCGCCCTAGAAGAATTTTTTTTCATATATATATATATATATATCCTTCAATAATATATGATAATTCTTCTATATGTGAACCTGCGTTGCATCTAAATGTTTTTTCTTTTTCAAAAATTTAATCAAATAATACAGTATAGCAGCATACAAACTATCAAATTAAACTATATTTAATCACCAAATTTAACGAATAATAGTCATCAATGGCTCAACCAATTTTAAAAAATTGGGAACTAATACTAGATTAAAGCTGACAGAAATGTGTTGTCCAAAGCTCTCAATTTTTCTCTTTTAATTGAATTGTCAGAAGGTAGAAAAACTCGTATAGATGAGCCCTCTCTCCAGTTAATTTCTATTCGAACGAAACAAGTCAGCTGATTCGATTGTATATTTTGTTTTGGAACTATATGAAATATTAGAGAACATATAATAGATACACCTGTGGGCTTAAGCATGGCCAGAGCGGAATAATTTGCGCAATTATCGCATTAATGGGATGTAATAAATTATAAGAGTAATAGAGTATGTATTTCTGGGTTTCTAGCTTCCCTTTCGGCCGAGTACCCGGTAACCTTCGGTAAAAAGTACCCAGCAGTGACCCTCCTCTCGCGGCGGCCTTGTGTGATTGTGCATTCACATAATAATTTGTTTTAATTGTTATTATACTGTTTTGCTTATTGTTTTAAAAATAATCTTTGTATATAATATATTGACTTTCTCCATCAAGGATAAATTCGCAAGATAAGGTAACAAGAATATCCATATCTATGAGTATGCATTATTGACCTATATTTTTGTCATTTTTTTTTCGTCTTGGTCGTTGTCGCTTTGGCCAAGCCGTTTGAAGGAGGGTCTCATCGTCTGAATAAGGGAAAGCTGGGAATCGTCCACGATGGCCAACTTTATAATGAACGAACAGTTTGGAGTAGGCTATTACATTTAGCATAGAATAAGGTCTGATGTTTATATATACTACTAGTAGGTGTATGTTGTGTTGATATTCCAGGCGCCTTCCGAATCGCGATGAAAACCTGCACATGTCCAGAAAGAAAAATAGTAATTGGTTGCACAGGGGGCAACGAATGTACTTGCAATGCGCCAGATTCTGGTCACTAACTACATCGTATAGCAGACGCCTCAGAAGAAAACAAAGTATATTCTCCTGTAATATGTTAACTCTTCTGAAAATGACGAGCCTGCTTTACCCCTAAATTTACTATTATATCTCCAACGGTGTATTAAGATGGTTATAATTATAAACATTTTAGTGCACAATATTTTTACTTTCCATTTGTCACTGAATTAACGGTTTCATCCGTCGTAATAATATTATAATAGCCTACGCCAAATGCTTATGTGATAAAAGTTTCAAAAGTTTCCCATATATTTGTTTTCTAAGATCATTTTATCTTAATATTAGTTTTAATGTATGAACCTAGAAAAAAAGACTCGAAAGAAAACAGAAAATTCAACGGAATTCATTAAATCCAATTAAAATCCCCCCCCCCCCCCCATACAGGATGTAGGAAAGGTACTGGTGGGTGTATATGATACCTCTCTAGTCAATTTTCAACGAACCTATATGAAATAGAGAGCACATTATAGATACATCGCACGCTTAAGCCTGGCCGGAGCGGAATAATTTTTAATCGCCCAAATGCAATATAAATCGAAAGAAAATAAAATGTGGGATATAACATATACAGCATGACTTTTTTTTTTTAATTTTATACCTTTATAAAATGTTATAAGATATACCACAGTTATATCATTATATTTTCGCCGCAAATATTATCGGTCTCGGCCGTTCGATCATGCAGAATTTCGCCTCTTATTGTAACACTTCACTTTTCCTCATTAAAATAAAGCACATTTGTCTCATCAGTTTTCTCTCGTCCTGCTGAACCGACAGCAGACGGGGAAACTCGTATAGCTTATATTGGTCTTCTCTATTTTAGCATTTCCACCAGAATCAAGGACACTATATACATAAAATATTATTGATAATGAATCAATTAGTTTTTCGTATATATAGATGCGTCGCAGTAAGTTAAAAACATCGAATTGAATTAGAAAATAAGCCCATTTGGCGTCCCTGAAAAGTGAAATGTACGTCAACGCAGTTGCACATCTGATGTAGCCAAATTGCGCGTTCATAGATTGTTTTCCTCACCAACTACGTATATCAGTCCTTGGACGTGTCAGTCGCTTAGCACGTGTTGGATATTACTGATATTGCCAATGTATATATAAAGACTAGTCCCAAGAGCTGCTCTACACCACAATCTAGGAGTTCGAGCAGTCAGCATCGTCGAGAGTAAAACCAGCAGCAAGATGAGCAACAAGTTCTTTGTAAATATATTTTGACATATAATATCGTTCTTAAAAATTGCAATTTCACCGAATATCCTATATATCTTATATGGTTATAGTTTTTGTCGGTCTTTGTCGTCTTAGTTGTCGTCGCTTTAGCTGAGCCACCCTCTCCTTCGAATCAGGAGATGCTCCTTGATGACCCTGCCGTTCGCACAGGTACTATGTTTAATCGTATTGCAAGTACTTTTGTGTGTTATATGTCTATTAACCTATTTTAATATGTATTTTTGGGAATATGTGCCAGTTTGCTCCATTAAAAACCCATGCAAAATTGGGTGCCCCAAAGGTACAAAACCAACTTGCATTATTGGCAGATGTTCTTGCTCCAGAGTAATAGAACCCTAAGGTTCAACTCCTAATGCGAGTCCATATAAGAACACCACGGGGCCTTAGAAGAAATATATGTATTTCCTTCTATAATATGTTAATTCTTTAATGTGAACCTGTGTTGTGTCTAAATTTTTCTTTCTTCTCCAAAAATTTAAAGAAGTAATACAGTGTAGCAGCATACCAACTCTGGCAAAAAAACTATATTAAATTATCAAATTTAACGTATAGTCATCAATATATTAAGCTCAATCAATTTTAAATGGGGCTAATACTGACACAATATAGGGGATGAATTTGAAAGTTCCAGCCAAAAAAATGTAAAAGCATTTTCATGAAAAAAAAACCAAAAAGTATTGGGTTCTTTATTTTTCTTGCCTTTTATTGAGTGCTACAAACATAGAAAAAGAGAAATTTTTTTTTTAAGGTAATTCAATGCAAATGTTCCTTATTTTTCTCCCAGATTGAAGTGGGATACATGTGGTTATGCTCGTATAGATGAGCCCTCTCGAGTTAATTTGCATTCGAAACAAGGGCAGCCTATATATATATATATATTAATTATTAACAATTTCATTTCACAGGTACAGTCCTAAATATAATTAGCAATCGAGTTTATTTGCATTCGAATCAAGAGCAGCTATTACTTATTAGATCATATATTTTGCTTATAGAGACTACTTTTCGAGTAGAGTATATAATAGATATACATCTGTGCGTTTAAGCCTGGCCGGAGCGGAATAATTTGCAATTATCATCTATTGTTTCCTCCCTAACTACGTATATCAATCCTTTGATGAGTCAGTAATATAGCAATTGTTTCCTGGTATTACCAATGTATATATATAATAAAGACTCGTCCCAAGAGCTGCTCTATACCACAATCTAGGACTGAGCAGTCAACATCAAGATCAGTAAAACAAACAGTAAGATGAGCAACAAGTTCTTTGTGAGTATTTATATTGACATTAAATTTATTCCTCATTGCATTTGTCCATTAGTTTTTGGCAGTCTTTTTTGTCTTGACCGTCGTTTCTTTGGCTAAGCCATTTGAAGGAAGGTTGAAAGGAAGGTCTCATCTGAATGCGGGAAAGCAAGAAATCATCCACGATAGGCAACTCTTTAATGAACGAACAGCCTGGAGTATCCGAGTATGTTTAATATTGTATAAGTGCTGCTTTTTATACATATTATAATATTTTTTGTTGATATTGCAGTCCAATGCGTAAACACCTGCACATGTCCAGCAGGACAAATACTAATGGGTTGCACAGAAGACAACCAATGCATTTGTGGTGGTGTAGAAGGTTCTGGTCACTAACTACATCGTACAGGTGCCTCGGAAGAAAACACAGTATATTTCCTAAAATATGTTAGTTCTTCTACATGAGCCTCCATTTCTAAAATTTGCTATTATTTCTTTTTCTTTCCCCCCAAAATAATTCAAATAATACAATATAGCAACAATCAATACGTGCCTATAAATGTATAAAATTCTCTTACCTAAACACGTCGTTTCAAATCATGCTGATTAACAGCTTTAGTTGGCAGCTGGAAGTTGGCAGCAGATGAATATATTTTGGTTTGACGAGTAGTATCATACCTTCTAAATCTACCATCGATTACGCGTAACTCAATTGATTTTTTTTCGACAACGTGAATAAACCATATGGAGAACTTGGTTAAATAAACGATCTTTTCGAATCTTTTATTTCTGGGCGTTTCATTATATGCTCGATTTTATGATTCCTGAGAATAGTTTACAATATACAAGTCAATTATTAATATTTTTATTGCAATCGTTTATGTTTACGAGTTATGACGAGCCCGGTCATCAGCAACAATCACCTCCCAAAAATGTTTGTTCATCACTCAGAAAAATAAAGATGCCAAATATAAAGTTAACTTGATTTACTGATGTAAGTACATTAAATGATCATATTCTTTATTCTGCCTCTTTCTAATTGCCGTTTACTTAAATGTTTAATAGCATGCATTAAATTATGATGTGCCACTAAACGAATAACTTAGATTACTTTTAACTTTTATGAACGGGAAAGAATAGAGAATGTTCGTTCATTTAGTGTAAAATGTGAAGCGTTGAAGTTGAGGAGTCAGACAATTTGAAAGACAACACGAACGTGCTTCCACTCAGGATCGAACTGAGGACCTTCACCGTGTAAAGGTGACGTGATAACCACTACACTATGGAAGCTTGTTGGTGTCAAGATTTTTGCTGATGTATATCTTTTAAGAAAGGCAAATAAGCAATAAGTGCGCCATATACCTGCTTAGAAATTTGTTTGCAACCTGAATCTTATTATTTTTCTTAAATGATGTATGAATGATTATACATCTATTTTTTTAAAATTTTATTGTCGAGGTAATTATAGTTATGAAGGCGAAATGAGATGGATATGAGTATATCCATAGCTAACGAGCTATAAGTGTTTTGCGACAGAATAGCCAAAAGGTATATGATACATAGATTGGCTAATAGAAGCTGACTTTTTAGCAGATGTATAAATTATCATCATTAAGTACCACTTATTGGTTAATTTTCTGATTTTACACTATATGTTGCTATACTATAAAGGCCTGCAGCACAATTAAAGACCTATATAGTGAGACCCTTCGATCATCCCAAAATGTTGGACTAAAACAAATGTTAAACTATTAAGTTGAGTTAGGATTTTTAAAAATTTTGAATGACGGTATAATCAAGAACTATATATACATCCCACACACACAGTACCGAGTTATTCTAGAATTAGCCAATTGTTATATTTTACGCTTAAGATTATCCTGCCAGTTTTTGACTAATTTCTGGACTATAATTGCATTATTTTTTCCAATCTTATACTTTTACTCCAGTCACTTTGATCATTTTTGGATAGTCAATTTTTTATCTATATTAGAATTTATTTTTCCATTTTACTGCTTTGATTTACATGATATTTGAATCCTCTTGGACGAGAAAGAATGATATAAAAAAAACTAGAGAGAGCGAGGTAATATAGACTAGGTAAAACATGTAAAAAGCAGTGATGATGATGATGATTTTGGTGTGACTGAGGCCTGATACGAATGTGAAATATCTGCGCCTTCCCTATAGGCATCGTTGATAGTTCTATTCGGCTTAGTAGGCGTACTATTTATTTCTACCAGGATATTTGGAAAGTTTTTATCGACTTTCAACATTGTTTTCAAGACTGTTTTCAACATTGTTTCAACATTCCAAACAGAGAATGTTTTGTACAAATTAAAATAAAAGTAAAAATTCCATTTATTTGATTTTATTTCATTTATTTCCCTATTAAAATATAACTCATTTTTCTCCCATACTTAACCAAGAGCAGGCGGAAAACTCATATACATGAAACATCTCTCTAGTTAATGTGCACCAAGATTCGCTTATTCAATTGCATGCATTTTTAGAATCTATATGAAATAGAGAGCATAAAAGACGCAGCTGGCCGGAGCGGAAAAATTTGTAAGTGTCGCAATTCATCTATTGTTTCCTCACTAACTACGTATTTCAATCCTTGGATGAGTCAGTTGCACGTCTGTATCCTCCTTTGCGTTCGTCGACTCTTTCTAGTCACATCCTTATATATCGTGGTCACACTGTAGCAGTTGTTTCCTGGTAGTACCAATATATATATATAAAGACTCGTCCCAAGAGCTGCTGAGCAGCTCTTGAGAGACTCTTATAGAGCAGCTGCTGCTCTATACCACAATCTAGGACTGAGCTGTCAGCATCAAGAGCAGTAAAATCAACAGCAAGATGAGCAACAAGTTCTTTGTGACTATACTTATATTGACATATTGAATTTATTCCTCATTATATTTGCGTCAGTGTAAAAGGTTTTGGTCACTAACTACATCGTAAAGGCGCCTCAGAAGAAAACACTGAGTATTTCCTAAAATATGTTAGTTCTTCCATATGAGCCTGCTTTGCCTAAATTTTCTATTATTTCTTTTTCCCAAAGTCAATTCAAGTAATACAATATAGCAGCAATTAACACGTGCCCTAAAATGTATTAAATTCTAAAATGGAATAGGGACTGTTGTTTAAAATACGGTAAAAATTTTCTTTAAAATAAATCGTATTAAGTATTTTGGACACAGTAATACTTGGCAAATACCAACGCGAAAAATATAAAAAGTATGCTATAATCTCGATTTTGTGAAGAGTTATATTATAAAAATGAATGTCTTTTTTGCTCTTACCTAAACACGTTAATCAACATCTTCAATCATGCTGATTTACAGTTTTAGTTGTCAGCTTGAAATGCGCAGCACCGATGATTACCACCGATGACACATAACTTAATTGATCTATTGTTTTCGGCAACGTGAATGAAGGCATATAGAGAACTTGGTTAAATAAACGATGAAGCTCTACTTACAACATCTATTGGTTGTAGCCCGAATTAATAATCTCCTCATATTCCAATAAATGTTTTGAAGCTGGATAAAAAGCCAAGATTTTCCAATTATTTGGCCCAGATTTCATTACCGTTCTGCATTTTGATATCAAAACAGACGAAATCTTCTTGATAAACTCGTTTATGAAACAATAAGGATTCTATAGTGGTTAAAAAATAAACAACTTCAATGAATAAAAGAAAATGAGCAATTTAAATATGTTTACAAAATATATGTATGCATGCAAAAGAGGGTTTCCTTAACGAGATTGGTGAAACCAGACGTTAAAAGTAAATAAAGTTTGCCACGATTTCAAAATAGAATAAGAGAGCCTTACAAAAAATGCATTTTTACATTTTTCTACGACTGATTTTTATAGTAATGACTTCTTGCGAAGTGAGTTTTCGAGAAACCACAATTGTTCCTTTTTGGCGTTTCATTATATGCTCGATTTTTTTTCCAAATGACGATATTCTTTATTTTTCCTCTTTATATTCGCCGTTTACTTAAATTTATAATATCAGGCATTTAAAAATTATGATATACCGTCAAACGAATAATTTTAAAAATTACTGTTTACTTTTATGAACAAGAAAGAAAAGAAAATGTTCAAAAGTTAAAAGCTGATTTCTTCAACGTCAAACGAACAAGACAACAAAGAACAGCAAGAGTGCTTCCACTCAGGACCGAACTGAGGACCTTCACCGTGTAAAGGTGACGTGATAACCACTACACTATGGAAGCTTGGTAATCACCTTTCTGTTTGGAGATAAGTATCGTTTAAGAATGTATTAAACAAGCAAGTGCGTCGTATACCTTCTTAGAATTATTTTGTTTGCAATACCCCAAATGTTGAAGTGATATGTTATTATCGAGGTTATTATGCAACATATGCGTACTAATTATACATTTAAGCTCAAGGAATTAAATTAGCTGTGTAAGCAAATATGTATGTATAGCCATAGCTAACCAGACATAATTGTTCTTTCCTATAAGCTTTAATTGATTTTTTTGCGTCTCACTCGATGTATTACTAAAAATACGAAGTAAAAAGGATTAATTATGAAAAATAAATTCAATTGGTATTAAACAGGAAGAATAGTATGAATTTTCTACTATCGAAGTTTTCACCGGCCCCAGCCGTAACGATTTTATGATTTCTTAAAATAGTTTACAGTGATTAAGTCAATTATTAGTCTTTCTATTTTAATCTATTATGCATACGATGAGCCAAGTCTTCGACATTGCGATCAGCAGCATTCATCTTCAAAATTGTAAATGTATATTAAGGAATGTTTGTTCATCACTCAAAATAATAAAGATGCCGCTTAAAAATCGAACTTATACTGCTGTTTAATAATGATTACATTTTTCATTCTTCCTCTTTCTAATCTACATTTGCTTAAATTTATAACATCAGGCATTAACTTAAAGAACGAGGAAGAAAAAAAAAGTGTCCGTCCATTTAGTGTAAAAGTGAAGCCCTCATCTGCTGCTGGAACAACATGAAAACCTCACTGAATGCTCCCACTCAGGATCGAACTGAGGACTTTCACCGTGTAAGGGTGACGTGATGACCACTACACTATGGAAGCTGGTTCATTTCGACTCCGATACTATTTGCCTATTTGTTTATATATCCCTTTTGAGAATGCAAATAAGATACAGTGCGTCGTATACCTGTTTAAACATACTGTTTGCAATCGTCTCGTTTTGTTGTTGTTGTTGTTGTTTTATAGCTATATGCATGATGACATACATACAAGTGACATGTATTATCGCGGTTATTATGCACGGATTGCGTACTAATTATACATTTTGGCTAAGTGTGGCATTAGCGAGCAAAAGTGTAATATATTATATATAGATTGGCTTATAGAAGCGCTTATTGATGATTTTTTTTCAGCTGATCCATTATTAAATATACCAGTTACCATCATTAAGAACCGCTGTTAGGTTAATTTTCTGATTTAATAGTAATTCACCTGCACGCAAGTATAGGCCCATGTATTGTCGCCCTTCAACCCAAAAAATGTTAAACTTTAAAGTTAACTTAATATCTTTTTCATTGTGAATGCCGATATAATTAAGAACTATATACATATTGTGTGTCCCAGCTTATCAATTAAATTTTAAAAATCTTCTCGGTTAAGATGGTTATGTACTATTTGGTTTCTGGAAAGATGTCACTTGGAAATTTTCATATAAAATTTTTAATGAGATCAATCCAATTCAATGATTGTACCTTTCAAGTCAAATTGAATTTCACATGGAACGTGCGTCACTATCGCAGAAGAAATAGAGGCTCTTAAGCCTGGCCGGAGCGGAATAATTTTCAACTTTAATAAATGCAATATAAAGCGAAATTAAATCAAACGTTGTATATATAAACACCAAAATTTCTTGAGTATCTGTCTTTAAAAATACACTTTATAACGATGTATGACCAAATATCGTAACAGCGTATTAGTAATATTTATAATTTCGAGTTTTATTTTAAAATAAACTAGAATTGTCGTAATAATAAAACAACATATTTGCATTAAAATAAATTGTTTAAAATATCTTAACTCTGTCACACAAGACAAAAAAAATTATCCTTACATGCAATTATAATTACCACAGAAACCAAAGCGAGATGAAACGGGCATCAAAGCTGACGTTGTAGACTAACCTATCAATTCATTAATTGATAGAATGAAACACTCGAAATAAGGAAAAACAATCGCCATAGCCCATATCTTTATTTTTCAATATGAACCAACGTCAATACTACTCTTATTATTGACGCCATCCAATAATAATATCCAGTAGAAACATTGCACTTTGTTCAAAAATCTTAATTCATTTTCAAGATACTTATTTATTAAAATGCGTTTAGCAACAAACCAAGTGTCTATAAGGCGGTTTACTATTATGAGATGGATAAAAAGCATATTTGTATAGCATAATGAAATCTTTATTAAGCCTCTGCAATCGCATTTTGGAATTTAATGGGCATAATTAGAATAAAGCGGAATAAAACAAAAAATGCAAGTACGCCAAAAAATAAATATTGAAAAAGACGTGCATTGAAATGTAAGTAGTCAACATCTATTAACGGTACAAACTCGGTCAATCAAAAAAGGTTTATAGAAAACATAATATTATAGCCGATAGACACTAAAGCGAGATGATGAACGGCCATATCAAAGGTGACGTCATATCTATTGACTACAATATTCGTTCCTTAATTTATTGAACAAGACCCGCTCCGCTTAAACCCTCGCGAAATTGTTTATTGTTCAGTTAAGAATTAAAATTAAAAAGAATAGAATGTGCAAAATCCAAGTTAATTTTGACACACTGAATGATTTTTCAATTTATTGATCATAGTAAACACCCTGCTGTCCAACACACCACTTCTCCAGTTAATATACAGGTACCGAATACCTATTTCTTCTAATATTATATATTTATATGACATCTTTACAAGATTCTATCAGTTTCTCGCGCCTTCGGCGCTCGCCCCTCTTTCAGTTAATTTGTATCATTTAAGTGAATCTTCACAACAATTCGATTACGTATTATGATTTTTAAAAACACACTTTGTAAAAGCTCGCGCCTTTGGCGCTCGCCGCTGCAGTCCAATCTTCCTATATCGAGTACAGTATATAATAATCCTAATTACTTTTTTAAAAACTTGAAAAGGTAAATTTTGCTTTATTAACACGACGTTCGCCTAAAAACGGGCATTTTGGTCGCACAAATAATTGAACTTATTGATTAGAACACATTTCGTAATCAATTAATTTATTCTCGAACTTAATTGAAAAATGTGAACAGTAAGTCAAGGAGTCGGTAACCAGATCACAATGCCACTTGATAATATATGACATCTATAATTTATTATTCATTGGAAGGCTCATGCTCAATTGTTCGAGAAGATTGCGAATCATTACCACAGCCGCTGAACGTTTTAAAAATAATCTTAACCGATTTTTCATTCAGTTATGATTTAAAAATAAAACATATAAAATAGTTGTAGAAAAAAAACGATATCGATATCAATTATCAATACAAGGGCAATGCAAGATGCTTGACCTTGTTCTTAGTCGAGGTCCAAAATAATATATACATACTGTAGTAATTAAAATCCAATCAGCTTTGAGTATGTTCCCCCCTCGCCCTACCAGCCTACTATTTCGCTCTTTAATTGCATACATTGCAATGGTTGCCGAAACCATCTCACGTGAAGTATAGGCTGAACGTTATTTCATTGATTACTCAAGTAATATAAAGAATATAGCTTCCACAATAGGAGGTGCACAACTTCACACCCAAATGAAGGTTCTCAAAAAATCCCAGTTCGATCTGTTACGTTATGTAACCGGAACTTCAATTACAAAAATCTGAAAAAATCTTAATAACCCTGAGGCGTTTGCAATGTTAAACAGTAGGGCTATACCGGGAAGGCTTTCGTCTGCTCAAAAATTAAACGCCTATAAACCCTCGTAGAGTATGATTACATACTCTTCACTCGGGGAAAAAGTATATTAGGCGGTTTACTATACTGTGAGTGAACTCATAGCAGCTATCAAATTGTACTTTACAGTTTATGATTCTGATTTCGGATCCTACAACCTATAATAATATTTTTTTAAATGTATACAGTATATTTATATATTCTCATCACTATCATCGAACTATGTAAAAGTATGTTAAGCATATTCTTCAGTCTTTCAATTTGTGGAAAATAAGCTACGAATGAACAGGTTCTTCCAGTTTAATATTCAAAAAAAGCTCGAAAGCTAGCTGAGACGATTTTTTTCACTTGTAAACATACACACACAAGCAGATGGATAGCCGTTTCGATCAAAACATGTGTCAAATAAATCAGCTCGAATTACTTAGGGGCTTTAAAAAAATTTAAACTGTAAGAACAGAACTTTTCGTATTGTTTATTTTTAAAACATTTTTGTGGTCTTTCTGGTATAAAAAAAATCAAATACTGGAAGTACGCCTAGTTAAAATTTTCGACTTTAATTCAACCACGAAATTGACTATCAAAGCGAAGAGAAAAGGTCCTACCGAGAGTTGAACTCGGATCACCGGATTCAAAGTCCGAAGTGCTAACCATTACACCATAAGACCGCATAATTACTTGTGACGTATTGGCACCAAATATTAAATATAATTGGACAGATAGTGTCTCGGATTTTCCAAGTGAACGACAACATTCCACTGATGCCTGGATGAGTAGTGACTCGATATTGAATTGTATAAGATTTAGCAACCGAATCAGGCTTGAACGTTATTGGACGATACTACTGATTGAACATTTGAACACCTCAGTAAAAGTTCTCGGAGCGGCTTCAAGTTGTTTCATCCAATCCAACATTTCATGCTGGGCATCGGCTTCCCAACTGCTGCTTTGATTAACATTATCTTCTTTTGCAAAGGCAATTATTTTAAGTTTCCTCCCAACGAGAAACTCTTTCACGATGAAAGATTTAGCTAGGAGGGAACACTACCGACAATGCCATATAGTAGAACCTGCCTGTTAATAAGTCCGTCAATAACTATAATTTATCAATTTTAGTGAATAAACCTGTATGAATTCCTTTTTATCAAATTCTAGATTGTTTATTATATCCTTGGTCTCTTTATCTCCACTTTTCCATAATCTGTTTCTAAGAACGGACTATTTGTAAGGTTTATTCCGTATCTCTGAGCTTGGTGCTTAGCCCGAGAAAGCTCTCCTTGACTTGTTCTTTAAAGGATTTCTGAATTGTGAATGGGCTTGCTTTCTTTACGTTGGGTAAGTAGCCAACGGTCGTTTTTGATATGGCAACAAATAATTTCAACCAAAAAATTAAAGAAAAATAAAATTTAGGAAACTATTTTTATCGCTCATCTTATCTGTTACTGCTCGCACAGGCAACAGCGTGATATGTGAGTATCCTATCAGTAAAACGAAAATAGAAGTGAGATGTAGACCAAAACTAGCTTCTTTTCACGCACCATTGCTCTACACTATCGAAATTGGTTTCTGAAAAAGTAACGTGGGCGAATAAAGTCAAGAATGGCTACAGCAATCACTTCTAATCGTTATTTTACATATTGTCGTTATTTGAATATTTAATAATAGTCTGCAGAATAGCACCACATTCGTGATCATCAGTGGATGTTTACAAATCCATTATACATATCATAGTAAGTACAGCTGTTTAAATATTTCATATATTAAATATTAGTCGGTCTTATGTAACAAATAATTAACTTTATAAAAAATGGACGGAAATTCATTTTCAATCATGCTGATTTACAGTTTCAGTTGTCAGCTGGAAATTGGCAGCAGTTGTATAAATTTTGGTTTGAGGTGTAGTATCACAACTGCTACATCTACCACCGATTACGCATCATAGCTCAAGTGATCGGCACCGCGAATGAAGGCATATGGAGTCAATGCTGGAGAACATGGTCAAATGAGCGATGAAATTCCATTTTGAAAGCCTATTGGTTTTAGCCTGTATTACTCTCATTGATACATGAGCATCGTTTTTACATTTCGGTGAAGTTTTTTTTTAAGTTAAAGTTAGTGACACACATTTTTAAAGTTAATGTTAGTGACAAAAAGCAAAGATGGTCCAACAATTTGCCGCAGATTTCAGTGTTCTGTTTCGTTGCAGTGTTCCGTTTTGATTTCAAAACAGACGAGATCTTTGACCGCATGATGAGCAACAATAAATTATTCTTTGTAAGCATATTGCTCTTATTTCAATTTCACCGAATATCTATATCTACATTCTATATATATATTTATATTTGTCCGTTAGTTTTTTTCAGTTTTTTGCCACTTTTCTTCAACTGAATCGCAATTTATTTTTTACTACAATACTAGTATATACACAGCTACATTCAGCCATGATTCATGGGATTTCCGATGTCGTTTTTGCGGATGCCAAATGGGCTCTCAAACGCCCCCAAAAAATATGGGACGAGAAAGAATGATAATATAATGTAAAAAATAGATAGAGGTTAGATAAGGTAGTAATAATGTTGATGATTTCGGTGTAAAATTACTGTACTTACAGTCTACTATTGCAATCGAGTCTAGAAGAAATATCCGCGTCTTCCCTATAAAAATTGTTGACAGTTGTTTTTCAGCTAGCCGTCCTATTTATTTCTACCAACAAAGAAGAACTAGTTTTTCAGCTAGCCGTCCTATTTATTTCTACCAGGCTAGTTGGAATGTTGTCACTGATTTGAAATATGAAGAATTTTTATAAAATTCAATGAACAATGTCATGAACAAATTATTTCAATCAAAAAGAAATTGGATGGATCCCTGAAACAAATTATAAATAAGAAACAAGTCCATCCACTTCAAACGATCATGACAGGACTCGAACTTGCAATCTTTGAAACCGAAGTCCAACGCCTTATCAATTGGGCCACACGACCGTACTTGATAGTGATACGCCATTATTGATGTAGTAATTCTAGTAAGTGGTCTTTGTTTGATAACAAGCACTTTTGATATAAAAATTAGATTAGAAGGACTATTCATTAAATGGATCCATTAGTTACCGAAGACATCGTCGTCAGTTTTATTCGGCTATGGCCTTATATGAAGCGCCAAACAATGTAACTAAAAAATCATGACTAACTATCTGATGTTCTTCAGCTTTCTTTCTTCCTGATTCGCTCCCAAGCTCTTGCTCGTTTATCTAATAAAATCAAACGGACGAAATGAATAAATGACTCGATGCGATTTCACAGCTTTTATAAATATTTGCAAGACCTATCTTTATTAGATTTATTGACCCATATTAGTACTTATACCAATTAGCATTATTAAGTACCGCATATAGGCTAATTTTCTGATTTTTGGAGGCCGTGGCGTTTCTAAATATCTACGAATGATCTAGTTTTCGTCTCGTATTTGGACATGGAGGAATTGGTATATATTTATGATGGAATGCAAATACTTATATTATTTGAAAGCTTATGGTAAAGTATATAGTTACTTACATCAGCATTGCCTTGTGCTGTCTATATAGTCTACGTTGGCTTTGAACACTATAAAAGACGCAGAAGATTATTTGACTTATCCTTGATCTTATTCTACATATCTTATTCTATACACAATTCACCAAGAAACCCAAATCCAACGATCGCAGCAAGCATATTCGGTCCTTGCATCATCAGTAGAAACTACTGAGTGTAAGTAATTGATCTGGTTTCAATATATATGTTTAATCCATCAACACCAAAATCGTGTTAAAAAGATATAAAAAAATAGTTTCAAGGCAAACTATTTTTATTTACATTAATTTTTTTGAATTTATTTTAAAAATTCTATTTTGATCAAAATCATTTTCAAAGAAAAAATGTAAAAACTGGAGTTCAGAGACCATTTCGAATTTCTGTTTTATTAATACCCCCATATATTTTATGTAAATAGATAAATAAAAAATAAACTCGCAAATAAGTTTTAAAACTTATTTGTGATTTTTTATGTGGTTATGTGTGAGAATATAATTATATTTCTGAAACATTGTAGAATCGTATTGCATATTGTACTGCCTATATTCGCATTGCACTTCGGTAATCAATCGGCATAATCAGAACAAGGCAAAAAAAAAACTGAACTACAGCCTTACTTAAGTTAAAAGCTTCGTATTTGATATTCGATCAAACTGGAAGCAGAAGGTCCTACCGAGAATTGAACTCGGATCACCGGATTCAAAGTCCGAAGTGCTAACCATTACACCATACGACCGTATTATTTCAGCATCTTAGTTATATAATTTACTTATATACATCCCTTTGTTCAAAAATCTAAACTCATTTAGAAGATATGTATGTATTACGATGCGTGTAGCAACCAATCATGAGCGAGTGAACTCAAAGCAGCTATCAAAATGTACTATTGTACTTCGACTACTTCCATTATCGAACTATATGTAAATGTTTGTCAAGTAACTTTCAGAAATATTGAAACGATGATGAGTAAAGCACGCTCCTATTGTGCGTCAATAAAATATATTCTTCAATCTAAAAATATTTTTTTTAATTAGTAATATTTTCTGTACCAATTAATTAACTATATTAAAAATGGACGGAAATTCATTTTCAATCATGATTTACAGTTTTAGTTGCCAGCTGGAAATGGGAAGAAGTTAAAAAGAAATTGGTTTGACGAGTAGTATCACAACTACGGCATCTACCACCGATTGAATTGCTATTATTAGTCATCCATATAATTAACTCAATCAATCATTTTCATTTAAAATATTGACTTTCGAAGGTATTTTTTGGAAGATAAAATAAAGAGTTTACATGTTTAATACAAATTTGTGCCATTAATATTCCAGCTGCGAGAGTCCAAGTGACATTTCATTTGATTCACGAATTCATCTTACATACATATAAAAATCCCAATTCGATTCTGACTAAATGACACTTATTAAATATGAAAAGGTTATAATTAAAGTAAAGATAAATTTGCACAAATCATTTTTTTGAATATAAATAATCGTAATTCATATAGTTCATATGATTGATGTTAAATAGGCTGTGAATTGACCAGCATTTTTCTTATTTTCAAAGTTTAGTCATGTATTAGGCATTTAGTCTATATGGCAGCATCCAATGTCTGTATAGTTTACGTTGACTATACGAGTTTATATGACTTCGAGAGTAATGTCAGTAGGCCTATCTTAATTCTTAAAGTCATCATGTGAGTATGTATTTGTCTGGAAATTGGCCTATTTGTATTGCATAATAAGATTTTTAATTAAATCTCACAATCATCAAAATAAAAGCTTCAACTCCATTCATTGCCAAGAAAGATTCTCGTTGGAGAAAAATCCTATGGCCGCTCATTGACGAAATAATAATGCAACCCGAAATATAACTTTCTGTCGTCGTTCCAATTATCAATCTCTGTTGGTTATTTTAAATTGCCTTTCACTTCAAAATATAGTTTTGAAACAAATAAAATAATTGTATTTCTTCTATAGTTCTATTGTGCATACATAGTAATTAGTAAATCGTACTATTTACCCATTGACTGCGGGATCTCTATAATATAGCTTTAAAAAACAATTATTTTAATTTTAATTGGAGTTGATAATTAAAGATAAAAGATTCTACAACATCACACTTCAAGAGTACATGTCAGAGAACAACTCCCCATCAGGGAATTGAACCCTGGTCTCCCGCGTGACAGGCGGGGATACTAACCACTATACTAATGAGGAA
Source organism: Chydorus sphaericus (assembly GCA_030141595.1). Classification (NCBI taxonomy): domain Eukaryota; kingdom Metazoa; phylum Arthropoda; class Branchiopoda; order Diplostraca; family Chydoridae; genus Chydorus; species Chydorus sphaericus. Next base: position 529,396 of record CM057931.1, read on the forward strand.
TGATATTTCTTTAAATATCAAAATCTTAATTGCGCATCATGAATTCACTCCGAAGCAAAACGAAATTCAATAACGTAAGGAATAATAAATACATCATGATTTTTTCGTCAATCCTGACTTTTTCTAAATGTTTTATAGAGATATATCACCACCATAAAGTTTGGTTTTTATGTCTTATTTCAGAGTTCATATCATATGAGAATTCACACATTTAATCGCGTTAAAAGGAAGAATAATGAATCGGAAACATATATATTGCCTTGTATATTGTTATTCCTCACTTTCCTTATGTTAAAATATCGTTGATTTTTCTCTCATACTGAACCAAGAGCAGACGAAAAACGCGGCTTATTCGATTGCATGTATTTTTTGAATATATAAATTAAAAAGAGAGCATAAAAAAGACAAACCTGTGCGCTTAATTAAAGCATGGCCGGAGGTTCGTCCCAAGAGCTGCTCTATACCATAATCTAGAAGAGCGAGCAGTCAACACCAAGAGCAGTAAAACCAACACCAAGACGAGCAACAAGTTCTTTGTAAGTATATTTTGACATATATAATTGTTCTTAAAAATTCTTCAATTTCACCGAATATCTTAAATTTGCTGGTATAGTTTTTGTCGGTCTTTGTTGTCTAGATTGTCGTCGCTTTGGCTGAGCCGCCATCTGACCATCTCCTTGGAATCAGGAGATGCTCCTGGATGAGCCTGCGCTGCCGCTGTGTCCTTTTTTTTCGTTTTAAAAAATTTATTGAAATATTATAGTGTAGCATCATATAAAAAAATAAAATCAGCAACCGATTGATATGATTTTTTTTTTAAAGTCAAATTCATTCAATCGAAAATAAGGAAGGAAATCCAATACAAAGCAAAAGGAAATTAGAAGTGGGATATAATATAGCATACAACATGATTCTATTTTTGTCTCTGTTTTGGCCACGAATATATTGTATGTTTATATTACCGGCCTCGGCCGTTGCGAGTTAGATTATCCGGGCTATGATGTGGTTCCATGATGCGGCTGACTAATATGCCCTTCCTGTCTATTTTAAAAACTTTTTATATCGATAAACCATCATTAAATGTTGCTGCCGAATCGTATATGACCAGAAAATGTATTCAATCTTCTCATATATCGAGAATTGATGAGTAGTTAGATATTTTTCGTAGATGCGCCGCTACTGCACGCGCGAGGTTGTATAGGGGCTCGAATCTTGGCTGGTAGGTCACCGTGGGTTCGATACGGTTCCGCCAGGGTGACTCGCAATGTCCATCCTCGGTGAAACTAAACAGCATCTCAAATAGACGGATGTTTTTGTTTTTATACTTAAATTCCGAGTAATATTAACTAATAAGTAATAGTTTTGTTTTGAAGCAGCGATGAATAAAATTAATTTCTTCTGTTGACATTTTTACCGGCCTCGGTCGTTAGGACACCCCGGATACGATACGGCTAGAGTTCTGCATATTAATATCAAAACAGACAAAACTTCTTGTTGAATTCGTTCATGAAACAATAAGGATTCTATATTGATTAAAAAAGAAACAACTTCAATGAATAAAATAAAATTAGCAATTTGAATGCTTACAAAAAGTATATGTATGCATGCTTCCTTAACGAGATTGGTGAAACACTGAAACCAGACGATAAAAGTAAATACGGTTTGCCGCGATTTCAAAATAGAACAAGAGAGCCTTAAAAACAATGCCTTTTTACATTTTTCTACGACTGATTTTTATAGCAACTTCTTGCGAAGTGAAGTTTTTTTTTCGAGAAACCATAATTGTTTCTTTTTGGGCGTTTCATTATATCATTTATATGTAATATATGCTCGATGTTTGCGAATGATCATATTCTTTATTCTTTCTCTTTATAATTGCCGTATACTTAAATTTGTGATATCAGGCGTTAAATTATGATATACCATCAAACGAATAATTTAAATAACGAAACGAATAACGAAATTATGAACGAGAAAGAAAAGGAAATGTTTGTTCAAAAGTGTAAAAGCTGAATTCTTCAACGTCGACAAGAAGAAACAGCTAAGAGTGCTTCCACTCAGGATCGAACTGAGGACCTTCACCGTTTACATGTGACGTGATAACCACTACACTATGGAAGCTTCTTTCTTAGTTTACTATTTGGTGATATAATAAATCTTTTAAGAATAAAAATAAGCAAATGTGCCGTATACCTGCATAGAAATTTCTTTGCAAGCTGAATCTTAATTTTATTTTCAAATTGCTATATGCATGATGAAATACAAGTAACAATTGTTATTGTCGAGATTATTGGTTATGTAGGCGAATGTGTATATCCATAGCTAGCCAGCTATATAAGTGTTCTGCGAGGGAATATAGCCATATACGTATGTATATGATATATAGATTGGTTTATAGAAGCGAAATTGGCCTCCATCGCAAGTATAATTAGTGTGGCCACTTAACCCAAAGTATTAATCTTTCGAACGTTTTAAGTCAACTTCTTAATCTATTTCGTAAATTTTTTAATGACGGTAAATATGAACTGTACACTACATGCTTTGTGTCACAGCTTATCAATTAAATTCAAAAATTATTCTCAGTTAAGACGGTTTTATGTTTTGTATGGTTATTGGAAATCTATCGCTTGGAGATCTTCATAAATAAAAACACCAATTAGATCCATCCAATGCCATCAAAGATTGTATACTTTTCCAGTCAAATCGAATTTCACTTGCAACGTGTCACTATTATAGAAAGAAGGAAAAGGTTCTTAAGCCTGGCCAGTGCGGAATAGTTTGAAATTTTAAAAAATGCAACATGAAGCAAAAGAAAATTAAACGTATTATAAATATGCAAAAAAAAAATCTCGATTATCCTAGCTTTATCTCGATATGTCACCTCGATTATCATAAATGATGCACTGTTTCTATAAGCCCAAAACATGTATTGAACTGGGTTATAATGATTGCAATCAGATAGTTTTGAATAAAAAGTGAATTTAAATCCATAACTTAACTTTCATTCGGTCTGACCATTAGATACCCCAGGTTACGCGTTGCAGTTCCGTCTGCATGGTACAATGACCTGCTGCGTCCCGGTAAAAAATGGTTCACCTAAACTAGTCTTTATGTGTTTTTGTCTTATTCAATTTTAAAGATGTTTCCAATTACCGCCAGTGTTTCATTATACGCACATACAAAGGGTATTGAAAGTATATCTCCTATACACGCTAACCACGCTCCTATACGCCCTAACCAAATGTGGATTATATTGCATAGCATATAATCTTAGATCATTTTATTTTAGCCATTAGTTTTCTTGTTTTAACTTAGAGAGAGAAAAAAATATAAAATACAATGCAATTCATACAAATTTTCCTTTTTCTTCCAAACACATAATTAAGTGGAATTTTCGGAAGTACTCGTACATATGAACCCTCTTTTTTGCCTAATTTCCTCAGAATCATGAGTAGCTTATTCAATTATATAGTTTGTTTTGAAACTATATGAACACAGTCAAATATGCGGAACGTGTTAGCCAACCAGAAAACCAACAGTGTCTTAGTAGCATGTTTAGACTACAGGTAAACAGATATGTTCTCTTTGCCTGCTTAAATGACTCAAGAGTCTGACAACAACCCATGCGCCTCAGAAAAAAACAAGTTTTATCTAATAATACAATGTAGCAGCATATTAAGAATATTTATTATTCCGAATCTTATTTAAAAATTAAGTAGAATTATAGTAATCGATTTTATAAGCTAAATCAATTAAAGAGAGGATGAATGGACGATTGAAAAACAAGAAGCACATATTTTGATTCAAATAAATCGTTAAAAATATCTTCACACAGCCACACAATATTTATTTCATCAAGAAATAAGAATAATGAGTCATCTAGCCCATCGATATTTTCACCAATCAAAAACAAGGCAAATAAACAACTGAAATTACACCTAGTTCAAATCTTTAACTTTATATCAAGTGTAATGAGAGAAAAGAGCCAAAACGTATATATGGTACATAGATCGGTTTGTAGATGCGCTTATTTGCAAATTTGAGCTGACCCATTATCAGGTGTACCAATTAGAATCATTAAGTTTCGCTTATAGGCTAATTTTCTGATTTCGGGAGGCCATGGCGTTTCCAAATATCTACGTAAAGTTTTTGTCTCGTATATAGATGAAGGAACTAGTATATCTATCTAATATTATTATTTGCTAATATGATGGATTGAAAATAATAATACTATTTTCATCCTTAGTTATCTTATTTTAAAAAGGAATGCATAAAAAAATATGAGGAGTCAACGTCTATTTACAGTATTGACCCTGTCAATCATTTGAAAAAGATTCTAGAAAAGTCTGTATCAGATTCTTAACGTGGTTACTAACCCAGTTAACTGAATAAAAAAAAACAGTTGACAACACCAAATGAGACCTCTTTACGACCACTGAAATTATAAATAAATTTATGAAAATTATAGCAAATATTTGTGTTGCATTCAGGATTAAAATGAACATTACCGTCATCGTAGTTTCAAATTAAAGTTATGACTTTCAATTTTTTTATATGCTGTAATGAAATACCTTACTGTGCGTAGGCCTATACCGTATACTACTTTATTAATGTTGCAGCCATTAACTCCCAACTAGGCCTTATTGTCCCTTTTTCTTTTAATTCCAAACCTAAAAGATGAGAACCCTAAAAGATGAGAAAAAAAGTCAGTACGAAACGCTTCTCTTAACCAAGAAGGAGCTAGTTCACTAATGAAAAAATTCTGGGCATTATTCGGTATATGAATAATGACATGCGTACAAGTGATATGTTATTGTCGAGGTTTTATGCACGACGTGCGTGCTAATTATACATTTGGGCTCAAGGAATTAAATTAGTTATGTAAAAGCGAATGTGAATATACAAGCAACCGGATATAAAAGTGTTCTGCGAGGGAATAGCCTAAGTGTATATATCAACATATGGTATATAGATTGTTTTATAGAAGTGCTTGGGCCGACCCATTTGCAGGTATGCCAGCTAGTATCATTTTAAATATAAAATAAGCTACTGGGAATAAAAAATTTTCCTTTGGTTTGCTTCGAGAGGAAAAATTTCGGGCTTCAATCCTATTTCGTTTGACAGGAAGTAGAAAATAATTTAGCCCAAATGTTGATGCTTTTTCTTCTTCCCTCATATGTTTACGTGTTAAAGAGGCTATTACTCACCTGGATTTTAAAATGACAAAAATTGAGTTCATTCAATGGTAATGTGTTTAAAACACATTTATGCTTTATAAAAACAATGCGAAAAGGCAAATCTTTACAATTTATTATTTTTAAAAGCTCGAAAACGGGCTTTTAAGACAATTTTTTTTAGTTGTAAACATACACACACTAGCAGAAGGATAGCCATTTCGTTAAAAAAAGTGGGTCAAAATCAGCTCGAATTACTTTAGAAATTTTTTAAACAATATTAAACTGTAAAAACAGAGATTTTCGTATTGTTTTTGTTAAACATAAATGTGTTCTTTCGGCTATATATAAAAAAGCAAACACTGAATCCAAACCCAACCGGATAAAGAAGTGTTTTACGAGGAAATATAGCCGAAGTGTATTTGATACATAGATAAGTTTAAAAAGGCGTTTATTCATAAATTTATGCTGACCGATTAGCAGGTTTACCAATTAGCATGATTAAAAACCACCTTTAGGCTAATTTACTGATTTCTGGAAGCCATGGTTTTTTCAAATAAATAATACGTAATGGTCTAGTTCTCTTCTCGTATATCAGTACATTACATGCTTATATTTTTATTTGTGAATTATATTGTGAATTTATTCTTTGAAAATCTATTTTGATCCAAATTGTTTTCCAAGAGAAAAATACAAAATAAAGAAGTTGAGACCAGTTCGAACTTTGTATTTTTTGAAATACCCAATATCTTTTGTAAATAAATAAATAAAAAATTAAATCACAAATTTTCTTAATGTATAAAGCAGAAAAATTGTCGGGGTGTCCGGGAATTCCTGATTAGTCCAAATTTTTTAGAAAAAGGGGCTTAGAGAATGCAGTTTATTTTATAACTTGCAAAAGTAGTTTAAGTGCTTAAAAGAACGCCTATAGCAAAAACCTATTAATTACCTTGCATATATATGTTTTAGAGAAAGAGACTTAATTTCCAACTGGTTTTATGAGGTAAAGAAATCTTTTTAAAGCCCTGGAACAAAGGTGGCCGTAGGGCGCCTGAGAAATATCTTATTGGAACATTAAAGTAAAATAGTTGTCAAGTAAACTATATTAAAAAAAAATATTTAAGTAGTTCGGATTAACTGGAAAGATAAGAAAAAAGATAAGAAAAAAGTACAATTATAGAAGCTCAGATGTTTAGTAGATTGCATTTTAAAAAATCAAATAGATGTTCGAGCGAAGCCTAAACACTAGCCAGCTAGTAATTTTATATTTCCGAAACATCGTAGAATTGTATTGCATATTGAATTACATATTTTCGTATTGTCCTTCTGTAAATAATCAGACCAAGGCAAAACAAAATAAAATGAAATTACGCCTAGTTAAAATCTTCAACTTCAATATGGCGGAGCCAATCGATTTGGAAGAACTAAGGTCCTACCGAGAGTTGAACTCGGATCACCGAATTCAAAGTCCGAAGTGCTAGCCATTACACCATAGGACCATATGCTTTCAAATCTTATTTTAAAAAGAAATGCAACAAAATATGAGGAGTCAACGTCTTTTTAGGACGTCCTACAGAATGGACTCAAAAACCTAGTTGACAACACCAAGCAAGACGTCTTTACGACCACTAAAATTATATATAAATTTATAACAGCAATTACCTAGCTCGAGCAATTATAGCAAATATTTGTGTTGCATGCAGGATTCAAATGAATATTACCACAATCGTTGTTTCGAATTAAAGTTATGATTCTCATTTTTTTATATGCTGTAAATTGCACTCCCTTACTGTAAATATCACATACTACTTTATTAGTGCTGCAGCCATTAACTCCCAACTAGGCCTTGCCACTTTGTCTATTAGTTCCACCCCTTTGAGATGAGGAAAAGCGAGATAGCGATTCTTTTGACTGGTCGTTTCCTCACCAACTACGTATATCGGTCATTTAGCAGATGTTGCTTATGCACACAAACATATATAAATACAGGTATAATCGAGAAATGACAGCAGTCACCACCAAAAGTAAAAGCCAGCAGAAACTAACAGCAAGATGAGCAACACGTTCTTAGTGAGTATATATATATTGACATCCGAATGTATCCTATAACATTGCTTATTATTATTTGTTCATTTAGTTTTGGTCAGTCTTTTTTGTCTTGGTTGTCGTCGCGATGGCTAGGCCACCCTCTCCTTCAAATGAGAAAATGCTCCAAGATAGTCCACTTTTATTGGAGCCTGCCACTCGTTATTCTAGTAATTATAACCTTTTTTTTAAATCATACAAATGTTGATTTATCCATACATACTGGAATATTTTATGTATTTTGCAGTCGAATGCTCCAATGACATTCAATGCGGAAGTTGCTTAGCAAGGGGAAAACCTAATAGGTGCATTTCTGGCGTATGTGTGATTGGGTACTGTCCATATGCGATTCCAATATATCATCCTATATATTATTAACATTGAAGGATTTCAAGTTTATAAGTGCGCCGCAAGCATCTAGAAGAAAATAAGTTTATCCTTGATCCTAAAATCTTCTAATTCTTGTATATGAGCCTGTTGTGCCTTAATTTACCCTTATTTCTTTTTTTCTAAAGTTTAATGATGCCATACACTATTGTTAGTAGCATATAGGCCTAAAGAGCTTTCAATATATGAATAACAATACAAACTATTGGAAAATACTAGGTTAATGTTTTTTAAAGAATGACTTGCTTTTATGCCCATTCCATGTGTTGATAATAAAACGAAAAAATAATTAAAATTTTTTTAAATGTTTAATTGGAAACAGAAAGGATATAATAAATGTTATTCTTCAATCGGCGTTTCATATAGGTTTCATCTACTTAGACGTAGTTCCGAACCGAGTGATTCAAAGTCGATTCTCGGTGAAAATAATGAAACACTTCCAAAAGGATTCCAAATTTTTGTTTTGTTAGTAAATTCCAACAAGGATAAAAACAAAAGTAATGGGAAGAATAAATGTCCTTCGTCATCAACATTTTTACCGGTCTCGGCTGCCATGCGGTTCTTCCGAATACATAATACATTATTGTTCATCCTCGGTGAAAATGAAACACGTCCTAAAGTTGAAAACCATATGAAGAAGTGAGATTATAATAGATGCAGCTGTGCGCTTAAGCCTAGCTGGAGCGGAATAGTTTCCAATTAAACTTGGTATACATAAACAATTAATTTTTTCTCTATTATCCTGCCGTATTTTTCAAATAGTTTTTTAGCGATGTATCACCATATGTTTATATTTTAACCGCTCTAATTCTATATGAAAAAAAATGTATTGAAGATGATGACCAAAAAGATATTTTCGAATAAAATTCAAACATCCGTCGATTAATCTTCATTGGGCTCGGCCGTTGGATCACCTCGGCATTGTAACTCCGTCCGGCTGGTTCATCGCCCCATATCTCATATCTTATATTCATAATATGTTTTTGAAAGTCGTGCATTAAAACATAAGGATTCGACGTATATATTATTTACAGTATGCGTCTATCACTCATAGTTTCTAGAAAAGAACCGCATCAGCTTCTTTTAAGAACCCGGGAAAACCTTCATTAAATCGTAAATATTAAAAAAAAAACGAGATGATGAGCGGACATCAAATGTGAATTCATAGACTACACTATTAATTTATTAAGTGATTAAATAAGAACGATCAAAATAGGAAAAATTGACCATCATGGTCCATAGCTTAATTTTTTCAATATATTATATTTCTAACCGTCAATATCCGTATTATTGACATCACCGAATAAGAATATTTAGTAGATTAATTGTACACCATTTTGTTTATTAATTTTTAACTAATTTTGGATTATACACATTAAAAGATATGCATGTAGCAACAACCAAGTGTCTATAAGATGGTTTACTGATGTGAGTGGACTCAATGTAGCTATCTGAATATACTTTACAGATGTTGCTTATTTTGTTTGCTTATTGTTTACATTACAAGCGCTGCTTATTCGGTTATATAAAGATTAATGCAATATTTCTATCGTATATATACATTCGTGACTGCACGAGTTAACAAATAAAATAGGAGAAAAAAAAGGTTAGAAGAAAAAAACCCTCTGGAGGAATCGACCCGCAGCGGACCTGTCTCCTCCTGTTCAAAATCATATAGTGCATGGTAGTGTGCTACGAGGTCTATCAATTGAGGAAAATTCAAGCTATTTATTCTTAAATCTTACATATTTGAGCCAAGTATACTATGAGATGGAACATACTTTCTGATTTATTTTTATACCAAACACACTAAGTTTGTGAATACATTTTGAAGTTTACTTTTCAGGAGGGGTCAATCGAAGCACTATATAAAGTTACAAAAAAAATCGCCAAGGAAAAATAATTGAAAATACCGTATCTATTTTACTTATAAAAGATCTAGTCCATACTGGAAGAAGATATTATTTTAATTTTAACACGAAGTAGTTGGTTAGTTAACAGAGAAAAGACAAAAGGCCTTGGGAGGTTATGCACTCAAGTCACCTCCATCATTAACATATAAATTTGGTACTTGTGCTACAACGCCTATTTCAACTGTGAAAAATTTAGCTATTTATACTTTAATTTTGAACATTTTAGACAAAGTACAATCGGACATTGAAGAGAATTTAAGAATTATTTTAATACCAAATACATATAGTTCGTAATTGAATTCTGATATTATTTTAAATCTTCTGATATTAAAAAAAATGAAAAAAATATAGTTAGAGCCCAGATAATTTTTATAATTATTCATTCAGCCTCGATTAACGGGACTTGTGATTCCGAATGGATGTTGAGTTCTCAAACGATAATAATTTAATAATTAAATTTTAATAATATTAATAAATTTTAATAAATTATTAATAAATTTAATGTCATTTTCACTGCAAAAAAAATGAAAAAAAAAAAAAAAAATAGGGAGGGCGAGGTACTGTCAAAGTAAAAATGTGAATAAACCAATGATGATGATGATGATGACAATCGTCCCTGATGATGATGTCGGTGTGACTGGGCCACTGGGGCCGGATATGAATGTTACCGTAGACTGATAGCCTGCTATGGAAATCGAGTCCAGCAGAAATTCCCGCTCCTTCTCGAGATCATTGCATTAAGGCGCTTTTAGATGGCCGCTTTTTTTAGGTGCTTAAGCAAATTTCTTAGTAAAAAATATGTTTGAACAAATTTCAGAGATGGGATCGAGTTCTTAAGAAAAATGCTCTAAAAAATTTGCTCAAGTACCTAAAAAACGACCGTCTGAACGGGCCTTTAGGCTAGCCGTACTATTTATTTCTACCATGTTGATTGAAAAATTGTTACTGATTTGAAATATGACGAATTTTTATAATATGCCAAACAAAATGTCGGAAGCTAACAATTACAACGACATCACTGAAGTGATCGTGGCAGGACTCAAACCTGCAATCTTTGGATCTGAAGTCCAACGCCTTATCCATTGGGCCACACGACCATATATTATTGTTCTAGTGAGTAATCTATGAACCACTTAAGAATAAATAAGAATTTCTTTTAAACAAGCGTACTTCTTATTTCTACCACGTAAACTTGAAAGTTGTCACTGATTTGAAATATGAAGAATTTTATAACATGCCAAACAATGTCATGAACAAATTATCTCAAAATAAAAGAATTTGGTTGGATGCCTAAAAAAATTGTTTTTTTATACGTACACTCGGACATAGAGGCGAATAACAGGCTTATTATGACAACAAATACACGTAGTTCGTAATTGAATTATAATATTATTTTATTTATTTTATTTGTAAAAAAAATAAATGAAAAAAAATATCAGACCGGGGTTAGCATCACTCCAATTACAACATCGTCGCCAGCTAATATAAAACGTATTTATATATATGAAAGATTATTTTATGCTAAAAGATTTCATTTGGTGCTCCAAGCATCAGATGAAATCCCTATGATCGTGGCAGGACTCGAACCTGCAATCTTCGGATCCGAAGTCCAACGCCTTATCCATTGGGCCACACGACCTTGCGGAATAGGTCTTCATTGATGAAATACATTCTGGTTAGTAATCTTCGTTTAATATCAAACACTTTTGAATAAATTACATTTTATTTTCTCAAGGAGTGTTATCGACAATTCATAAAATTGATCCATTAGTTTTTATAGTGATCGATTTTATTATTTTCGGCTAGCCGTACTAGCGCCTGTTGTAAAGTAAATATGATTCGACTACAGTACATATATTAGTTCGGAATTAAACAAAATGTAATGTTTACAGGAAAGGAATTAAATAAGGCGGGAAAAATAGCATGGTTACCACTTATCTTCTAGATTATTTATAAGCTTTCATAAATTATGGTACGACTAGCCGACCCGTTGAGTTAACTATTATATTTTTTTATTTGAGTTAGGGTCAGAGTTTCAAAAATTATAAATAAAGAAGAAATTGTAATAAAGAGGCGAAGCGTAGTCATAGACCTATATTAAAGTTGTCAAAATTCACAAAACTTATTTATATAGCCTATATTTATTCAAATCTTTGATAATTGAGAAAAGATTCTATCACTTATTTTCCCGTTGAGCTTCTTCGGTATTTCGATAATTATTGATGCTAAAGAAAATTAAAGACGCTCGATAATTGGATTTCTTTGTTAGATAAATGAAGATTTCAACTTATATAATTAAGAAGGATTCTGTCACTTATTTCCCCGTTGAGCTTTTTCGATAATTCAATAGTTATAAATGCTAAGGAAATTTAACCGCACAATAATGGGATTTCTTCCTTAAATAAATGACGATTGTATCTTATATAATTGAGAAAAGATTCTATCACTTATTTCCCCTTAAGCTTCTTCAGGCTTCTTCAGTATTTCAATAATTATGCTAAAGGAATTTAAATGCAAATATTAAGAGAAGATGCGATTTATTTTCCCGTTGAGCTTCTTCATTTAGTAAAAATTTCTTCATGAAACAAACAATCAAGTTATATGACAATCATGTTTCAAGATGATTTTTAATTTTAATTTAGGAAATAAAGTTTTAAAATTTTCGATATAACTACAAATAATTAGTATAGTCCAGTATCACTGGACTTCAATAATTACATCAGTTCCTTTCTACTTGAAAGGCCGAAGGGAACCATTTCACGCACAATAATTGGCTTTCTTCCTTAGATGAATGAATGAATCATGAATGACGATTTCATCTTATATAATTATGAAAAGAATCTGTCAATTATTTTCCCGTTGAGCTTCTTCGGTATTTCAATAATTATGCTGAAGAAATTTAAACGCACTATAATGAGATTTCTTCCTTAAATAAATGACGATTTCATCTGATATAACTTAGAAAAGATTCTGTCACTTATTTTCCCGTTGAGCTTCTTCGAAATTTTAATAATTATGCTAAAGAAAATTTACCTACATTTTATGAATAATTCTACATAGACTACGTTTCAGTTCAATTTATTTTCAAGTTGATCTTTAGTTTATCTCTTTATTTCAATAACGCATCGTAATGGAAACTACGGAATATCTAAAATTCTTTAGTTCAGATTCACTGGACTCCATTGGATATGTCAGATCCCTCCAACGTTAATGCTTAGGATACATATTCAAAAATTTCAGAATAATCCCCCAAGAAAGATCAACGTTGAGTAATTCTCCAATGCATAGACAGTGACGATATTCATGGCTTACATTTGTAGAAGAGTATGACTCAGACCATGAATGGTGTTTTTGTTAGTGGAAATTTTTTTTTTAAACAAACAAAAGATCATAACTTAGCTTAATTTTAAACACTAATCTAGAATAAACGTATTTTAATAAAGTTCATTAGTTATTTTGTAGAAATATTTGAAAACATTTCGTAAATTTTAAATTAATCTGTCTAAGTCGCCGGAAGTATCGGCATTCGAGCTGTATCTATACCGTAGAAAAGCTAGGGGTGGGGAAGAGGGTGGTGGATTTAGTTTTTCGTTAATAGGAAAGCCAATTTAGCGTACATTTAATCAAATTTGGTCTCAGATTGAAGCTTGTGATCTGACACACAAGTGGGTATCAAACTTGACCGGAAAAATGGCGTTTGAGCCGAGTAAAACGGAATGATTCGTGGCGGTGGGAGCCCATGTTAAATTCCCTATCTCGAAAGGCCCTAGCAGCCGAATTTTTCGCCTTTCGACGCTCGTAGCTCGTCACTCCGACGTCGTTGGAGGTCGAGTCTGGCGTCAAAAGAAGCAGCTAATTTTGCTCTTAATTTTGGTATGCATTTTGTTGGGGTTTTCGGGATTTTGGGGGCGTACGATTTTAGGCCGAGGCCGGGTGGGAGGAATTTAAGAGATTTATTAGTTATAAGATACTATTTATGATTTAATTTTTTAATTATATTTTCAGATGACATCACTGGTACAAAGAATCCTACTCAAACGCCGATCGATGCTGAATCTGTTGCTGGACATCCAGAAAAATCATCTTTACCGGAAAAAAATTCCTTGCAAGGTAAATGTTCATGGTTAAATATAATTCTCTATTTAAACTACCAAATTTAAAACTTTATAATTACAGGATCAAGTCTCAATGACTTAGATTGCGGATCGATATCACGAGTTGTAAACCTTCCGAAAACTGGCGATGGGATAGCGTTGATCATAGCTGTTACACGACTATTATCAACGGAATGGATTTTGTACACAAAATTGTTCTGCTCTCTAGTTTGATGCTCACGTTTTTCGTGAATGGAAGAGAGATCTTTTTCCCTTTTTTGAAAAATAAAGCTTGAGACCTTTTTAGCTTGCTAAGAGCTGTGAATGAGTTTGACACACGTAAAATTTGCCCTGGAATGCTGGATCTTTTTCTGTACACTCAACGCAACGCCCGGAAGAAATCTTTTGGAAAAGAAAGTTGGTGTGGCTGATGGAGCCGACTATTCCTATAATTTATATGTATATTTCGCTCTCTCAATTGTAATGCCGTATGCGCCCGCCGCGGCGCTAGTGTCTCCCCGTCTGGCAACCCTGTTCGGTAGTTGTTCAGTCCCTCCTCCCCCCTTAAATCGTGTGTTCTCTCTCTGTCTACGAGAATTCTAATCAAGAATCCCTAATTGTGTTAATATTGTGACTTTGCTTATATTTCGTGTAAATAAAATCCAATTCCCTACCATTTTGGAGTTCGGATTTCTATTCATCGCGAAAAGTTGGCAATCCTTTAAGTGCAAATCCTTTTGCCACAAGGATGAAAAGCAATGCGTAAGCTGTCGGGTCGACGAAGGGAAATTAAAATATCTGAAAGTGAGCCAATCCTTGACAACAGCATCTCTCAAGAAGTGACTGAAAGCAAATCAGAGAAGAGTGCATCGTTTTATCCACTATAGAAAGGTAAATCAAGAAGGGAAATACTTAAATAAGTTTCAGTAAATAATTTTTTTTATTGTGTAGAATGCAGCCCTGACGGTTAACAACTTACGGCGCAGTATTAAAGCTCTAAACGCGAATCAACTTTCGGAGAAGATCAAACACCTTTCTTGTCAGGTTTTACAATCTTAAACTCCCCTGAAAATCAATCCCTCGCCAAGCCGAACTCACAGCTCTTTATTAATTCTTAAGGTCACAAAAAGAATATTTTCTCCCAAAAACTTTACACCCTACTTTCTTTCTTATATTGAATCTTTTCTTGCATGATCGATAAATCTCCAAATTTAAGTTTTTGCATTGATAGTGAGAGTCTCTCTTTCTATAAATGTACCACAAAGATGACTTTCAAATACATCTAGCTATTTACAAAATCGAACCTAATGAAACCATGATTTAATCGAAAATATCCGCAAAATGCGTGTCCATTATTGATAATTTATTACACTGTTTTACAGCAACAATCGGTTATAAGAACCTTCTTCGCCCAAGATAAAGCCCTTCAAAAGGGAAATGGTAAAGGGATGCATTACGAAGCTGTATTCCTCTTAAAAGCACTGATTCTCAAAGCAAAAGTAATGCTGCATACAGACATCTAAAGAAGAACAGAATACTCCCTCTTCCAAGTGCATCTACGATCAGAAAGCTCATCAGTTCCTCAAATTGCCACTTTGGTTTTAATGAATTCGCACTTGATAACATTGCTAGCGCACTTAAAGAGTATGGGTAAACCAGTAAAGTATAGAAATAACCATTAAGAAGAGCATCAAGTTCGACAACAGGCGCTTTGAATGGGATGGGATTGTCAATTATGGATCTGACTTTCCCGATCTTCTTTGCGATGCCTTAGCCGATCACGCACTTGTCCTTGTCTTCCGTCCTTATAAGCTCTCGTTGATGATCATAAGCGCCGGGTGATGTGCTTCATAGGATTGTGATGAAAGCCGTCACATCGCTTAATTTAAAAGGCGCAATAGTGAAGAATGTCGTTTGTGATGGCCACCAGTGTAATAAATCTGTCTTCAAATTATTGGGCGTAACGTCAAAAGACCCGAAACAAGTTAAGCCATACTTTATTTATCCAATGGACCCAACAATCAAGATCTGGTGCTTTTTTTACGTTCCACATATGCTAAAGTGTGTTAGAAACCACCTTTTAAAAAACAAACGTTGTCTGGTAATTTCCAAGTTTGTTTCATATCACGACAAATTTATTTATTTATTATTTAGTACACAGGAGAAATCGTTGACTACAGACATTATGACCGGCTCTATAACCCAGAAAAGGACAAAGGTTTGCGGATGTGTTTCCTTTTGACGGAAGCACACATTCACCCAAATAATTAGCAAAAAATGTCTGTTAGTAAAGCGGCTCAGTGGTTTTCAAGACATACTGCTATGGGTTTGAGACATTTCAGAGAGAAACCAGAAACCAAATCGGATTTTTATTGTAAATATTTAAAATGATTCCTTTTTTTACTTTGAATTTAATCCTAGTTTGCGATTTATTAGATACCGCACCCACAGAAAGAAAGATGAAACTTCTGAATGACTATTTCGACATCCTAAATAGTCGATTCCGCAAAGAGGGAATTTTCAAATCATCTTGGGATGGAACTGCAGATAAAGAAAGCCTTGACGAAAGCGAAAATCAATTCGTGTTTGACGAATCACTGTGTAATTACGATAATAAGTTCTTTCCTAATTCAAACAATTTTTAATGATGAATTATTATATTTACAGATGACACTCCTAGCGAAGTAGAAGCAGCCCTTTTAGCATTCTTGGAAAAGATAGACGACGATGAAAGAAAGAAAATGAATGGGAAAAAAGCTAAGTGGCTTCAAATGCTTCATGTTATCAACAGTAAGGAGGAAATCGCTAAAAAACCGAAACGTCACCATAAACAACTACCAGACATCATGTTCATGTCGGACACCACTTTGGAAGCTTGGCGATTAGTAATCCATAGTTCGATTGGCTTAACCGACAAACTTTTCGCTACGAGTGGATTCGATTATGTGTTGACCGGTCGTTTTAATCAAGATCCTATTGAGGTAATTTAAGTTTACAATTATTCAATAACTTACAATAACTAAATAAATTATTCCATAGAATCTCTTTGGAATCGTCCGCTCGATAGATGATCATCCAACTGCCCATTCGTGGCTTCAAATTTTTTGAATTCTATCTCTGTACAACCCAACAAAGGCAGTAATTCTAAATGCCAATTTTGACGGGAAAGATGCTGATGAAATACTGGTAGCTTACTGTAAGCTACCAGTATTCCCGTGTAAGCTGCTTACACGGGTTGCCTAATTCACAAGTTTCGTGAGTGTGAAGTAGAAGCAAAAAAGTCAAATCAGCCCTAAAAGATTCTCTACAAAAGGAATTGATGTCAAGGTACACGAATGATCTTCCTGGTGGTGTCTCAGACGTTACTAGAGATCAGCTGCTTTACGATCTTTGCGGCTACCTAATTAAAACTCGTCCTGCAGTGTGCGATACTTGTCCCGCCTGTAACAAGCTTATGGAAGCCCAGGAGTCGGATGTGGAATCCTTCCAGGCAGCACAGTACACTTTCCAACGAAGTTACGGTGGATTGAAATATGCAACCGTCGACATGTTAAAGACTTTCAGAGAAGTTGAGAACGTTATTGATGCCCACTTGAAGTCACCAGATCACGTCTTTGTTAGCTACGAGAAAGCCCTGTCAGAAATATCACAACACAAGCTAATCCCTATTTCTTGTCATGCACATCCGGACACGTTATCTTATCCTGTGAAGTAATATGTCCAGATTCGTTTCCACTTTGAAGCTAGACGGTACCAGAACCTTCATTTATCGAAACTGCAAGTTCACTCAAATAATCAAATCAAATCCCAATGATCGTAGCAGGAATCGAACCTGCAATCTTAGGATCCAAAGTCCAACGCCTCATCCATTGGACCACACGACTTTGCAAAAACTCTTAATTGATGAAATAAATTTTAGTGAGTACTCTTCGTTTAATATCAAACACTTTTGAATTAATTAGATTTTAGTTTATCCCTGAGGATTAAGATTTACGAAGTAATTTACCGAAAGGTAGGTAATATTTGTATTCCTAGAGGGCGTCAGCCAGGGAAAGACCCTGGGATCTTTAATGGGAAAAGGTTTGACAAAGAGGCTAGGGCTGACGTTACAACTACTTATTGATAAACTTTGATTATATTAATCTTCATGAAAAAAATATGCCGGGTGTAATAGGGGTATTTTGTAGCAATCCACATTCCATGGCAATAAAAATTTGACATAAAAAAGATGCGTAGCTGGTGTGATTTTATTTTTTTAGGACCACTTTAATTCATGAATCACTCTGGCTTTGCTTGGGCGGCTAGTTGGCTAGGCTACTGTGAAGTAAACATTGAGAGATATATTTGATTTCTGAATTAAATAGAGTCATGGGAGAACTTCAGTAATATAACTGGCGAATTTTTGAAGGGACAAATACTTTAGTGTAAATTAAAATAGTCAATTAACTTGGGAAGCTGAGAGTTAAGTTATTTTCCTAAAAGTATTTAGTCGACGGACACTATTTTTTTTATTTGCAACAAGTCTCGCTTCGCGTAGGCGCCCTCGTGTTTTGATTGAAATTTTACGTAGACTAGGACCTCAGTTCGTCTATAATACCTGAATCTCCGTTTCCTCTACTTAAATTTTGTTTACATTTTGGTAACCGTTGATTCTGTCTTTTCAAATTCTGAGCAACTGTTTTCTTTCTTCCCCGCTGATAGGTAGGCATTTTTTATACCCTTGTAAAGGCTAAACTAAGAATAGATTCGGAAGAGTGGCCCTATTGAGAAATAGCTTAATTGAGTGACCACCTCTTTCGCACTACACTTTCTGTTGCATACTGTTCGTTCTGTTCCACATAGTATTACAATAAGACGCTCTACTTCCGTCTGTAAAGTTCTCAATGTTAGCCATCCGCTTGAGCGGTTAAGTCATAAAGTGTTGCGACGTTTTTATCCTTCTCTCGTGCATATTACGTAATCGTATGGAACTAAAGTATATTCAACGTTTTTTTCCGCAGAGAGACGTTGCCTCCATAGGACACTGTAAATTCCCAAAGCACCCAAAGGTTCGACCAAGCTGTCCATACCTGTTGTCATGACAACTGAGAATACCTGGTTTTCCAAGAATATTGTCCGCAATAGACAGATGTTTTACTAATTATTTTTTCCCTCACGCCCGCGACGGGATCAAGTCCCATGACCCTGAGCTCGGTCCAGGTATTCGTGTGGGTCATTTTATTGTAAAAACCTGATCGTGATCGTGAGTACCGTTTTCGAGATAGTGCGGCACAAAGAATTTTAGTCGGCCCCAATGGGGTTTGTGTGGAAATCAAATGGGCTATACCGAGAAACTTGTCGTCTGCTAAACAATAAAAGCCCCTAGACCCTCTCTTACGAGAAGGTATTTGACTTTTCTTCAACGGAATCACAGTTTTTTTACTATACATTGCTAGTATACCACAAATACATTCAGCAATGATTCAGGCCTTCAGGGATCACTATAATCAGGGGATTCTTTTCCCAGATGGGATCGAATTTATTCAATACCGGAGATTCTGTACCGTCTTATTCGCCCTCTTTTCCACTCTGGAGCGGGTCTCAAAACCTTTATTTCACTCGTTTTTTCCCTCTTCTGATTGGTCGAGTTCCTCTCTCCTGATTGGTTGAGATCTCCCCCTAATTGGTCCGTATCTCACCGTTTTATCACTTTTTTTAGACCTATTCAACCGTTTCGACCTTTTCGACCTATTCATCCTTTTCGACCCCTCCACTATTCTGCGCGCTATCTATTTGCATGTTTTTCAATTACGTGCTATATTCTCTCTCTCTCTCTCTCTCTCTTTTTTAAATAGCCGGTTTCGGCATGCTTCTTTTACATTTATTATTTCTTGACTTTTTAATATTGCGTACAATTTGTCGCAGAGAAAGTCCGTGGGCTTTTATTCGGCCATGCTCCCGTGTAGCCTTTATTCTTATGTCTCGATTGCAAAGCCAATCCCAAACCCAAATCAAATAGCAAAAAAAAAAAAAATACCGTTCCATCCGGTCGGTACGGGGAGCGGATCTTGTTTCATTTTTGCGGATGCCAAATGAGTTCTCAAATGGTTATACTTTTAAAAAATATATTGGACGGGAAAGAATAATAATAATAATAAAACTAGAGTGAACAAGGTAGATTATGTAAAAAATTTACAAGGCAGTGATGATGATGATGATTTCGTTGTGACTGGGACCGGATATGAATGTTACAGACTTACAGCTACTATGGCAATCGAGTCTACCAGCAATATCCGCGCTTTCCCTATAGAAATCGTTGCCAGTTTTATTTGGCTACTATTTATTTCTACCAGGGTAATTGGAAAGTTATAAGTGATTTGAAATATGAAGAATATATCATGCCAAATAATGTCATGAAAAAATAATCTTCAACAAAAAGAAATTGATTTATTGCTCCGAGAAGATCTCAGAGTAATCAACGCCCGACGATCGTGGCAGGACTCGAACCTGCAGTCTTTGGATCCGAAGTCCAACACTTAATCCATTGGGCCACACGACCTTGTTTTAATTGTTTTTATTAATGAAGTATCTCTAGCGAGTAATCTTATAAATAATTACTTTAACATTCTTCCCATTTGACAGATAACAGCCTTAATTGTTTCCGAAATTGTGAACAAAAAATAAAATTAGGTAAAACCTTTTGTTAAAGGTGGTAAACGGGTTTTAATGCTTAGCTGCGGTTCTAGTAATGTCAGCCAAGATTATATCAGTGGCAATAAACCGGCTTCGGTCGCTCAAATAGCCGTAGAAATAGCGTGATAATAGTATTCCCACTTCAGCCAAGAAGATGTAAGGCCGGCCAAAACAACATTCAAATCTTCATTTCCTCCAGCCAAAAAAAAAATAATAATTTAAAACCTCGAACTTTCGCTCTTTAGCGGTAAGAAGAATAACCCAGAAAGAAAAATCGTTTTTAAAACTGAAATCAGTCAATGAGGTTGTTTTAATTACTCCTGTAAATTTATTTTAAGTTGAATCTATGTCAATGGGCCTCATACATCGGCTCTTCGACTTTTGCCTAGTCATTTCGGCACGCTCTCATCGCAGGCGTGATCGGAGTAACGAGGTTGGCCGTTGGCCTCACTCCTGAACCTCGTTGCCCGACTATATAAAACCGAACCGGAGAGCGAGAAAGACTCTCTCTGTCTCGCCCTAACCATCATTATATTTGTAATATGTAAATATATGGTCATTCATATGCAAAGTTTGAAAGCTGTTTTTTTTTTTAATCTCGAGAGACTTAATTATAATTTATTTTTACCAACAAAATAATGTGGAAAAAATGGTTTCTAATTTTTAAAAAATAAAATTTTTATTTAAATATTTTTTTTATAAATCAATAAAATAGTCAGTTTGTTAGAAAAAAATAAATATATGATTTTTTAATCTTAAAGAGAGAGAAAGAAAAAGGTCTCGGGAAGATCCGAACGTTCTTACGTGAGCCCTTCACGGCTTCATTTCCATCTTTACATTCAGTGTTTGATAGGTGTGCTAGGGGATCTATTGCTAAAGTTAAAAATTTAGCTATTTTTACTTCAATTTTTGATTTACGATATTATTGAGCCACTAACATTGTCACGTTGCGTTGAATTACCTAATTAATTCGATTCCAATTACATACATACATAATAATATTAAATGTCACATTTTACAGGAAAGGAATAAAAAGGCGAAAAAAACAACATAAAATGCTGGACACTTGTCTTCAACTTAATAAATTTTTTTACTACAATACTAGTATACTTCATTCAGCCATGATTCAGAGGATTTCTGATATCATTTTTGCGGATGTTAAATGAATTCTTAAACAACAATATTTTGAAATATGGGACAAGAAAAAATGATAATAATAATGTTTTTTAACTAGGAAGAGCGAGTTAGACTAGGTGAAAAATGTAAAAGGCAGTGATGATGCCGATTTCGGTGAGACTGATTATTTCTACCAGGTGAATTGGAAAGTTGTAACTGATTTGAAATGTTAAGCAGATATGATTCATATTTCTATTATTTATGATCATAAATATGAAATTTATGAATCATAACATGCCAATCAATGTCTTGAACCAGGACCGGGTCTACTCCATCCTGGCCTCCCGGAACAAAAAAGAAATAGTCACCAAATTAAACCATAGCCAGCCGCAGGCAAATTTTTTAAACATTTGGTGATATATGTAGGTTAATTTTGGAGGCAAACGACTAGAAAAGTTCTTTTCCATTAAATTTTCTTTTAAATTTCGTAAAATTTCGTGGAAATCTCAGGTATTTGGCCTCTCTAAATGCCGTGGCCTCCCGGTACGTGACCGGTATGACCTCGGGTTAAACCGGCCCTGTCTTGAACGAATTATCTGAAAATAAAAGAATTTAGATGTATAACTCAATGACAGCAGCGATACAGCAAACTCCTACGATCGTAGCAGGACTCATACCTGGAGTCTTTGGATGCGAAGTCCAACGCCTTATCCGTTGGGCCATACGACCGTACTAAATTCTCCATTATTGATGATGTAATTCTAGTAAGTGGTCTTTGTTTGATATCAATCACTCTTGAAAAAATTAGATTTTCTTTATAAAAAGCGTTAAACTACTATTTATTAAGTGGATCCATTAGTTCCTGAAGACATCGTCGTCAGTTTTATTCGGCTATAGCCTTGTATAAAGTGCCAAACAATGTAACTAATAAAACATGACTAACTATCTGATGTTCTTCAGCTTTCTTTCTTCCTGATTCGCTCCCAAACTCTTGCTCGTTTATCTAATAAAATCGAACGGACGAAATAAATAAATGACTCGATACGATTTGCAACGACGAACATCTCTCTCTATTTCAAAGCTTTTATAAATATTTGCAAGACCTATCTTTACAACCGATGGATAATAGCTTTTTAAATGGTCTCCGAGATTGTAACCGAAAAATGAAAATAAGGGAAAATCATTTGTTTTAAACTTGGAAAACGATTTTTTCTGCTTAGCAGCAGTTCTAATAATGTCAGTAAAGATTGTCAGTGGTGATAAACCGGCTTTGGTCGTTCAAATGGTCGTACTTAGAGCATAGTAATCGTTTCAGCCAAAAATATGTTAGGACATAACAACATTCAAATCTTTACTTTCCTCCCGCCAAAAAAAAATAAATGAGAAAAACTCGCACTAGAGGTAAGAAGAATAATCGTCAATTCAAAAAATCAAATTCAAAAATGAATTGGAATCAGTCTATTCACGTAGCTTAATCAGACCCGATTTAGATTCGAGCCAAAATGACCAAATTGGGAAACTGTCAGGGCAACAATCGACTTTTAGCAAAGCAAAGGAAGAAAAGTGCCGCTAGTCCGGATCGCTGGATCACTTGCGCCGTCGTTGATAGTGCTGTTGGTGACATAAAGACGCTCCAGTTGGTTGCACTGCCACAGGAGTTCTCAATAAACGGTAATAATTTTAAATATTTGACTGAAAAGAATCGGAAAAAAATAGGGAGAGCGAGGTAGACGAGGTAAAATGTGAAGGCAATGATGATGCTAATGATTTTAGTGCGACTGAGCCACTGGGACCGGATATGAATGTTGGAGTAGACTGATGGCCTGCTATGGCAATCGAGTCTAGCAGAATTTCCCACGCCTTCCCTAGAGAGATCGTTGCAACAGTTCTATTTGGCTACTATTTACTTCTAGAATGTTAACTGGAAAGTTGTTACTCATTTGGAATACGACGAATTTTTATAACATGCTAGTCAATGTTAAGAGCAAATTATTTCGAACTAAAAGAATTTGCATGGTTGCAATGCTCCATTCAATTTCAATGATTGCGGCAGGATTCGAACCTACAATCTTTGGATGCGAAGTCCAACGCCTTACCCATTGGGCCACACGACCATGATTAAGTTGTTTTTATTGACAAAGTATTTGTAGTGTGTAAGCTTCATTTGAAATCAACGTCGCAATATTTTGTAATGTGTATATATATATATTGAAAATATGTTTATACGACTATTTATTAAGTAGATTCATTAAAGCATGAAAGATGAGTTTCGGTTCTTTCATGATTATAGCAATTAGGGAAAATACCACCCTTTCCTTTCTACTCTCGCTCACGTAACTCCTACAAATCAAAACATCTGAAATAAATAATTACAAATCAAAATTTAAAAAAAATTACCATTTTAGCAAGTCTCTGATCTTCGGAAACTCCTTCTTGTAGATACATAACATCTCCTCATCTATCGAGTAAATAGGAAGCTTCATTTTAACCTTCCGCGGATCTGCCTTGAGAAATTCATCTGCAATTCATCTATCATGTTGTACTCGTTTCCAAGCGACATCCCTATAGTGTCGGGAAGCTGACGTTATGCTATGTAAGAATAGTTTCCAGAAATATAGAATAAATAATGCATCGGTTCATAATATATTTTAATCAATTACAATTATGAGAAGATTACTATTTTAAATTTAATATAATTTAATAACAATACGAAAGAGCCAAAATCTCGGCCAAAATAATAATATTTTACTCGATCGCCTTTTCACTGACCTTGGCTGGTAGGTCATCCGGGCTCCGATGCGGTTCCGTCCGGGTGACTAAATGTCCATTCTCGGTGAAAATAAAAAGTTTCTAAAAGAGAGGTCGTTATTTTTTCTTTTATTATAGTTCAAATTACAAGTGATATTAATAAATATAAGATCTTTTTGCAGGATGAATGAAAAAAGAATTCCCTATGTATACTTTTTTACCGGCCTCGGTCGTTAGGGCACCCCGGCTACGATACGGTTCCGCTAGGCTGACTATGTGTTCGCAGCCCCAGTGAAATTCTCCCTTTTTCTCCCTAACGAGTAAATTACTCGTAAAAAATCAGCTGTCCCTCTAAATAATTTTCACCAGAATCAAGAGTTGCCTTTTTTTGTAGTATAATTTGTTCAGAAACTATAGGAAGTATTAGAGAACCTAGAATATTAGATACATCATCTGTGCGCTTATAGGCATGGCCGGAGCGGAATAATTGACATTAATATTCCAATATTTTTCATAGTAATAGCAACAATAGTTGAACTGAATTTAGTGGCATTATTGGATTAAAATTATCCCAGGTGGTTATGAAAAATTGTCACATCTGATGTAAATCCTTCTTTTGATTGGTCGTTTCCTCACCAACTACGTATATCGGTCATTTAGCAGATGTTGCTTATGCACACAAACATATATAAAGACAGGTATAATCGAGAAATGACAGCAGTCACCACCAAAAGTAAAAGCCAGCAGAAACTAACAGCAAGATGAGCAACACGTTCTTAGTGAGTATATATATATTGACATCCGAATGTATCCTATAACATTGCTTATTATTATTTGTTCATTTAGTTTTGGTCAGTCTTTTTTGTCTTGGTTGTCGTCGCGATGGCTAGGCCACCCTCTCCTTCAAATGAGAAAATGCTCCAAGAAAGTCCACTTTTATTGGAGCCTGCCACTCGTTATTCTAGTAATTATAAACTATTTTTTTTTAAATCATACAAGTGTTGATTTATCCATATATACTGGAATATTTTATGTATTTTGCAGTCGAATGCTCCAATGACATTCAATGCGGAAGTTGCTTAGCAAGGGGAATACCTAATAGGTGCATTTCTGGCGTATGTGTGATTGGGTACTGTCCATATGCGATTCCAATATATCATCCTATATATTATTGGCCATGAAGGCTTCCGAATTGACCCTTCATCCTAAAATCTGCTAATTCTTCTATATGAGCCTGATGTGCCTTATTTTACCTTTATTTCTTTTCCCCCCTAAAGTTAAATGATTGAATACACTATTATTAGCAGCATATAGGCCTAAAGAGCTTTCATTGTACTAATAACAAATACAAACTATTGGAAAATACTTTGTTAATGCTTTTTATTAAGAATGACTTGCTTTCGCCCCATTCGATGTGTTGATAATAAAACGAAAAAATAATTTTAAAAAATTTTAATATTTAGTTGGAAACGGGAAGGATATTATGAATGTTATTCTTCAATCGACGTTTCATAGGTTTCAATTTTCACCTACTAAGATGCGGTTCCGAACCGGGTGATTCAAAGTCCCTTAAAGGTAGAAATGAAACACTTCCAAAGGATTCCAAGCTTAGTAGTTAGTGATAGTAATTCCCAACAACAAAACAAGTAATTTAAACATAAGTAATAGGAAGAAAAAATTTCCTTTGTCAACATTTTTACCGGTCTCGGCCGTTAGGTTATGCCCGGCTGCCATGCGGTTCTTCCAGGTATATATAATTGTTCATCCTCGGTGAAAATGAAATACGTCCTACAGTTGAAACTATATGAAGTAGTGAGATTATAATAGATGCAACTGTGCGCTTAAGCCTGGCTGGAGCGGAATAATTTCCAATTAAACTTGGTATACATAAACAATTAATTTGTTCTCTATTATCCTGCCGTATTTTTCAAATAGTTTTTTAGCGATGTACCACCATATGCTTATATTTTAACCGCTCTAATTCTATATGAAAAAAATGTATTGAAGATGATGACCAAAAAGATATTTTCGAATAAAAATCAAACATCCGTCGATTAATCTTCATTGGGCTCGGCCGTTGGATCACCTCGGCATTGTAGCTCCGCCCGGCTGGTCCATCGCCCTGGCTGAAGTATCTTCTGCTGCAATGTAAATATGTCATTTGTATTAGCTATATTAAATTAACTATTTCACCACTTTTTCCTCGATTAATGCTATGGTACACTACTTATTTACCGTATATGTTACTACTTAAAATGAGAAAAAAAAACACAAATTTAAAGTATAAAATAATAATAATAATAATAAAATAAGTCAATATTTGTGATCTAACATTTTAAACAGATAAGATTCTCCTAGAATATAAATGTTTCCTAATAACCAAAGTGGACTTTGGCCTCTCTTTTTTTATTATATATATATCAGGGGTTCCCAACCGGGGAGGCTCGCCTCCACAAGTGAGGTGGAGAGGTGGTCCAGGGGAGGTGAGCTGACCTCTAAGAAATAAAATATTTCAATAAAATATCGGGAGATTGGACGGAATTACAAAAAATATGTAACTCGTGTTCATTTTTAAGCTGAAAAGGGCCCCAAAATGTAATATTTACTTGAAAATTTCAATGAAATCAAGTTAAAAAATTTCGACCTGCGTCCGGCACATATTCTCCCTTTCGGGATTGTAGGTTTTTTTGTTCAATCAAGCGGCAGGGAGGTGGAGGAGTTTTATTTTAAGTCAAGGGAGGCGAGGGCACCGAAAGGTTGGGAACCCCTGATATATATATATATATATATATATATATAAACCGAGATGATGAACGGACATCAAATGTGAATTCATAGACTACACTATTAATTTATTAAGTGATTTAATAAGAACGACCAAAATATGAAAAATTGGCCATCATGGTCCATAGCTTAATTTTTTTTTTCAATATATTATATTTCAAACCGTCAATTTCCGTATTATTGAGATCATAGAATAAGAATATTTAGTAGATTAATTGTACACCATTTTGTTTATTAATCTCTAACTCATTTTGGATTATACGTTATTACGTACGTTATTAAGATATGCATGTAGCAACAACCAAGTGTCTATAAGATGGTTTACTGATGTGAGTGGACTCAATGTAGCTATCTGAATATACTTTACAGATGTTGCTTATTTTGTTCGCTTATTGTTTACATTACAAGCGCTGCTTATTCGGTTTTATAAAGATTAATGCAATATTGCTATCGTATATATACATTCGTGAATGTGTGAGTTAACAAATACAAAAGGAGAAAAAAAGGTTAGAAGAAAAAAGACCTCTGGAGGAATCGACCCGCAGCGGATGACCTGTCTCGTATCAATGGAGTAAAATTCAAGCTATTTATTCTTAAATCTTACATATTTGAGCCAAGTATACTATGAGATGGAACATGTTTTCTGATTTTTTTTTACACCAAACACACTAAGTTTGTGAATACATTTTGAAGTTTACTTTTCAGGAGGGGTCAATCAAAGCACTATTTAAAGTAATAAACAAAATCGCCAAGGAAAAATAATTGAAAATACCGTATCTATTTTACTTAAAGATCTAGTCCATACTGGAAGAAGATATTATTTTAATTTTTAAACGAAGTAGTTGGTAAGTTAAAAGAGAGAAGACAAAAGGCCTTGGGTGGTTATGCACTCAAGTCACCTCCATCGTTAACATATAAGTTTGATAATTGTGCTACAACACCTATTTCAACTGTGAAAAATGTAGCTATTTATACTTTAATTTTGAACATTTTAGGCAAAGTACACTCGGACATCGAGGAGAATTCAAGAATTATTTTGATACCAAATACATATAGTTCGTAATTGAATTCTGATATTATTTTATTTGTAAAAAAAAAAAATGAAAAAAATAGTAAAATAGAAATTGTGTCTCATAAAAAAATTATTATTTCTACAAATCAATTAAAATTGTCAGTTATCGGAAAGAAAAAAAAATAATGTTTTGGAAAACTTATAAAAGAGAGAAAAAATATTAGGTCTCGGGAGGGTCTGAACTTGTGCTCTTCACCTCCATCGTTACATTCAGTGTTTGATAGATGTGCTACGAGACCTGCTATTGATGTGAAAGATTTAACACCGCTTCCACGTAAAAGCGGTCGTTTTTTTACACGGGGGTAGCTCAAAATCCTTTTTTTTTTTGCGAGGTTTTACGTAATAGAAGTTAGTTAAGTTTTATAAAAAGAGCAATATAGAGAAAAAAGAGACGCTTCGAATTAAACAAAAATTAGCATCGTACACTTTAAAGTTATTATTTTTAATTTTAAAAGATAATTAAATAAAAATAAGCCATATTTTAAAAGCATTTTGCTGTATACCCTTATGGCAATTTTGCTAATATTCTCCACTCTCTTTATATTTTCTAGTCTCTCTCTATTGCTGACCTTGACCTGCCCGTCTTACACCCCCCTACATTTCCTTTTTTTTCGACGGATAATTTTTTATTGAAATCATTAATTTTGACTACAGAATTGAAATCCTCTCATCAATTCGATCAGTTTTATGTTTTTTAATTTTTTCTAAAGGTGCGTTCACACTAGAGCTGACGATAACGATCATTGATAGTCATATGTGTTTATTGATTTTAAAAATGTATTAAAATATTTTGAAATGAATTGAATTTTGAATTAGGCCAACTTGCCAAGGATTCAAAAAGGGGCAAACACTGCTTGTTAGTGCCAAACAAAACCTTTAAAAATTGTGTGAAACCAAAACAAAACCCAATAGCGCATCTGACGACATTGTGAGTATTTACGATTGTGGCAAGACTCGAACTTGCAATCTTTGGATTCGAAGTCCAACGCCTTATCCATTGGGCCACACGACCATGTACTGCAGGTTTCTTGATTAAGTATTAATATATTTATAATAAGTAACCTTTGCATGATACAAAAGTTGTTTAAATGAATATAATTTCTTTAAAAACGTTATATTACGACAATTAATCAAGTGGATTCATTATTGTAGTTTCTATAGTAATCGTTTTAAATTTTATTCAGTTAGCCGCTTGATTTATTTCTACCAGGTTAATTGCAAATAAATACAGCATGATTTTTTTCAGAGATATGCCACCACCAGTACATATTTATATCTTATCGGCCTCAGCCGTGAGATCATGCTGGTTATGATGGGTTTCCATTCCGTTGATTCTATGCCCATTAGCGGTGAAAAGTTTCCCATATTTTGGCTATTCTCATTTCATATTTATATAAGAATATATGCATTACTCAATGAAGGAAGACGAATTCAATTAACTTTCTACCATCTGGAGCATACATTTTGCCTGGGATACATTGTTATCTCTCACTTTTCTTATTAAAATATAGCTCATTTTTCTCTCTACTGAACCGACAGAAGGCTGAAAACTCGTATACATAAGACATCTTTCTAGTTAATTTGCATCACAAGAGTCGCTTATTCGATTGCATGCATTTTTCGAATCTATATGAAATAGAGAGCTAAGAGACACATCTGTGCGCTTCAGCCTGGCCGGAGCAGAATAATTTGTAGGTGTCGCAATGTTCATCTATTGTTTCCTCACTAACTACGTACATCAATTCTTGGGTGATTCAGTCATATAGCAGTTGTTTCCTGATATTACCAATGTATATATAATAAAGATTCGTCCCAAGAGCTGCTCTATACCATAGCAAGATGAGCAACAATTCTTTGTGAGTACATATATTGACATCAAGGCGACTCTAGCTAAAGGCTACGAAGCTCGGCCTAAAAACCCTCCCACGAGTTACTTGCTTATGACCAGTCGACTTTTGGGCTCTACATTAGAGAAAAAATTTTAAATGCCATCAGCGGCCACCGCCGCGCTGTTCCAAGTGGTTATCTTCAGAACTATTTGTCTCTCTCAAAACAAAAAAAGGTGCACAAAAGTGCAGCGGCCTGGCCTATTTCAAATCCTCATCAAGTAGTCAACCATTCAACTGTCAAATCGTCGAAAGACTCGTTGGTGTGGGGTAATGGAAAACGTTCTGTCGTTATTTGTGGCTCTCGTCTTTTTTGTAAGTAATAAATCTATTTTTAATTAAATTACCACAATTTCAGAAAGAAATATACCTGTTTTTTTTAAAATTTTATTTGGCCCCATTTAATCTTGTGATTGACTTTAAGTTGGCAGGTAAGAAGCCATGATGAGCCCTTTTCACCATACCCTTGACTCGTACGTGCATTTTTTTCTTCACTTCCTTTTTCTTCATTTTCTTTGTGTAAGTTTATTAATCTCTAATATTTTTTTCTCTTTAAAACACAGAGTACACTTGTTAAGAGAATGGTGATCCAGAATGGAACTTCTGCTAATGGAAGTACCTTGAAGATGGATGACAGCATGGGCTATTGTACACCAGATTCCTCATCTTAAATCTCTAATGATTACAAAGCTTCTCCCTTGACACCCTGATTGTTACACTTAACCACCATCCTGGTGGCAAAGCCACATCAGTGCTGTTGAATTTATAAATAAAGTTTTTTGGTGTTAATTCGTGTAAAAGAGAGATGATTTAATGTTACCACTTCTGTGTCATGTTGAATGCCTCATTAAATTTTTCTGTAAGAAGTGTTAATCGTAAAATTTGGAGAAGGCATGGAAGAGTAAAAAAAAATGTCATTGATTCTTAAATTGTTCACAATACAATATTTCTATGAAGTAAAGAAGACATGATTTGGTGTTGTGAAAATGTCAGAAAGAGCTGGGCTGACTGGTATAATATGATTAGTTGATTACACATTCATTCAAAGTTATTACTGGGTGTTTTTGATAACATTACCGAGTGTGTAAAATGATAAATACACCATTTTAAATAGTACCAAGATCCTAAATTTTTTTTTTGGTCAGAACCCTTTTTAAAGAGGATGTCGGTTAGAAACTAAATGAGTCAGCACAGAGATTGAAGGCTCAATAATGTGTAATCAGTCAAACTATGAATAGGGAAAGGAACAAAAAAGTAAAAAGTTTCATAAAACACACCATCGTATTCAGCGTAAAAAACTGAACATGTTTGTGTATCATACTGTGTATGAAATATGTATTAATTGGCCGGAAATCGACGTCAACGTCGGTGTGTAGCGCACGGGATGCAAAACAGCCCTTCCGCCATCTTGGCATTTAAGACAGACATTTTGAAGGAAGGATCACAACCGCACTTTCTACAGAACTAACCTTTATACACCAGGAGATAGGGAATTGCAATTATCTACAAAATGCGGAGATGACCCTTTCTTTTAAAATGTCTGTCTTAATCGTCAAGATGGCTGAAAGTCCGTTTTACGGATGGTGCGTTACACACCGGCGTTGGCGTCGATTTACAGCCAAGATAAATTTATTTCATACACAATATGATACACCATTTTGTTCAGTTTTTTACGCTGAACAGGATGATATGCTTTATAAAACTTTTTATTTTTTTGTTCCTTTCCCTATTCAGATTGGTAGCAATTTATTGAAATTTCTTTTAAATTCAATCTTTATTCTTTAATCAAGTTTTGGTGACGGTCTAGAATTCTACGTGCTGTATTCATAGAATACGACGGCCCAGGCGATGTGTCAACCAACAGGCAACAACGACGAAGTCACAAGGTAGTTTTGGAAAATTTGAGGGAAACAAATTGGACCGGTGAGCCTAGTACAGCTTGTGAAATCCTGAAATTCATAAGTTTATTTAATATAAAATTTAAAAAAAATGTTTCTTAAAATTTACAGATGATTTACCCTTGCATTCGGATTTGAAGCCATCAAGTGAACAAAAATTCACCATAAGCGTTAATATGAAATCACGAGAGAGAAAGAAACACGTGCTGCACCGTGAAATTCTGAGAAAATACTGAGAAAAATGCTAAATCAATTAATGAGAATGGGAGAGGATTCATTCATTTAAATAAGAGCTTTGGCGTTCATCCGCTAGGTGGGGGAGCGGCGGTGGCCACCGTAAGGCCCCGGGAAGTTCAAGCTCCGCCCCAATTGCCTAAAGGTCTGGGAGGACTTTAACATGGGGAGATACCCCGAGTTTCGTCGCCTTTAGGTTAGAGTCGCCTTGATTGACATACTCACCCTTCCTCACTACTTTACTCTTCCTCTTTCTAATTGCTGTTTGCTTAGATTGATAATAACAGGCATTAAATTATAATATTCCATCAGACAAATTATTTAAATAGCTGTTATCTCTTACGAAAGAAAAGAAAATGTTCGTTTATTTAGTGTAAAAACCCTAAACAGAGAGAAAGATTCACACAAGTGTCTCCACTCAGGATCGAACTGAGGACCTTCACCGTTTAAGGGTGGCGTGATACCACTACACTATGGAAGCTTGTTGATGGCAAGTTTTAGATGAGAATAAATTTGGCTGACTACGTTCATGCAGACCAAATAAAAATTAAACAATAACCCAATAAAATAAAACAAATAATAAAGAAAACCTATGACGCAACTAAACCTAGAGATCAAAACCTATAGGATATCAAAACCTAGAGACTTAAACCTATATGGGATAAGAATATAAAGATTAAAACCTACGGAACACAAAATATAGACCAAAGCCTGTAACGTCGCACAATTTTTTAGTTATTATTATTAACCTCTTATATAGAATATAGGTCGTAAATCAGTTAACCAACGCGAAGAAGCTTAATCGAAATCTTATTCACGTTGAAGCATTCATGTTTCGCCATGTGGTAGCTCACACTCACCAGCATTAGATTCTTCAAATGGTTGTCGACAGCCTTCACCCACTAATAGTCGCTGTAGAATAGCATCGCATTCATGATCGATCATGTTAACATATCCATCGTCACACTTATCATAGTAATTACAGATGTTCAAATATTATATATAATAAATATGTCGGCTTTATATTTAAAAAAATTAACAGTACAATCAACGGTATTTTAAAAATGGACGAACATTTCTTTTCAATCATGATTTACAGTTTTAGTTGTCAGCTGGAAATTGGCAGCAGTTGACACCATTTGGGCTTAACAAGTAGTATCGCGACTGCTACTTATACTGCACATGACATATCATATAGTTTAACTGATCTTTTGTTTTTTGCAACTGGGATAGGGCTCATAGATCGAACTTTGTTAAATGAACGATGAAGATCCACTGCGAACGACGAACTTGTACCGCTGTATATTATATTACTATATTTTCATTTTCCCTCTTCATCCTTTGTCTAAATTTATAACATCAGGAATTTAAAAACGATAAACCACCAGACGAAAAATTTAATTACTTTTAACTTAAAGAACGAAAGAAATAAAGAAAATGTTCGTCAATTTAGTATAAAAGATGCTGCAGTTAAGGTATTTTTCATTGTGAATGACGGTATAGGTAATTAAGAACTATGTACAGTATCCTTCAGTGAAATGTGCCACCCCGACATAATTGGCGGAAAACAAAGGCCAATCCGAAAATTTTGTTTTCCTATGAATGCTGGTTTTCAATAGGACAATTCACAGGGGGGGGGGGGGGGGGAATCAAAGGGCCAATAAATGGCAATGACCTTGTCGTCGGATTGGTCTTTGCTTTCCACCACTCATGTCGGAGTGGCACATTTCACTGAAGGATACTGTACAGTAACAGTCTGAATTATTGAGATATCGTCTGCTTCATACGCGAGCCTTTGTAAAAGGTCTCTTACGAAAAGTTTAATATAAAATAAACTTATGAGAATAAAAATGTTTTCTTTGATGTTTTCGAGAAGAAAAATTCCGGACTTCAATGCTCTGGAAGTATAAAAATTTAGCTCGGATGGCCATTGCACGTCAGATTGTGACTCAATTATTGTGGCTTTTCTTTTTCCCCTCATATTATTGCGTTTTAAAAAGGTTTCTCACCTTGATTTAAAAAACCAAAATTGAGTGCATTCAATGGTAAAGTGTTTGAAAATTAAAAGAAAAACACATGTATGTTTCTTAAAAACAATGCGAAAATGTAAATTCTTACAGTTTATTATAAAAAAAGCTCGAAAGCTGGCTGAGACAATTTTTTCACGGTTATACACACGCCCAAGCAGAATTATAGCCGTTTCGATAAAGAAAAATGTGTCAAAATCAGTTCGAATTACTTAATAAACTGTTTTTATATTAAACTATCAAGAACACAACTTATCATTGTTTTTGTTATCATAAATGTGTTTTTTCTGGTATGTAAAAAAAGCAAAATCTTCGACTAAATACAACCATGAAGCTGAATCAAGTCAACGAACTAAGGTCCTACCGAGAGTTGAACTCGGATCACCGGATTCAAAGTCCGAAGTGCTAACCATTACACCATAAGACCGTGTTCGATATTTCATTTTCACCATAAATGTTTTTTAAAAGACTAAATACAGTATTATTATATATCTTATTTTCAATATATACATTACAAAATAGGTGCGATCAATATGCAAGGATTCCACATCTATGAAGTATATGTGATATGGCAAGCATTCAAAGCTTATAAAAAAAGAGCCGTATCAGATTGCAGCTTTTATTAATAATAAATTCTAGAAACATTATCTTAACATGAAATAAAAAATATCAAAAAAACTTAAGAGATGACGAACGGACATCAAATTTGATGTTATAGACTTAACTATCAATTCATTAATTGATTGACACTGGAAATAAGAAAAATCAACCGCCATGGTCCATAGCGTTATTTTCCAATATGTACCGTCAATAATGCTACGCTCTTATTATTGACGTCATCGAATGAGAATAATCAACAGAATACACCTCTTGTTCAATAACCTGACATTTATTTTTGAGATAAACATTTATTGAAATGAGTTTAATAACCAACCAGGAGTCTACAAGGCGGTTTACTGCTTTAGTGGACTCAAACCAGCTTTGTCTACTTCCGCCTTCCGATAAAGCTCTACCGTGTACGTGATGTGATGAGTATGGTATACATCATTAACAGCAGGTACTTTATTAAACCAGCTTAAGCGGAATGACGACTTCCAGTTATCATCATACAAAATAACAATGCAATTGTGATGAAATATCCTTAGACAATTGTAGATATCTTGTAAAAAAAACTCTGCTTATCATTATATAGGCACGCAGCGTAAATATTTGTGACCAAACATTATCTTTAGGAAGATCAATAATGTAAAGAAGAATGGCTTCAAGAGTTTCCATTCAATCCAACATTTCATACTGGACATTGGTTTCCCAATTAATGTTTTGATCAACATTATCCTCTTTAGCAAATGCAGTTATTTCTACCGACAAGAAGCTCTTGGAGGGAAAAACACTACTAGAAATTCCATGCATAAGAACCTGTCAGTTAAGTCCGACAAGCGGCCTACTCTTGAAACAGAAACTATTGTTGGGCGGTTTCTGCGCTCCTCGAGTACTTTGACTAATGAACCCACACTCTTCGTGTGTCATGTAGGAGATAATGCATATCTTAGAGCACTATGATATCCGTAAGAGCCTACTTCCCTGTAAGGAATGGTAGTGAGTGCGGTGAAATCAGCCGGCGCTGATTGATTCAACAGGAAAGAGATAAGTTCTGAAGGTTCTGTTTCACTCCTATGGTCCCATTGAGTGATATACGAAATAGAATAACTTGGCGCCAAATGTTGCATTCAAAAAGTGGTATGCTTTAAAAAAAAGGGTTGTCAAACCAGAAGAATTATTACAAGCCATTGAGTGGAATAGTACCGATATGCGAGGAAATTGTATAGAGCGCCATTTTTTTTATAAAAACGGATGTGGTCGAGGACACCAGGTCTGTTGCCCTACGCAAAGTTAATTATTTCAAAGTGGGTGTTATCTACACTTTCTCTCTTACCGATTCCAGATTGAATCCTAGCGGTGGCGCTGTTGTAGAGTTCTGTACGTACAAGACTGCTTGCAGTTGGTGCACTAAGCACAAGCTTACCATCGGTTTAGGATCATCACCGTCCCCTAAATAATTGATCGTGAAAATGCAACTGGATTGCATCCTCTTCTTCAGCTTCATCTTTGATGACGATGAGGCTGAAGCAAGTCAAGAATGGCTCCAATCATCTCTAATCATTCTTTGAGATATTTTTGTTTACTTAAATATCTAGTTATAGACTGCAGAATAGCACCGCATTCGTGAGCCATCATGTTTACATATCCATTATCCCTGAGGGTTATATTTACTTTAGTAAATACCGAAAGGTGATTAATAAACGTAGTGCAATTGTAGTCTGCTAGACCCCTACCAGGGACTCTGGCCTGTTTAATGTACTAAACGTTGCACGATTTAAGATTGCAATATTTAAAAAAAATACATTTACTCTATTTTAACTTCAGGAATATCAATATTAAGATATAACATGAAGTTTAGAGGACCTAAAAACATTTTTTATTATAACACATTTTTGAAAAGTTAAAATATTTGGAGAAAAAAAAAGTTCACTCAGGTAGGAGGGGCTGACGAAGAAGCTACGCAAAAGTAATACGTTAAAGATATATCTAAATTAAGTCCAAAATTTTTCGGGTGGCGTAGGCCTAGTTTGGTAGAAATCCATCACAAAAAAAATTTAATATACATCCGTCAACTTTGTTGTGTTGCTTCTTTTTGGCAGTTCCAATCCAACTATGTAAACAACTGCAGACGACTCTTTCCGCAGATCGATATTTTTGTATGTGGCATGTTCTGAACGATCGTATATAACACATTGAGTTCAGTTTGGAATTTTTTCTTTGGTGACAATTTGAGACATGACTTTGGTTTGGAAAATTCATCTTTCGCAAGAAAGCTGTCTTAACAAAATGTTGAGAAAATTGTTAAAGTTTATTCATCTTTCGCAAGAAGGCTGTCTTATCAAAACTTTAAGAATATGGTTTGGTTTTGAAAAGTTATTAATCTTTGACAAGTGGACTGTTTATTGCATTTTGTTTTACTTCAAAACACAACTGATCGTCTCTCATCCCCTAAAGCCAACTTCTTTTTTTTTATATAGTACAATACTGGCATTGTAACATATCGAGTCGTAGCGTAGATGGTTAAAGCGTTGGCGACGGAATATATCAAAAATTAGATAGGGGGTAGGTGGGTTCAAATCTCAAAGCTGGTAGATTTTTTTTCAAAGTCCATATTTATTCTTCAAAAATTGGAACTCCCTTATTGTGCGGCACCAATCTGCATTGTACACAGTTATGGTTTGTTTGTCTTATGTATTTATTAAAACAAATGTATTGCACGACCATAGCCCGGCAAGTGACTTATACGACCTTGTCGAGGGGGGCACCCGCCAGGCGGGTCCCTCGACGAGCGGAGTGGGAGTTTGTGCGGATTTGCGAATTATATTTTTTGAGCCCATTTCAGCATTGTATTCAATTTGTTTTTGAAGATCAGATTTACTTAACCTAATTTTCCTTTACCGGGTTTTACTTTACCTGGTTTTACCTACTTTACCCAGTTTTACCTAGTTTTACCGGGTTTTACTTTACCTAGTTTTACTTTACCTAGTTTTGGCCATTTTTACTTTTACTTAACCTAGTTTTTTGGAAAACTAGGTAATTTACTTTTACTTTACCTAGTTTGGGTAAATTTCAAAATTTTTACTTTACTTTACCTAGTTTTGAAAAAAAACTAGGTTGACATCGCTACCTGAATCTTGATTTTTTTAAATTGCTTTATGAACGATGCCATACAAGGGACATGTAATTATCAAGGTTATTATGCAAGACGTGCTTACCACCCTCCGCAATAATGCACCCGTTTTGAGTAACTTGGTTTGCCAATATTTTCCTGGTGATTGTAGGTAACTTAACCAATCTCTCATGACAACCCGTATGGCCTTCTCCTCCTCTTTGTATTGAATTTTGGCTGTTTTGAATGGCATTTCTCTTCCGTCTCTTTGAGCTCGGAACTTAGCTGCCGACAAAGCTCTAGCTCCTTGACTCGACCATCAAAGGATTTCACACAGGCGATGGAATCGTAAGCTTGCTTCAAGTTGGGTATGTTAAGAAGCCAACGGACGTTTTGACCATGGAAATAACATCAAAACCAGATGAAATTTAAAGACGAAATAAACCGTAAAACGGAAATATAGGTTCAGTACGTACGAAGTAAGATGCAAACGAGCACAGACAAACAATAGCTCTCTAATGGACAGCTTGCGGTCTATGTGATTTCTCCGACTCTTGTAAATAGTGGATGATGGTATATATAGTGACATGGTTCACATTATCGTCCAAATAGTTTATACATCGCAGTTTAAAAGTTGGAGCTGATTTTCTCTGAGTAAACATCACTATTCTTGTAAGTTTCTTGAAATAAAGATAGACTCGCCGTAGAACCAAACAGGAAGTGACAGGAACGTAGACGCACCCTTACAACTTACACAATTCATCGTCTTGTCGTTTCGAAGCGACAGTCGTAGTCTTCGAGAAGCTATGATTATTCTTCTGTAAAACGAAAAAAAGTGATTAAAAAAGAAGCAATTTCAATGAACAAAATGAAATTAAAATTTTAATCGGCTTACAATAGAGGGTTTTCTTAACGAGATTGTGAAACTAGATGGTATAAAAGTAACTGAAGAATACTGCGATTTCAAAAGAGAACAAGAGTGTTTTTTAAAAAATGCTTATCTAATCTTGGAATTTCCTATATCTTTATCATGACTTCTTGCGAAGCGATTTTTTTTTAAAACCAAAATATTTTCTTTTGGACATTCCATTTTATCTTATGTGTGATAGTTATCGATATCGAATTGCATTTTAATAAATGGGTAATGTGCAATCATGCAAAAAAGGGAACATTTTACTAATCAAGTTAATTAAGAAATATTTGTGCATCGCTCGGAAAAATAAATATGACGATTAAAAAATCGAACTTATACTGCTGTACATTTGATTTTTACATTCTTCATCTTTTTTTATCTCCGTTTGCTTAAATTTCTAAGATAATTCATTTCATTTTTATTAAGCACCACACAAATAATTTAAATTACTGTTAACTCTTGTGAACGAGAAATAAAATAAAATATTCGTTTATCTAGTGTAAAAGATGAAGCCCTCAATTTTGCAAGAAAAGGAGTCTCATTTGTTTCCATTCAGGATCAAACTGAGGACCTTCACCCTGTTAAGGCTTCGTTCATTTCTACTCTAGTTGGTGATGTGTATCTTTTTAAAAGAATAAAAATAAGCTAGTGCACCGTATATTACGTTTTTAAATTGCTATAAAAGTGATGATATAAAAATGATATGTTATTATTAATTATATTTTGCAACATGTGCGCAATAATTATACATTTGGGTCCAAGGACCTATATTAGCTATGTGAGGAAATGTGAATATCCACACCCAATCGGATGTATAAGTGTTCTGCGAGGGAATAGCCAAAATGTATATGATACAAAGATTAATTCATAGAAGTGCTTATTTATTAATTTTATATAATCAGGTTTACCAATTGGCATCATAAGGTGCCACTTATGGGCGAATTTTCTGATTTATGGAGGCCATGGCGTTTCCAAATAAATAATATGTGAAGGTCTAGTTCTCATATCGTATATGGATGAAGGAACTAGTACATTTATGAAGGAATGCAAATACTAATATTATAAAAACTTATGGCACAGTATGTAGCAGTTTACAGAATGGACTTGTGCTGTCTATATATATGTTGGCTAGGAACACTATTGAAGATGCAGAAGATGTTATTTGTCTTATCCTCGATCTTCTTCTATATATCGTATTATATACGCAATAATCTAAGAATAAACCCAAACCCAACAATCAAAGCGAGCATATTTGGCCCTTATATTATCAGGAATAGCTACTGAGTGTAGGTAATTTATCTATAGTTTCATTATACAGTATATATGTTTAATCCAAATCCATCAACAGCAAAATCTATGTTAACAAAAAGAAAACGAAAACATATTTCAAGCAAACAATTAATTATTTATTTAAAATTTTTGAATTTATTTTTAAAAAATCAATTTTAATCAAAATTATTTTAAAAGATAAAATGTAAAACGTAAAGCAGTTCAGAGACCAGTTTAAACAGAATTATTAATTCCCCCATATTTTATGTAAATAAATAGATTAAAAATTAAAACAGCAATAAATTGTAGAACTGTATTGCATATTGTACTGCATATATACTCGTATTGCACTTCGTTAATCAATCGGCATAATCAGAAAAAGGCAAAAAATACCCCGAAATTACTGCCTTACTTAAGTTAAAATCTTCAACTTTGGATGAACATCACGTTCGAAGAAGAAGAGTAGAGGTCCTACCGAGATTTGAACTCGGATCACCGGATTCAAAGTCCGAAGTGCTAACCATTACACCATAAGACCGTGCAATTCAATAATCTTTATTAGGAAATGTAAATTCATTTGACAGATACTTATATATTGTGATGCGCGTAGCAACCAATTAAGTGTGTATAAGGCGGTTTACTATGCTGTAAGTGAACTCAAAGCAGCTATCCAAATATAATTTACGGATTCTGATTCAGATTTCGAATTCTACCATCTACAAAAATAATGTTTTAAAATGTATACAGTATAATTATATATTCTCATAGTATGCATGAGTACCATTATCGAACTATATGTAAATTTATGTAAAGTACCTTTCGAAAATATTAAAATATTAAAACAGTGATGGGTATAGCACGCTCCTATTGTGTGCCAATAAAATGTATTCTTCAATCTAAAAATATTCGTCAATAAAATATATTTTGTGGCTTCGTCGCAGTAATTAATAAGCAGCCAATTGAATTAGGTTCAGCTAGGCAAAAATAATACAGACGTGTGGGGAATGTTTTGTTTAGCAAATAATTTACTATATTTAAAAAATGGAAGAAATTTCATTTTCAATCATGACTTACAGTTTTAGTTGTCAGTTGGAAATGGGAAGGAGCTGGAAACATTTTGGTTTGACGAGTAGCATCACAACTGCTACTTTTATCACCTTTAACTGCTGTATCGTAGGATATATTATATATGTTATTAAATATATTATATGTTTGTATTCTTCATTCTGCATCTTTCTAATTTCCGTTTGCTAAAACTTATCATACCAGGCATTAGATTATGATATATCACCAAATAAATAATTTAATTACTGTTTATAACTTTTGTGAACGGTAAAGAAAAAAAATGTTCATTCATTTATTGTAAAAGATGCAGTTCTGAACTCGACGAAAAACGAGATAAAGAAGCAGCAACCAAGTGCTTCCACTCAGGATCGAACTGAGGACCCTCACCGTGTACAGGTGACGTGATAACCACTACACTATGGAAACTTGTTTTCGTCTACTCAATTTTGTGATATATATATTTTAAGAATGCAAGTAAGCAAGTGTGCCGTATACCTGCTCAGAAGTTTGTTTGTAACCTTAGCGACTATAATGCGGTTTACTGCTGTGAGTACACTCTACGCAGCTATCTAAATAAACTTTACGGATTCTTATAGAGCTCTACCGTCTTATATGATCTCATCATCATCATCTAAACTAAATGTGCCAAGTACCCTCCAAAAGTATTCAAAAATGGAGCACGTTCTTATAGTGGGTAAGCCTGTAACTTTACTTCGCAACTAATACGTTTTCTAAGAATTACTTGATTTTTTTTTGCTTCTCATTCGATGTATTGCTATCAATACGAAGTCAAGAGAAATATTATAAAAAAGAACATATATGTAATTTAATTGGCATGATTAAGAAAGTATAGCATGAATTTTCTACCATCGACGTTTTCACCGGCCTCAGCCGATAAGTCACACGGGTTCAGATGTGATTCGACGCCGGTGGCTCAATCCCCATTCTCGGTGAAAATGAAAGACTTTCAAAGAGTCCCATACTTTTGTTTTTGTGGATTCCAATCATCATAACTGCTGTGTTTTAAAAAATATCTCCCAAATTTATTTCCCTTTTTTTACGAATAATACAGAATTCTTCCGCAGTCTTAAAAAAAAATGATTAATAGTAATTCAGCACACTAATACTTTCATCTCTAATTAAGTTTCTTTATCGTAGTGTGTAGCTCACTAGCTCACAACTCCCACGCATTCGATTCTTCGAATGATATTTTCGACAGCCTGCACCTATGTTCTATTGTAATAGACAACAGAATAGCATTGCATTCATGATCTATTATGTTTAGTGTTTACATATATTATAATATATTAATTAGGGCCTAAATATGTTTAAATATTTTCAAATAACAAATTATCTACTATATTAAAAAAATGGACGGAACTTCATTTTTAATCTTGCTAATAGGGAAGTTGACTTTTTCCAGCTACATTTCGACGTTTGTAAGCTGGAAAAAGCATAGATAGTCCATCAATTCGGCCCAGGTTTCAGTGTCCTGCATTTTGATTTCAAAACTAAAGAAATCTTCTTGTTGGGTTAATTTATGATACAATAGCGATCCAATAGTGATTAAAAAAAAGCAACTTGAATGAAAAAAGCAAATTAACAACTTAGATAGGCTTACAATAAATGGTTTCCTTAACGAGGTTGATGAAACCAGACGAAGGGTACTGCGATTTCAAAAAAGAACAATTAGTTCTTTTTTTTAATGGTTTTCTAAACTTGAATTTCGTATTGACGACTAGCAGTTTTTAAAAACAGTGAAAATATATTGGTCCTTTTTTAAAC
The DNA here is from genome assembly GCA_030141595.1 of Chydorus sphaericus. NCBI lineage: Eukaryota > Metazoa > Arthropoda > Branchiopoda > Diplostraca > Chydoridae > Chydorus > Chydorus sphaericus. Next base: position 572,227 of record CM057931.1, read on the forward strand.
ATATTACAGATTAAAATTCAATGCTGATTTTTATTTAAACTTTTGAAAAGCTAATTATTTTCGAGAAACCATAATCGTTTCTTTATGAGCGTTTCATTTTATGGTCGATTTTATTATTTCTGAGAACGGTATACAAGTCAATTATTAATCTTTTTTATTTCAATCTACAATATGCATTCGACGAACACAGTCATTGGGGTCGCATGAACGGCAGCAATCATCTTCGAAATATTAAAATGTAGGTTCAAGGTTATGGTGATATCATTGTTATATAGGGTCCAATTGATGGTATAAATATGCTTGCTATACATTGATAGTTTGATGGTGTATTGCCTCTTAATTAACAGCTCGAGGGCAATCCTTCAATTGGTCACTTAAATTGGAAAATTATACTTATGAATAAGAAAATTGAGAAATGTTTATGCATCACCCAGAAAAATAAAGGTGCCGATTAAAAAAACCAAACTTGTACTACTGTACGTTAAATGATTACATTCTTTATTCTTCTTCTTTCTAATTGATGTTTGCTTTAATTTATAAAATTAGGCATTACATTATAATAAACCACGTGACGAATAATTTAAATAACGGCTAACTTTTATGAACGAGAAAGATAAGAAAATGTTTATTTATTGTAAAAGATGAAGCCATGAACTGCTGACTAAGCAGAAATGGGACCATTCAAGTGCTTCCACTCAGGATCGAACTGAGGACCTTCACCGTGTAAAGGTGACGTGATAACCACTACACTATGGAAGCTTATGAATGTTGTTTCTATTTGGCGATACATACCTTTTTGAGAATACAAATAATTAAGTGCTCCGTATACATTCTTTGTAACCTGTATAATTTGTTTGCAACCTGCATCTTGATTTTCTAAATTGCTATATGAATGATGACACACAAACCCGGGCAGCAAAATTATATTGGCGCCAACCTTTAAACTATATTGGCATTTCGATTTCGAATATAGGTGACTCGATTGAATGCCTATTTTCAGACAATATTGAAATTCACCATGGCCCATGAAAATCCCAATATAGAAAACCAATATCGAGCCAACTTTCGTTATTAAAATTGACACTAACTGTATTTTTCTTGTTTAACAGTATTTAAGATGAAACGACTTATATGTATGATTTCTAGTTAGTCCCTATATATAAAATTAGCGCTCAGCATTAACCAGATCTAAAAATATTTGCCTATATAAAGCCAATATTGTTTACCCATTTTTCCCTTTATTTGGCTGGTCAAGCTATAAATCTTTCTTGAAAATAAATAATTGGCCCGCAATATTTTTTTAACTAAATGAGTATAGAGCGATTGAAAAGAAAAACATATTTTCACAAATTATTGTATTGTGATCGACAATCAGCTATGAGTGCCATAAAGAGTGCATGACTAATCGTCTTCAGAGGTGTTGTTGTCTGCGCTCTTCTTCTCCTTCACCGATCGTCTCACAGCTGACATCACTGTCGTCATCATCGAATTCTGAATCACTGCTGGACACGTCTACATCACGCAGCGGAGATTTCTCGCCAGAAGTGGAAGCCCCTGGCGATCCCTCATCTTCCTCATTTTCAGAGTTTCCTAAATAAAAATATTTTTAAAATATCCTTTTTTATTTTATTACATCAACATCGTTGTAAGGAGCATATACCTGACGGAGACGTTTCAGATCGACGTTTGTCTTTTCTTGCTTGTTCGTATTTGTCCTTTAGCTTCTTGACAGCCATTTTTTAAAAGCTATCCCAGCTTGCTCTCCTCTCTCGGCCACCGTTTTCGTCTCCGGATGCTGTTAATCCTCCGCCCAAGGTAGAAAGGAGCTTCTTCATCAACATTTTCGGATAGATAGCCAGCATGACTTCTGAAAAAAAAATTATAAAAAATTTATTTAAATAGAATTGTTGCTCAAATTTAAGCGCAATTTTTTTTCATTTTTTTTAAATTGAGATTTTCAAATAAATAATAAAAAAATAATTAAAGCCATTTATGTAAAAAAAATTATTACTTGAAATGACCAATTTCCAAATGAGAAGGTCCTTGAAAACCCTTTTTCCTTCTTTCTTCCGCTGGGCCGTGTAACTCATTCTTACTTCCGGCTCAATTAGAAATCGGAGGATGTTTTTCATAGTTGCCAGCTCATTCATACCCTTCCATGTCTTAGAAAATCGGATCTATACGCAAAGAAAATAAATGTAAAAGAAAAAAAAATATTACGACTTACGAGCTCTTCTGCTAAAGAAGGGTTCTTCTTGATAGCCTCGCCGAAATTTTCAATCTCTTTACGTGTTTTCAATGGAAGTTCCGGCATCGATGGAAGCTCATCGGTGGCGGAAACGCTTCTGCTAGATCCTGCTGAACGTTGCTCCGGGCTAGTATTTTGAGTCTGCTCTAATGCTAGCAGGCGAGCCTCCATGCCCTCTAACGTAGGAAAAATCCGACGATCAAGTGCCTCATTCGTCCCGTTGGATGCTTCAACCAGTTGTACAAGCAGATTCGCCACATTGAAGTCCACCATCGTTGGCTTCGTAATACCATATTTCTCATCTTAAAAAGAAATTAAAAATTAAAATTTTTTAATTACATATTGTTCGTTTGCCGGATTTTAAGTCTGTACGAGTAATCGGAATACGTTCCCCGTTATAGACTAATTCGAGGACTTCATCCTCCGTCGCCTCAACAAAGGATTCATTCAGCATGGGACTTCTCCTGTTATTATTGTCATCTAAAAATAAATTATAAAAAGCCATTACATAACACACAAAAAGTGAATAAAAAATAACTTTCTAGTTACCATGCTTTGGATTACAGATGAGTGGATTCGCTGGCCGGGGTTTAATAACAGGAAACCCTTTTAAATAAATTTTCAAAATTTAATAAATTAGAAATATTTTATTTTAGAAATAACATAGTGCCTCTCTTTTGGTGTGTCCGATCCCCATTGGCCACAGATGTCGTCGTCGTCGACATGTTAACAGCAGAGCTCAGTCGCTCACTTATGAATTAATTTTAAAATATTTAAAAAATAAATTTGAAACAGTTTAATTTTAATTTATTTACCAGTTTTAGTAATGTTGTGCGTATCTCCGGATGTCGTCATCAGTTCAGCAGGGCTCTCTTCTAACAAAATAAGGAAAAAAAAATAAGAAAAAAATAAGAAAAAAATAGAAAAAATATTATAAATATGTTAACCAGTGGTCCCATTGACGCTTGAAAAATAAGTATATAAAAAATAATAAATATTAAAGAAACCTAAGCGAGATTATGAACGAGCATCAAATTTGACGGTATGGACTAAATTTTTAATTCATTAATTGATTGAATAAAACACTGGTAATAAGGAAAATTAACCCCAGTTTACATTAGTAGTAAAGATTTTTTAAAGTGGCGGAAATTCCTTTTCAATCGTGATTTAAAGTCTTAATTGTAAGCTGGAAATTTGCAGCAGTTGAATACATTTGGGTTTGACGAGTAGTATGACGAATGCCACTTATACTGCTGATGACGCACATCTCAATTCTAATTCATTTATTCGTATTTGGAAGACTTGTACTATAGTTTGCGCTAGTACCAACGTATTATTGAGATGTTTCTAATTATTTATATTTAGTATTTGTCACTCTTTTTTAGCGATAGCCTAATGGATCGCCGTATCCGTTGTTATCGATTCAGAGACGAGTGTGAACTTCTGTTTTGATACCCCGATACCTAATGTAAAGAAATTAAAGAACTTAAATCACAAATAAGTTTTGTAATTCTGAAATGGTATATTGTATTCTGTGCAAACCATCGTACCATAAGACCACGTTTGATCTGTCTCATTTTCATGATAAATATTTTTAAAAGGACGAGCGTGTCCATAGCCTATTTTTTACAAAATGTATGAAACCGTCAATACTACTCTTATTATTTCATTTCACTGAATAAGAATATCAAGTAAAATCATTGTAAAGGCATCCCCATGAAAACTCCCAAGACCTCATGACTTCACACGGCCATCTCAAAGTATTGTCTAAAAGCTATTCTCTTAGCGTAGTGCGAGCGTATAACTACTAAGGCCGGCGGCTGATGCCCTTTTTTAACGCGTTGAAGGCTTTTTTTGTTTTAGGTTGTCAGAGGGTGAGAGGGTGAGAGGTTGAAAGGTGGGTGGCGGGTGAATTTTCAGGGTCGCCGGGGTAGGCTGCTATGCATCTACAGCACATGTCTGGGAATGTTTACTTATTTTTTTTAAGGTCTACGGCATCATAATCGTAGACGGAGTGCCTCTCAACTGACGGCATGATGGCACTACTACGCTATGATAGCATTTCAAATAATCTTAGCATAAGGAACTAAAACTTAATTAACATTCAAATAATTGATCTATGAAAGTATATAATTACAGCTAATCCGACAATTGCGTAACTTAAATGTATCAAATAAAAGATGAATTTTTACTTAATGAAAGTGATTGCCGTATAGTCGGCGCCTATGTGAATAAGCTTAATATGCGATAAATAATGAATAATTAAAGATATTAAGTAAAGGAAATCTATGGAGTAGCATAAATTAATTCGAGGAAAATGCATTATTTCAAAAATCATTTGCCGTTGACCATTAGCATATAGCTATTATAATTACGTAACTTCTTTGCCTTTTTGATCAATATTTGAAGAATAAAATATTTTTAACTTTTTTAGAAGTCAAAACTATCATGTTTATACTTGAATCAGACTTGTACAACGGTTACGCATTAATTTAAAAAAATCGTAAATCAACATTATTAAATGAACATTAGATGGCACCCCCGAATAACCCGCAAATTCCGGCCGAAGCGGGGAAGCTTAGCCTATAGGTGTCCATAAGAAGCAGACATTAGTACACCACCTGGTGGGAAGTGGGGATATTTTTGCGGATGCCTGTACAATAAAAGAAAGGTACACATCAAAATGTAAGGATTCCACATCTATTGAAGTATATGTGATTCGTCAAGCATTAAAATTTTATAGAAAAGAATCGTCAAGCATTAAAAGTTTATAGAAAAGAACCGTATCATGTAGCTTCTTTAAATGAAGTCTATTAACATTTTTACATAAAATCATAAATATCAAGGAAACCTAAGCGAGATGATAAATGGGCATCAAATTTTACGTTATATTAGACTAAACTATCAATTGCTTAGTTGATTGAATAAGACACTGGAAATAAGGAAAATCAACCGCCACGGCCCATAGCTTTATTTGTTAATATGAACCGTCAAATTGACGCAAAAAAAACTACTTTTTTAAAATGTAGGTATGAACATATTTTCATCATTTACTGTACATCATCATCATCGGACTTGGTACATCAAATACCCTTCCAAGTCAATTAAACATAATGGGTGTAGCGCTCTTATTTTGTGTTGGCCTAGGAGGAATAATTAGGAAAGCTAAATATTTTAGCTAGACTAAACCATAAAATTATGATACACAGGATAAACAGCAGGTGCGTTATTAAACCACTGAGCGGAATGGCGACTTCCAGTTATCACCATACAAAATAACAATGCAATTGTGATGAAATATTCTTAGACAAAATTGTATATATTTTGATTCTAAAAAATCTGCTGATCATTACATGGGCACGCAGCGTCAATATTTGTGATCAAACATTCTCTTTAGGGAGAGCAATAATGTACAGGGGACGTAGCGACTCCGACTCGATATAGTGAATTATACAACATTTCCGCTACTTTGCGATGATTGAGTGCTGGACGATTCCACTGATTGACACCTCGCCGATTTTTTCCCTTCTCTTATTACTAACAATACGAAGTATAAAGGGGATAATTATGAAAATTAAAATATTTGATTTAATTGGTACGATAAAGGAGGGATATATTTTCTATCATCGACTTTTTCACCGGCCTCAACCGTTAAGTCACACGGGTTCCGATGTGATTCCACGCGCGTGGCTCAATGCCTATTCTCTGTGAAAATGAAACACATCCAAAAGAGTCCCATACTTTCTTTTTGTATACAGTAAACTCGAAGTATTATCAACAAAAGTAAGATTTTTTTCAAGCAGGATGAATAAAATGAATTTCCTTCGCCGACATTTCTACCGGCCTCTGCCGTTAGGATACCTTTGCTATGAAACGTTTGCACGGGTAACTAGTTTTCCATTCTCGTTGAAAATTTTAAACACTTCCAAAAGAGTCCCATGTGTATTTTTTTTTATTTTGTCCCTGTATTATAATTGTAGTGTTGTCATTACTAGGTAGTAATACCTAGTTTAACCTAGTTACCTAGTATTACCTAGTTTGATTTTTCATAATTTAACTTAGTTAGAAAAATGTCGCATTCATGATCCATCATGTTTACATATCCATCACACTTACCATAGTAATTACAGATAATTAATTATCACATCTACTAAATATGTCGGCTTTATCCCACACAGCACCGAGTTATCCTAGGATTATCCAATTTTTACTAATTTACTAATTTACTAATTTACTTATCCAATTTTGACTAATTTCTAGACAATTGCATTATTTTTTTCATCTTATCTTTTTACTACAGTCACTTTGATAATTTTTGGATAGTTTATTTTTATTTATATTGAAATTTCATTTTATCATTTTACTCCTTTGATTTATATAGTTTTCGAATAATCAATAATTGTTTAGATTGTATTTCTATAGAATACCATTTAGAGTGAGTGAATTGGGGATACACAACGCAGTTTCAGAGTCTATTCCTGGTAGCATCGTTGAAGCACAACTTTTATTTCTGGGAAAAAATTTACTATACTGTTCTATAGAACTCAACGAGATACACACACTTAATTTGATTGCCCTGCTCCACACTCTAGTGTCGCATTGGAACAGCACTCGTCTCCGATCACGAAGGACTCGATTCTTGGCAACATTTAGCAGGTATAAATGATTTATGGTCAAGATTCCGTAAATCTAACGAACTAAACATATACAAGTGAATCGTGGTCGAGGGGAAGCTTTTAAAACGAAATTATTATTAAAATTTACAAGATTATTCCTATATAGTCAACCCGACGGGCAAACCTCATGAAAATTTTCCAATTAAAATACAAATATCGGTTGTCTTTCAGTTATTCCGAAGGATAACAAAATAAAAAGGATATCCCGGTGCTGTGTGGGATAGAACCAATAATTTACAATACAATCAAAAATATTTTTTAAATGAACGGAAATTTCTTTTCAATCATGATTTACAATTTTAGTTAGTCAGCTGGAAATTGGCAGCAGTTGAATACATTTTGGTTTGACGAGTAGCATCACGACTGCTAATTCTACTGCCGATGACGCTGTTGACGCATAACTTAACTGATCTTTGGTTTCCGGCAAAGTGAATGAAGGCATATGGATCGAACTTAGTTAAATGAACGATGAAGCTCAACTTAGAACAACTGATACAAGAACGATCCAGTATTGATTAAAAAAGAAACAACCTCGAGTCTTCGATATGAACATTACAATTTGTATAGCCTTATACAAAACATGGTTTTCTTGGAATTTCATATACATGACAACGACTTTGAAAAGTTAAAAGATATTAGTCGTTATAGCATGTCTTAATATACTAGTTCATATTATAACTTCTTACGAAGTGAAATTTGTTTTTCGAGAAACCATAATAATCGTTTCTTTTTTTGGGTGTTTCATTTTATGATCAAATTCATTATTTCGAACAATATTTGACAGTCTACAAGTTAATTTATTGATATTTTTTTCAATCTACTATGAAAACGACGAGCCAGGTCATCGACATTGCGATCGGCAGCATCTGTCGTCGAAATATTATATATATATATATATATATATATATATATATATATATATATATAAGGAGGATATCAAGGAATGTTTGTTCATCACTAAAAAAATTAGAGATGGCGCTTATAAAAAATCGAACTTACCGCACCGTACCGCTATACATTACATGATTATATTCTTCATTTTTCCTCTTTCTAATCTCCGTTTGCTTAATTATAACATCAGGCATTAAATTATGATACACCACCAGATGAATAAATTTAAACTGTTACAAGTTTTAAAACATATTAACTTTGCGAACGACAAAGAAAGAAAAAGTTTGTCTATACGTTATTACCAGTAAGAGCTTTCGCCAAAAGTCCGGCACGGCGGCACTCTTCTGTGTCGTCAACGGACATTTTGTTGGGGCAGTGAAATAAGCCGAAAGTGTCTGATTCATTGGGAACGAGACGGCCTAAGCAATGTACGTTTTACCACTATAAACTGTCACCTCGTAACCAGGTATGACGTAATGGCACCTCGTCCCGAATGTTAAATAATTAGAACGATAGTGTCACGGATTGATTCAACGAGAAAGAGATGGCAAACGCCTTCAGTTCATCAAGGGGGTTCGTTTCATCCCTATTAGTGAACGATACGCAATATATGGAACTTATGATTTTACTCACTGCGTGTTTAAGTTGAAGCTGATTATCTCAGCGTAATATTTCCCTGTGTGAGCTTTGAAATTTTTCTTTTCAATCTTTCTGATATAAAAATAAATGAATGATCAATCAACTGTTTTTGAATCGAAAGTAAATTTGTACGTGCATCATCCAAAGATATTTTCACCGCCCGAAATCGTTAGATTCCTTTTTTCCTATTACTCGAATATTATTCTTATATAATCTGACAGCACATAAAAAATGATACGTGAATTCAAGCTAATTTATCCATCTTGTTTGTTTTTTTTTGTTTAAAAAAGAAATAGAAATCGGCAGAAAAAGAGAATAGAATCGGCAGTGGCATTCATTATTTATAATAATTTAGTATGCGGATATAGCTCAGTGGTAGAGCGTCTGGTTGATAGTCATGAGGTCTCTGGTTCGATTCCAGATGTCCGCCTTGGAATCATTGGTTGTGATTGGAACTACGTGTTTCCTCATCAATGGTTCTTTTAATGACACGAACTCAATTTCTTTCATACGTTCGCATTCGCACGTAATTATTAATTTTGGATTCTCATTTGTTAAAATCTATTTCGTAATTCGTCTTGAGGAGTTTAGGTGCGAGCTATAATTTCATTATCTATCCATCCTTAGTATAAAGCTGGAAAAAACTATATGATGAATGGGTCAACAAAATTAAGAAAAGCTGCTTACATTAATTTCGTCTGCTCTCAATGGCCAATTAGATTATTTTAAAATATAGCCATTATATTTTTTGATCGGCGGTTGTAGTTGATTTGCCTTTTTGGCTTTATCATGCTAGGAACTAGCCGCTTAATCATTGATTTAAAAACTTGTGTCCTGTCTTCTCTTCCTACAGCTGATTATACAAAAAAACGATTGGAGGCTTTATTATTTTATTTATTATTTTATTTCCTTATTTTCCGACGTTTGTCGAGTGGTGGTGAAGACCAACCACGGAACAAAACAAAAGTCGGAGATCCCACACGGACGGATTGAGCCGTGTTCGGCACAAGTTTCTTTGCTTGCCCAATTTACTAAGAGCAATCGGCTCCTATCCGCGCATAGTTAGCAACTCTCCGGCGAATCTATCGTATACAGCAAGTAATTAGTACTTTTCCATATCAGTCCAGCATTCTTTTTCTAATTTCCGTTGGCTAAAATTTTTCATATCAGGCATTAAATTATGATATACCACCAAGTAAATAATTTAATTACTGTTAACTTTAATGGGCGATAAAGAAAAGAAAATGTTTCTTCATTTAGTGTAAAAGATGAAGCCCTCAGCATCGCTGCTCAGCTTATCTGAAGGCCTATCGAAGTGCTTCCACCCAGGATCGAACTGGGGACCTTCACCGTGTAAAGGTGACGTGATAACCACTACACTATGAAAGTTTATTCTATCTGGCGATATCAATATTTTAACAATGCAAAGAAGCATTCTTTTGCGCCGTATACATCATGCTCAAAAATTTACTTGTAACGTGCTTGTAACCTAAATCTTGTTTGTTTTTAAAAATTCCCATACGAATGATGACATACTCTTGACATGTTATCAACCAGGTTATTACGAAGCATGTGAGCACTTATGATACAGTATAGCATCTTACAGTATTCACTTGTGAAGTTGTGCTATCTAAATATGGTCTACGTTGGCTGTAAACACTATAAAAAACGCAGAATATGTTACGAGTCTTATCCTCGATCTCATTCATTATTGCGAGCCCGAAGGGCGGAGCTAATAAGTCGTGCGTAAGCGTGAATAAAAATTTCTGCATAGGGCCTATATTTTTTTACCTGTCCCGTGTTTGTCCGCATCACTTTATCACTCACGCATAAGGAATTTTTATTCCTGTTTACGTACTACTTATTAACTCCGCCCGAGGCCGCGTTAACATGAACAAACATTTCTACCTAGGGACGATTTTTTTTAGCTGTCCCCGGTTTGTCCGAATTTACACATATACGTTTACTGACTGACTAGGGACGATTTTTTTTTTGGCTGTCCCGTGTTTGTCCGAGTTCACACATATACGTTTACTGACTGGCTAGGGACGATTTTATTTGGCTGTCCCGCAGTCCCGTGTTTGTCCGAGTTTACACATATACGTTTACTGAATGACTAGGGACGAATTTTTTTTTTCTGTCCCGTGTTTGTCCTAATTCACACATATACGTTTACTGACTGCCTGGGAACGATTTTTTTTGGCTGTCTCGTGTTTGTCCCAATTCACATATACACACTTATTGTTATAATTATGTGTTGATCAATCGGAAGACGTAGTCGTAAAGAAGGGGGGGGGGCGATGTATGTATACGTTTAAGGAAATGAAAGTTTACCTGCAACTATATCTTCCTTTAAACCATTAATGCCAACATACCCATTTATTCGTTCCGTTATCATTTTGTTTTCGGTATAATACAGCTATGATGGATTACTATATCATAAAAGCGAGCTGAAAAGCTCTGCTTTACTATCTTATCTTATTCTATGCACAATACTCATTAAGAAACCTAAATCCAACGATCGCAGAAAGCAAATCTTACCCCTATATTATCAGTAATATCTATTGAGTGTAGGTAATTTATCTGGTTTCATTCTATGTATGTTTAATCAAAAACTACAAAATTCATGTTTAAAAAAAAGGTTTGAAAAAAATAATTTCAAGGCAAACTATTTTTTATTTATTTTAAAAAACTCAAATTTATTTTAAAAAACTTTAAAAAACATAGAGAAAATGTAAAAACTATAGCAGTTGAGAGACCAGCTCAAACTTCTGAATTAATTAATACCCCCATATCTTATGTAAATAAATAAATTAAAAATTTAATAACAAATAAGAATACATTTCTTGTTCCATAATCTGCATTCATTTTGGAGATACACATTTATTGAAATGAGTTTTGAAATAACCATCCATAAAGAGTCTACAAGGCGGTTTACTGCTGTGTGTGGACTCCAATCAGCTATGTCTACTTACGCATTCTGATAGAGCTCTACCGTGTACGTGATGTGATGTGTATGGTTTCTGCGCTCCTCGAGTACTTTGACCAATAAACTTGCACTCTCCGTCTGCCATGAAGGAGATAATGCATACCTTAGAGGTTTAGAGCACTATGATATAAGAGCCTACTTCCCTGTAAGGAATTGTAGTGCGGTGAAATCAGCCGGTGCTATCTGATTGATTCAATGGGAAAGAAATAAGTTCTGAAGGTTCCGTTTCACTCCTATTTAGTGATGCGCAATAGAACTTGGCGCCGAATGTTGCATTCAAAAAGTGGCATACTTAAAAAAGTACAAAATTTGTAAAAGTAAATTATTGTTCGCAAATTATTGCTGTATTGTGCCTTTTATTTACCTGGGCATTCTCATCATTGCTTATATCAGGGGTTCTTAATCGGTGGTGTGTGCACCCAGAGGTGGTGCGCCGAGCTTGCTTTGGGGGTGCACGAAAAGTCCCGAAATGAAATTTATCTATGGGGAAGTATATGGGCAATCATGTCAATGGTGGTGCGGGGGTGCGTCGCAAAATTTTTTTTTAGGATGTGGTGTATGGCCACAAAAAATTAAGAACCCCTGGCTTATAGTTTCTGGTAAAAGTTAAGGAAAAAGTAAAAACCAAAGCATTTCAGACGAGACCAGTTAAAAACTGTATTATAAATAACCCTATAGCTTATTATGTAAATAAATAAATTAAAAAATTCAATCACAAATAAGTTTCATTCATTAATGTTTTAGAAAAGAACCGTATCAAATTCTATAAGCGAGATGATGAACGGTCATATCAAAGATGGCGTCAGATAAACTATTAGTTCATTAATTAATTGAATAAAACGCTCAAGGAAAATTAACCGCAATGGTTCATAACTTAATTTTTAAAAATTTATACAACCGTCAATACTACTCTTATTATTGATCTCAGCAAATAAGAATATATAGTACAATTATTTTACATCCCTTTGTTCAAAAAATCTTTTATTCATTTGGGAGATACGTATTTATTGAGATGCGTATAGCAACCTAATATCTTTAAGGCAGTTTACTATACTGTTAGTGAACTCAAAGCAGCCATCCAATTATACTTTCACTAGCTTGCTCGTGTTTCGGCTTCCCCGAAAAACTTTTTTATTATTTTATGGAATCTTCTATACTTCCATAGTCATTCAGTCAATATGTATTTTCCGGACACCCCGACTATAAAACAAGAAAATTGTCGGGATGTGGCAAGAAATTCCTGATTGGTCCAAATTTGGAAGAAGAGGGGCTTAGAGAATGCAGTTGAACTTTTCACTTGCAAATTAAGTTTTTGTACTAAGAACATACGCCACGCTATCAACCTAGTAATTAACTTGAATATATAAGAAATTGAAAATGAAACCTAACTTCCAACCACTTTAACGTGTTGCGAAGATATTTATTTTAAAAACCCCAGAACGAAGGTGACCATAGGCCGCCCGAGGAATTGGTAATTTATGCAAAAAAATGTAAAATAGTTGTTACGGGTATACGGAAAACGGGTCATAATGGAAAATAGACTAAGTTTAGTTCCCATATTTGGATAAATACCTAACTGTATATGAACATACGAACCCAACAAATAAATAATTTATTTCGGGCAAAGCCGAAGCAAGGGCCAGCTAGTTTAAAAATAAATCTCGTTAAAAAGTCTTTACTTAAAAATGTAAGACATTGTGTATGTCTCGAGTGCATTTCTGAGACATAACTGTCTTACAAATGAAGACGACTGTCTTAGACTAAACCAAGGCCATATTACTTGTTAGTTACTAGTTCCTGATATTTCACAGACAGTCAACTGATTTATAAGCACACTTTTACCTACCTACCACTTATACATACCTACTTACACACTTACTACATATATAGAATTTTATAAAAAAAAACTACGATTGCCAACCGAAAACGATTAAAAACTATATTTTCCAAATTTCAAAAATCAGTTGACCACTAGGAAGATTGGAAAGCCTGGACACTAGATCACCAAAGCCATGCCCAACGTCCGACCGAGGAATAAACCAAGGCCATATTACTTGTTAGTTACTAGTTCCTGATATTTCACAGGCGGTCAACTGATTTATCAGCACACTTTTACCTACTAAAAACCTTACATATATAGAATTTTATAAAAAAAAACTACGATTGCAAACTGAAAACGATTAAAAATTATATTTTCCAAATTTCAAAAATCAGTTGACAACTAGGAAGATTGGAAAGCCTGGGACACTAGATCACCAAAGCCATGCCCAACGTCCGACCGAGGAATAAACCAAGGCCATATTACTTGTTAGTTACTAGTTCCTGATATTTCACAGGCAGTCAACTGCTTCTAACTATATATTTATCTTCACTACACATATACCCCAAATCTTTAAACCAATTATATTTTCCACATTTAAAAAATCAGTTGACCACTAGGAAGATTGGAAAGCCTGGGACTCTAGGGGCGCGTTTTCGCGTGAATTCAGTTTTGAGCTCATTTTTTTCAACATTCAATTCACGCCAAAATGCATAAATTCATCTTTTAGTTGAACTCAATAGTTGTTGTATTCTTTTGAGCTTAAACTCGCCAAAACACCGTTTGGAAGTCCGTTTTGAGCAATTTTTTTCCTGGTAAGATGAGGCTTCCTTTTATGAAAACGCACAAAACTGTCCTGGTTTCTTTTTATGATTCTATTTAAAAAATAATAATTAACAGTTTTTCGAGATGATTTTTTCTGGGCTCTGCAGTCTGTATATCCGGCTAAATAGTAGAGAAATGCACTCGAGACAAACACTATGTCTTACATTTTTAATTAAACACTTTTTAGCGAGCCCCAAAAAATAGTTAAGGCAAATTATACGCATCGCCGTACGGTTTCCTTACAGTTTTTATACATAAGTTTCTAATAATAAAGGCGTGGCTTTGGAGATAGCAAAGATGGGATGAGAGATTGAAAGCCATAACGATACTTGATGTAAAACCACAAAGAAAGTTTACACGTTGTTGGGGCCCGAACGCGGACGCGCCCCAATAACATTTAGATGGAATTTGAAGTTAAAAAAAATATATATAATTATTCTGTGTAAAATATTCTTTAAACTTATTTAACCGATTAGGGTTCATCATATAATTCAATCAATAATAATATTTAATTCATTAAATGATTCTACTTCAAGCATAACCGTATAGAACACAATTTGCTGTAGTTTGATTCGTTTATGATACAAGAACGATTCAATAGTGATAAAAAAAAATCAAGTTCGATATGAACGTAACCATTTAGATAGCCTTATACAAAACATGGTTTCCTTGGAATTCCCTATACATGACTAACGACTTTAAACAGTGAAAAGATATTAGTCGTTATTTGCATGTCTTTATATACTAGTTTTTATTATAACTTCTTACGAAGTTAAATTTATTTTTCGAGAAACCACATTAATCGTTCCTTTTTTGGGTGTTTAATTTTACGGTCAAATTTACAATTTCTGAGAAAATGCTAGGTCTACAAGTCAATTATTGATATTTTAATATCAATATACTGTGAATTCGACGAGCCAGGTCATCGGCATTGCGATCGGCAGCATTTGTCGTCAAGTTAAACAGATTAACTTTACGAACGAGAAATAAAGAAAAAGTTCGTCGCCATATAGTGTAAATGATGAAACCGTCAACATTACCTAGGTAGAGTGTTTCAAGTTTCAACTGGAGTGCTTCCACTCAGGATCGAACTGAGGACCTTCACCGTGTAAAGGTGACGTGATAACCACTACACTATGGAAGCTTGTTCGTTTCTACTCTATTTTGTGATACATCTCTTTCAAGCTCTTAACCTTTTTGCCGTTATGACTCCCTAAACTCCCCTTTTGCCCTCCACTCCTCCCCTGGATCCTTAAGTTAAAGTCTTTTTCATTCCGAATGACGGTATAATTAAGAACAATATACATATATTGTGTCATATCTTATAAATTTAATTCAAAAGTTCTTCTCGGTTAAGACGGTTGTGTATTATTTAGGTACTGGAAAGGTCTCGCGCTGAGATCTTCATATAAAAACGTCAATAATGAGATAAATCCAATTCAATGATTGTACTGTTATTCTAGTCAAATCGAATTTCACTTGCAACGTGTGTCACTATATTAGAAGGAAATAGAGGCACGAATATTTTCAATGATCATAAATGCAATATAAAGCAAAAGGAAACTAAGGATAGACAAACACAAAAATATTTCTCGATTATTCTGTCTTTTTGATAAAGCTTTATAGCGATGTATCACCATATATAATATTTGCTTCACTAATTCTACATAACCAAAATATGTATTTTAGTGAAATTATGACAATTAGATATTTTTAAATTAAAAGTAAATGTATATTAGTATGTATGTCTATTTGTTATGCATTATGGGATTTTTATGACGCATCACAATCAAACTTCGGTAATTAATGGGCATATAATCAGAAAAAAAGGTGGAGTATACATAGCAAACTGAGAGTATGCCTAATTAAAATATTCAACTCTGAGTAAACCACATTGAAGACCTAAGGTCTTACCGAGATTTGAACCCGGATCACCGGATTCAAAGTCTGAAGTGCTAATCATTACACCATAAGACCATGTAACGTTTCTCACCTTTATGATAAATATAAGAAAAAATGTGCGCATCAAAATTTAAGGATTTATCATCTATTTACAGCTAGTGTGTGAAATGTCAATCATTAAAAGTTTATATAGAAAAGAACCGTGTCAGCTTGCAGTTCCTTTTCAATAAAGACGAGAAACATTATCTTAACATGCACGAAAGTTGACAATATATAGACTATACTATCAATTCATTATTGGGTTGAATAAAACACTCGAGATAAGGAAAATCAACCGCCATGGCCCATAACATTATTTTTCCATATGAACCGTCAATCTTAATATTAACGTCATCGAATAAGAATATCCAGCAGCGCATCATTGTATGTACATACTCTTGTTCACTAATCTTTAATTCATTTTTTTAAATTTATATTTAATAAATCAATTTTGATCAAAACTTATTTCAAAGAGAAAATGTAAAAACTTGAACAGTTCAGAGACCAGTTCGAACTTCTGAATTATTAATACCCCCAAAATATTATTTAAATAAATAAATTAAATCACAAATAAATTTTATAATTCTGAAACATTGTAGAATTGTATTGCATATTGACATTGTAGGCCTATTGCATATTTTCGTATTGCACTTTGGTAATAAATCGGCATAATCAGAACAAGGCAAAAGAACTGAAATTACGTGTAGTTAAAATCTTAAACTTTGATTTGGCTGGAACCATTCATAGTCCTAGATTGAAGGTCCTACCGAAATTTGAACTCGGATCACCGAATTCAAAGTCCAAAGTGCTAACCATTACACCATAAGACCTTATTATTTTTAATTAATACATCCCTTTATTCAAAAATCTAGGTTCATTTGGGAGATACGTAAATATTATGATTCGTTTAACAACCAGTCAAGTGAATATAAGGCGGTTTACTATACTGTGAGTGAACTCAAAGCTGCTATTCAAATATACTTCACGGATTTTGGTTCAGATTTGGGATTCTGCCATGTATAATAATCCTGTTTTTGTATGGAATGTTTGTTCACTAAAAAACTAAAGATGCCACTTAAAAAATCGAACTTGTACTGCTGTACATTACATGATTTTATTCTTCATGCTTCCTCTTTCTAATCTCCGTTTGCTTTAATTAATTACTTCAGACCTTAAATTATGGTACACCAACAGATGAATAATTTAAATTACTGTGAATTTAACGAACGAGAAAGAAAATAAAATGTCCGTCCATTTAGTGTAAAACATGAAGCGCTCAACATTACACATGCAGTTAACCTCAAGAAATGCTTCCACTCAGGATCGAACTGAGGACCTTCACCGTGTAAAGGTGACGTGATAACCACTACACTATGGAAGCTTGTTCGTATCTATTCGATTTAGTGATATATATCTTTTGACTTCTTCAGCTGATCCATTCGAAGGTGTATGGCTGTTATATTCTACCGAAGCGTCAACTGACAACGCCGCATTAAGCTAACCATTTGGGCACGAAATTAAAAAGAGAGAGAGAGCTTAAAGATAGTTCAATGGTTACTGGGAAGATACCACTTGGAGATCTTCATATAGAAACATCAAATTCACCCAATTCAATAATTGTACTTTTTACAAGTGAAATAAAATAATTTCACTTGCAACGTGTGTCACTATCGCAGCAAATATGGAAAAAGAGATATAATAAATACACCTGCGTAACTGCGTTCGCTTAAGCCTGGCCGGAGCGGAATAATTAGAAATTTTCATAAAAGAAAATGCAATACAAGAGGAATAAGTTAAACGTCTTTTCAAAATTTCTTAAATTTTTCTCCCAACATTGCATGTTACCAAAAACATGCATTTAATATCTTATCATATTTAAAAAGGCAATGTTTGATCAATTAGTTTTTATTCTTGGACACACAATTTTTCATACATCCAAGGATATAGAAGAATTACCATACTTTAGAGAGATACATATTTTTTCTTCTCCAAATGGGCTTCTCAAGGAGGAGGACTCCAAGTCACTTTCTTGGGGGGCTGCAACCGGTTGCAAATGATTGGAAATTCTATTACATAGCATATTTGAGTATATATATGGACATCAGCACTTATAAGATAAAGCATAATACTTGGCCAACTGGGACCAGAAACTATGGCACGGTCCAATGCAAGTGGTTCATCGTGGAGCATTTCCTCATTTGATAGAGAGGCCGGATTAGCCAAAACGACGACGGCCAAGAGGGAAAAGACCAATAAAACCTAACGGACAAATAAGAAGCAATGATACCAGAACATATATTTGGATCAATTACAATCTATAGGGAAACTATTATGCCAATAAATACTTACAAGGAACTTGTTGCCCATCTTGATGTTTGTGTTACTCTCGTTGCTGACGCTATTCACTCCTAGAATATGTGGTACACAACGGCTCTTGGGGCTCTTGGGAGTCTTTCAATATACATTTATAAGACATATCAGTAAACACCTTCTATTATATGACTGACTCATCCAAGGAATAATATAGACTACTTAGTTTGGCGAGGAAATAATTGATGAAGGCAAATCCCGGAAACAGATGTGCATTATGCAACTGCGTATACATGTATAATGCTGCTGTATACTCACTTTTCAATGACACCTGCGCTCATTTTCTTTGACCGAAGTTGATTTAACTATCAATTCAACCTAGTTGGTGAGAAAACAGTGGATGAACGCAAATGGGATTATTAGGTGACGTGTTTTCCACATAGAATTGATTTGAGAAAATTAAAAAAAAATGGTCATTAGAATCAGCATAAAAAGATTTATACAAGAATATGTTATTTGTTTGCTTTTTTATTATCATTAAAAAGGAAGATGCCCAGCCTTATTTTTCTGTTTTTTTTCAGTAAATAATAGGAAACAAATTGAATGGACTTGAGTCACTGAAAATTTGAGCTGTAGGTGTCGCACAAAATATCATCCCCATTTGCGTTCATCGATTGTTTCCTATTCGACTGTTTCATCGCTAACTATACGTATATTCAATCCTTATTGGATGAGTCAGTCGCATATAGCAAGTGTTTACTGA
This sequence comes from Chydorus sphaericus, assembly GCA_030141595.1. Classification (NCBI taxonomy): domain Eukaryota; kingdom Metazoa; phylum Arthropoda; class Branchiopoda; order Diplostraca; family Chydoridae; genus Chydorus; species Chydorus sphaericus. Next base: position 591,328 of record CM057931.1, read on the forward strand.
TATTTCTAAATGTATATGTATGCAGAGACTCGTTCCAAGAGCTCCTGTAAACCATTCTGAGAGTGAACAGCGTCAGCATCGAGAGTAAAATCAGCAGGAAGATGAGCAACAAGTTCTTTGTAAGTATATATTCACATATTGTTCTTATTATATATTAAAATATGTTATAATATTGTTGCTTATTATTTGTCCATTAGTTTTTGGTGCTCTTTTTCGTCTTAATTGTCGTCGCTTTGGCTAAGCCGGCTTCCCTATCAAATGAGGAAATACTTCACGATGGATCACTTGCATTGGACCGTGATTATTTATGCCCCAGTTGGCCCAGTATATTATTTTTAATCTTGTAAGTGCTGATGTTTATATATACTAGAATATGTTATCTAGGATTGCCAGTCATTTGCAACCCGTTGCCGCCCCCACGAAAGTGACCTGGTGTCCTCCTCCCTTATTGGCCCTTCAGGAAAATGTGCAACTTCCCCAGCATCAATATAGACTCCGAGTCTGATTCGAAACTTCAGGAGCCTTTTAGAAGAAGAAGAAAATATGTATTTTCCTGAAATAAGTTAATTCTTCAATATGGACCTGCTTTTCATAAATTTACAATTATTTCTCTTTAATTTTCCAAAGTCCAATCAAATACAACATCAATCAGCACGAGAAAGGTTGCAGGGTGATGGTTTATATTTTAATTAAAATAAATAATATAAAATTTTTTAGACGCAGTCATACTTGATAAATATTAATGCAAGAGAAGCATATACAAAGTATAATATCAATTTATAGTCAAAAGTTATTATATACAATCCTCTTCCCTAGATGATTCCCTTAATTCACATTAATATAAACTTTTAAAAATAGAGCAATAATTAAACATTATATAAATATGCCAATTTAAAAAACCAATTTTACACCTCAGTGTTGTTGTTGTGTAACCAAGGAAGCTCTTTCTATAAAAAGACATTGTATTATTAGACAAGTAAAGAAAAAGAAACATGCAAGTTAATTCAACGTTGGTTTGCAAATAAATGCCCCCCCCCCATCTTCTCCACATTTGGATTCCAAAAATCAAAATTCAAAATTAATATCTTATATTAGTATACTGCCCATTTCTAGACCGAGTCGAGATGTTTACTGCTCTGTCAATAATTCCGATAAAATAAAATGAAGTAAAATAGTTTTACAAGTAAATATACCTATTATGTGTAAGAATAATATCACATTGGATTGTTATAATATATAGCTCCAATCAACATAACTTTGTTTTCTTTTTCTAAAAAGATAACAGATTATAATCTTATACAAACGGTATCTCAGAACTTAATTTGTTTGCCTTTTTACAAATAAGATTGACTTTAAAACCGCAATTTTTAAACTAATACTAAATAAATGGTAAACAGCAAATCAGCAATTCAGTAAACGCTATATCCCTGTGATACTGTAGCAATTATCACTATACTAAAAGCTTTATTGTCGAACTATTTGAACCCAATAAACTGACGGGTACTTTTATTTCCATTTCTTGTCCAAACCCTGTGAAAACGACATTTTGTTTTTATATTCCGCAAGCCGCAAAGTCATTATGTCCACCCTGGGTGAAAATACTCTTTTACATGAGCCCTCTTCAGTGATTTGCATCAGAATCAAGAGCAGCTTATTTAATTGAAGTTGATAGAATATATAATAGATACACCTGCACGCGTAAGCATCCATGGCCGGAGCGGAATAATTTACAATTATCATGAGAGAAATATCAAATATGTATGTGAAAACAAAACAAAAATTATTAGTTTGATTCGTCCTTTTCATATCATTTCCTATCGGTATACCGCCATTCAATTTTTTGCTGTCGATTTGGTAAATGACCAGAAAATGTATTAAATTTTGTCACATATCAAAAATTGATGATTAGTAAAATATTTTGCGTTGATGCGTCACTATAGCAAAGCAACGAGTTGAATGGAATTCAAGTGGCATTGGGAAACTAGCCCAGGTGTCTCAGGAAAAGCGAATGCGTCAATGCAATTGCACATCTGTATCACACTTGCGTTCACCGGTTGTTTTTCTCACCAGCTACGTATATCAGTTCTAGAACGTTTCTTAGTGGTGTTTACTGATATTGCTCATTTATATATAAAGACTGGTCTTAAGAGTTGCTCTATACCACAATCTATCTGAGTGCGAATAGTCAGCATCGAGAGAAGATGAGCAACAAGTTCCTGGTAAGTATAAATTGACATGTTTTTTATTACATCGAAATATTTTTTTATATTTTTCCATTTAGTTTTTGTCAGTCTTTTTCGTCTTGGTCGTCGTCGCTTTGGCTAGGTCGCCCACTCGTTCAAGTGAGGAAATGCACGACGATGGACCACTTCCATTGGACCCTGCCGTTCGTTCTGGTATTAGTTTTAATAGTAAAATTAGTGATGTTTACATATACTGGAATAGTTTATGTATTTATTTGCAGACGGTTGCCCACCAATTTGTGAAACATGCCCCGTAACTGGAGCACCTGGAGTGTGCGTTTTAGGCAAATGTACTTGCCCAATAAATTAAAGGACCCCTAGTCTGACTAATACACTGCATCAGGTGCATCAGAAGACGAAACATATTATTCCCTAATAATATATGCTAATTCATCTATATGAACCTTTTGTGTGCCGAAATTTCTCTTTTCTTTTTTCCGAGGTAAATGGGTAAAATAATACAATAGTACAGCAGCATATTCCTTGTTAACTTCAATGTTTAAATTTAAAAATAGATGGTCATAAATATATACATAGGCTTGCAATAAATATTAAAAAGGGTTATAGAGGACGATTTTTGAAAATACTTTTTAATTAAGAAAATATATCGTACTTAATAAGTTGTACGAAGCAATTTTGACAGACCGACGTATCGAAATCGCGTTAGAGCGTTAACATTTTTCATCTCAATAATAATACAACCCAGTTGAGTCTCTTTTTTACTCTTCGAAGTCGTCCTCCCCGCACGAGTTCGTCGCTCTATTCAAATTAAGTACCTATCACCTAAAAGAAGAACAGCCATGATGTGGCGCGCAATAACCACGTGGTTATTTCGAGGAGTCGTTATCTTATAGCCTAATTTTTGGTTTGACGTTCTAATTGGTTAATTCTTTGCTTTTAAACCAGCATTCTAAGATTTGATTTAATCGATTAGGCTACATGCGGGTTCATCGTCGTCCAGATATCATGCACACTTCTTCTGCAAATTTCTTGTATAGGTGGTATTTTATCGGCCGCAATTGTAATATAAGCGCGCCTTACATGATACAAGACTTGCATGACCTTCAGAATCAGAAGCAGGTCGTTTTTTTTTACTTTTTTTGGGTTGATTTGATTCTTTATCTCAATAGTCAAATTCATTCAATAAAATAATAATATATTTTGGTATGAAAAAGGAAGACATAAAATGAAATTTCTTCCATCGACTTTTCATCACCGGCCTCGGCCAAATTATACCCGGGCTACGATGCAGTTCCGCAAGGGTGACTTAATTTCCATCTCCTTATTTTTTTAGGTATTCTTATGGTTATTTCAAGGAGTCGCCATCCTTTCTAGAGTTAAAATTAAGAAACATTTTTTCTTTCTGTTTCTTTCAATATTAACTTTTCCTATTTCAATCATTTTCAAAAGATTTTTCTCATTTTTCTCCCGCAGACTGAAATGCGATATGCGGAATAAGTACTCTATTACAGGTGCATGTGAATAAAAGGCAAGCTTATTCGATCGACTATTTTGTTTCGAAACTATATGAAAAAGACTAATAAAGAGCACATAGTAGATTCACTTGGTCGTTATTCAAGCTTGGCCGGAGCGGAAAAAATTATCATTATCAATAATTCAATGCAATGTAAAAAGAAATTAAAGCGGGATATAATATAGTATACAGCTTCTTTCGTCAACAATATTATACTAAATATTATTCGTCTATAAATCGCGCTTTATTGCTATCTTATTGTGTATGGACAGGAAATGTTTTCAGTAATCGTCTTATATTTTTAAAAAATGTAATGATACTTCAAACGTTTTTCGTAGATACTTCAGTGAAATTGAGTTGAATGAACTTCAGTCGAAAGGTGACCAATTAGATCAGGTGTCACTGAAAAGTGAATACAAAAGTATGATACATATAAACGCAGATGCACATCTGTATCTCCTTTGGATTCATCGATTCTTTCCTCTTATAGTAGTTGCGTAAAATCAATTCTTGGATGAGTCAGTCATTTAGTTGGTGTATACTGATATTGCCGATGTATAAATAAAGACTGGTTCCTAGAGCTACTCTATACCGCAATCTAGAAGTGCAAGCAGTCGGCATCGAGAGAAAAAAAAAACCAGCAGCAACCAACAGCAAGATGAGTAACAAGTTATTTGTGAGTATATATATATTGAGTGAATATATTTAGCTTGTATTGCAATTTTAACGAATTTCTTAGATTCTTATAATATTTGCCCATTAGTATTTATTGTCAGCCTTTTTCATCATGGCCGTCGACGCGGACTACTCAAATTGCGACGTTGTGTTTACGTTTCTTCCTGGACCCAAGCTCCACTACTTCAGTTGGAATATGAATGTTATTTCTCACGAATTCGGGCACATATTGGGAAGCCAACGTGTCAACGGCTGTTATTGGAATAATGCTAACACAGCAATTGACGGATGTGGCCCCACTTTTAATTTTGTATTTTGTTTAATCAAATAAACTATTGGTGATGATTACATCCGCTGGAATAATTTATATATTTTTTGCAGTCAATTTGAAGGAAGGAAGTTGTGCAAGTAAGTTTTATATTAGATCGAATAAACTATTGGTGCTGATGTTGCTATGTATATTTTCTAGTCGGACCACTTCCCACAACTACTAAAGGAACTATAATGTCATATTGCCATATGTTGTCTAGTGTCGGAATTAATTTTGCAAACGGATTTGGTGATCAGCCTCGTGGTAGAAAAATCTGTACGTTACTATGAAACACCGGTTTCTTCACCTTATCCCCCTTTCGCAACATCATGTCGTTTATTTTCCCTTCCATCCCTCTTCTTTAGAATATTTAGTCTCTTGCCCTCGACCCTCACTCTCTTGCCCCCCCCCCCCTTTGCGTGTGATTTATAACTAAGAGAATAATGGCCACCGGTTAGAATACTGGTGGATTTAAGTAAGGAAGTGTCAAAATTTGAGACCTAAGATTTGCAAAGCATCTGCCATTGCAATTGGATATATTCATGTTGCTTTTAGGATTTCTTAAATATTTGCCATTCGTTTTCCTGTGGTAATCTTGAAAAAAAGCAAATTAAATACAATTCAATGTGCAAAATGTCGTCCTTTTCTCTTAGACTGAATTGGAATATGCGGAAATACTCTTAACCATAAAATGTGAACCATCTTCAGTTGATTTAATCACAATTAAGAACAGCTTATTCGACTTCATATTTAGTTTGAAACTATGCGAAGTAGATAGAATATAACAGACACATCTAGCTGTGCATTTAAGCATGGTCGGAGCTTAATAGTTTTCTATTATCATAAATGCAATGTAAAACCAAAAGGAACTAATTTTTAGAAATTATTCTGACTTTTATTATAACGTTTTATAGCGATATACCACCGTTAAACTTTTGCTTCCAATATCTTATTTAAACAAGAAAATGTGATATTCAATCTTGACACAAAACAAATTGAAGATTAATCAAATAATTCTCGTCGATGGGTTATTAGCATAGCAACGAGTTGATTTGAATTCAGTTGCATTAAGAAAACAGCCCAGGTGTCCCAGGAAAATTGAATAGGCTTCGTCAACGCAATTGCACATCTGTATCTGATGATTCACGTTCACCGGTTGTTTTTCTCACCAAATACGTATGTAAGCCTTATTCCAACATTTAGTAGGTGTTTACTGATATATGCTCATTTATATATAAGAACCAGTTCCAAGAGCTGCTCTATACCACAATCTAGAAGTACGAGCCGTAAACATCAAACCAGTAAAACCAGCACCAACCAACAGCAACGATGAGCAACAAGTTATTGGTAATTATAAATTGACATGTTATTGTTATTACATCGAAATGTTTTCGAAGTATCTTTTAATTTTTTTCCATTTAGTTTTTGTCATTCATTTTCGTCTTGGTCGTCATCGCTTTGGCTAAGACGCCCTCTTCTTCAAGTGAGGAAATGATCGACGATGAACCACTTGTATTGGATCCTGCCGTCCGTTCTGGTAGGCCTATTAGTTGTAATAGTATATAGCTAGTGATAGTTACATGTACTGGAATATTTTATGTATATTTTGCAGAGGATTGCCCACCAGTTTGTGAAACATGCTCCGTAACTGGATTACCTGGAAAATGCGTTTTGGGCAAATGTACTTGCCCCATAAACTAGAAGACTCTGAGTCTGACTATATGCTACAAGTGCCTCAAAAGACGAAATATATTCTTTCCTAATATATGCTAATTCTTCTATATGAATCTTTTGGATGCCGAAATTTCTGTTTTCATTTTTCTTAAGTTTAATCAAATATAATACAATGATGCAGCAGCATATATATATGCCTCATTAACTTCCACGTTCAAATTATAGGATAGATGGTCATCAATATATATTTAGGCTCTATCAATTTCAAAGAGGATTATAGAGGGTTTGTATAATCTCAATTATACAAACCCGGCTGAGCCTCTTTTTTACTCTTTCAGGTCCTCTCTGAACGAGTTTCTCAATTCAAATTAAGAACCTAACTAAGTAACTTTTGGAAGAACCAAGTGTCAATTTGGAAACGTAATTTTAACCTAAAGTATTGGTATTAAAGTCGTTTTCATTTAGGGTTTTACTGATATCCTGTACACGAATTTCACAAATCTAAAAAGAGACTTGCAAGCGAATTCAAGTTTTTTTTAGGTATATTGCTGCTGAGGTTATCCAAAAGGCACTCTAGACGAGCTAGTCGAGCTGTTACATCATGCCCCAGAGCATAATTAGTGATATAAAAAACTATAACTATCACATAATTCAGAAAATATTTTTGCCAAATCATATAGATCTTCTTGGTTCGCCTGAAGTAAAGCACAAAAAGGATATTAACACTACTAAAAGAGTGGTGCAAGTGCAGCGGCTGACCGTCTTGGAATAGGTTATGATTAATAGAAGTTGATTGGGCGTATAATGTTATGTATGTATGTATATTGAAACTTATATACCGCACTTTCCAAAAAATATTTCTCAAATAACGGATAAAAAAAAGAGAGCTATGTATGTATGTATGTATGTATTAAATTTATGAATTAGCTATGAATCAGCGATTTACAAAAGAATGATAAGAAAGAGCAAAAAAGTAAGTCTTCAGGAGCTTCTTGAACTCTATGCGGTCGGTTGTGGTCCGGATTGGTGGTGGAAGTTTATTCCACAAGTGAGGAGCGTAGCTGGTGAACGAACGCTTGAAATAGGCTGGCTTCGGTTGGATACTCTCCGGTTGGATACTCTCCGTTGATGTATTACTGACGAAATTATACTGATAATCTTTAGGACAAAACATGATCAATAGGCTTACCGTGTGATAGGCAATATTGAGGTGCGTCAATGATGGAATGACTTGCAAACAGCCAAACAACAGAACTGAACTTAAGTTCAGAAACAAAAAATTAAGCATCTGTAAGACAATTATATTATTGATGAATAAAGCGGTTGGTTACATAAAAGTGCATTAATTACTTTAAGTGTGTATGGCCTTATTTTTCTTGTTCATTTTGAATGATGAAGATTATTTAAGGGTCGTAGTTTCGATCTCTTTTCCGTAATATTTCTAAAATTTTCCATTCGACATACACATAAAACTTTTATATTTTCTACATACTATGATAGTGGTTTCAAAAAGTGCAATAGTTGCTCAATCCCTAATCATGAATCTGAATACGAGGACTGCTTCCGCATAGTTCTGTATATGCTGCACTATGTATAATCATTTAGCGCAGCTTATTGTTATGAGAATTACGGGGAGTTGCCATTTTTTCTTCAGTTTAACTGAAGAAACATTTCCCCCTTTGCTTCTTTCAATATTCACTTTTTTATTTCAACAATTTCTTTACTCATTTTTCTCCCAGACTGAAATGAGTATATGCGGGTGTTATCTCTAGATACAGTTAATGTGCATGAGAATAAAAGGCAAGCTTATTCGATCGAATATTTTGTTTTGAAAATATATGAAATAGACTAATGAAGAGCACGTAGTAGTAACTAGATTCACCTGGGCGTTATTCAAGCTTGGCCGGAGCGGAAAAAATTGCCATTATCATAAATTCAATGCAAAGCAAAAGGAAATTAAAGTGGGATATAATGTAGTATACAGCAGCACGATTCTTTTGGCAATTCTTTAGCCGACAGTATTTTATGTTTGTATTGCCGGCTTCGACTGTAACCTGTTCGATCATTTGGCCTTTTATGATGCAGTTCCATGCGGCTGAAAATCCCCGCGGATCGAAAAGCCCAGCCCATTTTTTTTAAATAGTTCACTTCAAGTTATGAACAAAGTAAAGGTTTTTGTTCAAGCAAGAAGAATGAAAATATTTTGTCAAATTATCTATCGTTCATTTCCCATTTGTAACACTTCGGCGCATTTCTCCGGCTCGCAATGTTGGGATGCGCCAGGTATTTCATCACCG